>JARHVA010000934.1:2332500-2797500 GCA_037957365.1 Torreya grandis | reverse complement strand
ACATTATGTCACATGCAAAATCCTAAGAGCATTCATCATATAATGTCATATCACAATGGTAGTAATCCATATTGTTATGGTAACTCCACTACATCATCAACTATTTAGTGGTTAGTGTAGCATACCACACCAACCATATTAAATTCTAGAGAAGCCATATCAGGCATCACATGTAACTTGAAGGATTACAACATGTTCTCCAACACACACGAGCTCGCATGATAGTTACAGGACTACAATCCCACCATCTCACTATACTTACCTCATGATAGCATATAAAAATAATAAAATCTACCTGATCAAGACTTACCATTGCTCCACCCAAGCATAATATAAGCATGTATTTCAACCATGCTTAAACAATAAAAAATATGTATATCTTCAAAAAACATTATCAAGTGTATATATAATAATACTTGATACATAACATGGTTATACTTACTAGCCAACACATATCAACAACTTAGAATATTCATACCAAAATATTCTTTTTAGGTAATTCAACCATTACCCCAATAATAGCATGCTTTACTTTACAAGTAAATAGGTACTTGTTTTTTACTAAGTTCAGTCTTGCTGATTTTTCATAAAAGCCCAATTTGTAGGACTAAATAGTACTTTTACAAGGCTACATAGACAAATTTCACAAGATTATTTATACAAAAACCATAAAGAGGTGGTTTAAGGAATAGTCAATCTAAAAAGTAACCACTATGCATGAAGATCCCATGATCATCATGTGGTACTCATGGTGTATAACCCAAACAAATCAGGTGGCTAATTCATGCAAAGGGGAGAAGTGGGTTTTCAACCTATGTGAGACTCCACACCCTAGCCTAAACCCTATCTAATCATCTTATATATAGTGTTCACTTCACCCGAAACCTCCTACTTACATCAAAACTCAATGCTAGACTAGTGATGTGGGATAACACAACACAATACAACATTGTACCTTAGCAATTTCAAACAAATAGAAGTTGGTTTTAAGAGCGAAAACACATCACATGAGTAAGGTACATCCAAATTACCAGATACTAAATATGTTAACAACATGGATCATATTTATTTCAAGATATGTACACAAAATATTCTTACCACACATTTAAAAACATAGATCAATATACAATTCACATGATTGATTTTGAAAAGGGGGGAAAGATCACTTCACATAAGTAATACTGACATTATTCACATATTCAATAATTAACAACATACAATCAGGTATGCAAAATCTCTTATAGTAATGTTAATGTCAAGAGGATAAAGTAAAAAACCACAAGGTTGTTACATACACATATGGTGTAAAAGATACCAATTTACATGATTTGACATAATCAATAAAAAGTGAAAGTTCACTCAACAAGGTTGTTATCAAATAAGTATGTGAAATTCCACAAGTCCAACCCTACGCAAAAGCATAATAAAGACACACATTACATGATTGATTAATATCAAATAAAATTAATAATAATACAACACATAATAATTAATATACAAAGGGGATTTACAAGAAAATAGGACATGCATAAATGACTTAGGCATTCAAATAACTATGCCAAGGTACTTTAACATCACAACAATAAATACATAATATGGTGAAACACAAAGGTTACATGACTCATATCAGGTCACTGAATGTCTATGTGTCATCCAAATGACAACAAATAATCATCATGCAATACACATAATCAATCCCAGGGATCTCATATAAGAATCACCTTCTCTCAAAGAAGGTTATACTCCAACAAATCCTGAAATCTATTTCCATGATTTTTGAAACATTTAAAAACAATGTTCATGCATCAAGGATAGACGTCTCATGCTAATTAATAGTAATAATATATCCTCAAAACTCTCTAACTTACCCAATTAAGTTAGCCACACTTACCCACTAGACCCTATAGGCTCAAGTCATACCTTTGGACCTCCCAAGATATCATACCTTGGCATCATTGGATATCTCACCCATGTAAGCTATTAATGTACACTAAGGCATTATCCCATGATTTCATAACAAACGTATATCACCTATTCTTCTAGTTGACTTAAACCAACAAGTCAAATGTTAAATGGTAATGCTTGCTTTTATACAATAACATTTTTAGGAAAGGGTGAACTTATCCAAGGCACAAGGTGAATGCTATAGCACTACCATGGAAATTACCATTTCCATAATCAACAAGTTCAATTGAACATAAAAAACACATCCTCATGGATGCAGGGAATATCTATATCACAATAGACATCCCATGGGTATTAAAACATAACTCATCTTTCAATGAAACATCCTCATGGGTACATAACTTAGATAGAATTAGATAAACATTCCCATGGATATAACATATCCATAGTCATCATGACAATCTCATGAAAATCAACCTATCCATGATCAAATAACCATCATTGATGTAAACATATATATGATCAAAACAACCCAAAGAGATCAATTAGGAAATAAACATCCCTACACACTTATTTACTTTCAGCCCTTTGGAGTTACAAATCCACATGTTCCTCTATCTAACTCAAAGAGACCAAATACATAATTAAGATTAAGTTCCTAATATAGTTCAATATGCTCCCATAAAGTAGAGATCCCAATCCTTACTAATTTACCAATTAAATATGACACCCTCACCCTACGTAACTCTCCAAGTTCAAGCTCAACCCTTGGTCTTCTTGAGGTTAAGATGTTCTAAGAATCTATTGATGACTCAACCATATAAGTCATCAATAGATACCAAACATCGTTTCCTCAATTATAAGGCACAGTGTTAAATACCAGTCTTCCATTGACCTACCCATACAAGTCAATGGTTTACTAGTGATGTTTGACCTAATACAAGCAATGAGGGAAGGGTTGACCCAACCAAAGCCATAATTAAGCATCATAATATTTCATGCATAATTTCATTGATTTTTGCATATATACCCACACACATTTTGTGACATAAGAATTTCTAGTACTTTAGGTTTGTATAAACAAAACACTAATTAAAGTACTATTCAGTTCATCTAAGAGGATAAGTGACTTAGTAAGGGTCATAACATGGTATTCTCAAGAAAAAAAGACATATATCAATATATACTAGGCATATAACTCCATCCATGGTTCAACATGTGTGCTAAAGTAAAAGGTTTCAATTCAATCTTAAAAGACACCATAGGCATATAGGTGGCATTCATCCATCTCAAGGAATACACATATATGCTAGTAAAATAAGCCTCCATAAGGATATGTACATCTACACTATGTGTAACTACAACCACCCAAGTACATTATGTAAACACAATTTCTTGCTAACACATGCACAACCATAAAAAAGCTCAACTAACTTTTCAATCACATGCCAAAATTTGGTACAATGTGTCCAAACTCATCCAAAATCTTTAAATCATAAGATATGATACCAAATGAAACAAACCCTCATTTTTTTTAAGTTATCTAATAAATTACACAATGAACATCAATAGGTCCCACTACATAAAATTAATCTAGTGTAAAGCATCTCGTTAGCAACTCAGTAGGAAGAATTTTCCTCATCAATTTAGATGAATTATAATACAATCAACTCAAGGTCGATGACATCACACATGTGACCATCCTATTTAATAAGTTTTTAAGTGGAATTGGAAGAATCAATTACTTATCATGCTATAGGATCACTATCTCATGAGCTAACCAAAGGGATCTCACACTTAAATGTTGCTTAATTATCCTTTAGTCATCCTACCATTTTATTGAATAAACATAGGTATTTGTGCCACACAAATATCATGTGTATGACCACACCAAATTTCATCAATTAATTAGTCTTTGGCATTAGCTTGAGTGTTCATTAAGGAAGATTATGAATTAGTATCTCATTACCAATGTGGATTGATTAATCATATAGCTAAGTGTTAACTTGAAGGTTTTTTATAACCTACTATTTCTTATCCTCATACTGGGTTTATTTAACAACCCCATGGATTATTCACATCTTAATAATCATAATATCAAGTATATCATGAAGTCCATTTTCAAGGTACACTTATACTTTTAAACACGTTGATCTTCTATAACCATTGATTATGTGTTCTCAAGGAAGTATTAATGATAATTTAGTTAAGATTCATTAAACAAGACTTGCATTATAACATCTGAGTTACTAATTTTAAGAAAACATATATATCTAAAACACTATGAAACCATTAATATAATAATCTATAATCCAAGATTATGATTCATAATAAAATATCATTGATCTAGCTTACTTCATTTCTTAAGCAATGGAAGTAAGCTCACTAAAAATGACATTACAACCAATAGGCTTTCATTACTATAGTATAGAATGAAAGCATATTGCTTTGAATCATCAAGGAATTAACTGCATAATCTATTTATAATATCTTAATTTTCAGCCAAGATCACATTCCCATTGAATCCATGTGTTTAGAATCCACACAACAAATTAATGGATATCTTAAATCCTTAAGGCAAAATGGATTGCATAAGTCAAGAACAATTGTTTATTTCAGCTAAGGTTATAAACATGAAACCATACACTCGTAGAATATCATAATTAAAGTAACCTCAAGAGTATGCATTTAAATACATAATAGGTTGTATACCTATTTATGGTTACTAAATTAAGCCCAAGTCTATCTCATTATCAATCATGTTCCAAAATAAGAATATATCTCATTTTAATTAGATATCATCAGTGATAATGTAACAAATGGTAAGTCTGCATACTAAATAAACATTATATGCTATGAAAATGTCACCAATAAGTACTCATTATGAAAATATTGTAAAAACATGCATAATTCCATCAAGGAGATTGTATAATCTTACGTTATTTTTGGCACATCATAAAATAACACCATATTACTTTCATGTAATTCAAGGTTAAGGAAATTTTAGTATCAGTTGCTCTAATAATAAAATTTTCCAATATAGTTAGTTATCATCATGCTAGCATCCTAATCAATAGATAAATCCATAATTTGAATGGGTATTCCATATGGTGAAGATGATATCAAATAATGTTTGTCATGAACTTTAAAATGATATGCATCACTCCATTAAAGAATGAGAAACCTCTATATGTTTCAACCTATCATAAAAAACACCAGTTTAATTTCAAGTAAATTCAAGGTTAAGACACCACATTTACAACTGTTCTAATAGTAGCGTTTTTCATTTCATGTCGCTTAAAGATAACAAATAAATCATTGAGTTATGAACCTTCAATAATTTATATATATATATATATATATCAAGTATAACAAGAGGAATTATAACTACACCACCTCTAAAATGGCAATTAGAGTCCAATTAAAATGCATACCAAGAAAGTAAATACAATTGGTTAGTTTTACAAGATCCAACAACTAGAAACAAGAATGCCTCCAAGTTAACATCTTATCCAATATTATTCATGTTACAACATAACAATATTAACAAGCTACATAAGGTCATAAAATGAGCCATAATATAAAATGGTGAGTCGACCATAGTCCACCATTCCAATATCATATGTCGATAGGTATGGATGAGAGATGAGACAACATACAAAACTAGGTGCATCAACAGAGAAGGATGAACATAGCAAGAGGGACACCCATCAAAACTAGCCCTATGAGCCCAACCATTAGTGGCCTTTACCACCTCAACCATCAATTTGATGGAGGGTTTTGGCAGCTAGTATTTAGGAAAGGGTAGGAGGTATACACATAATATTGAGTCACCAATAAAGACTTACAAAAACTAACAAATATAGAAGAAACCATGCCAAAAACATAAAGACAAGACACTCAGTCAAAACTAGGGCCTTGATTAATGTTTGAGGCATACATTGGACTTCTATAGGGAATGATTTACACTTTAAATTAGAGTCTAATATTTACCTAATTCATAATACTGAGAGGTTTACTAGGGTCTATTACTAGGCCCAATGGACTTATGCGATCATAAGATAAATAGCATAAGGGAACCAACTCCCAATAACCATATATCTCAAATGAGTAAAAAAGAGGAATGCATAATGTTTAAAAATAGAAGTTAATACGATTGGGTTTTATCATATCTAGGTACATACAATGTTAATTCAATCAAGATTCTTGATAATCTTCTAACCCTAATGGAAAAGTGATCTTTTCAATCAAAACAAAATAACCCAGAATAATCCAGGATTGGAAATTTTAATAAGATATTCAAGAATTTATAATAACCACCCCTAGCCCAAAAATCTCATGATAAACTCAAATATTTTAAACATTTAAGGCTGGGTCATTTTTTTCTAATTTAAAAGTCAACATTTATACTAACAAATATATGTTTAAAGATTTAAAAAGAGAAACCCTAGGTCGAGGCCAATTTCTATAATGGAGGAGTATATGAAAACAATAAGGGAATTCTATCTCTTATTGATATACATATACATAATAATATAAGTAATTAGTAAAATCATAAATTAATTAATTAATAATATAAAATGATCAATTAACAAAGTTTAATCAAATCCTTTTTAGAGTAATAATAATTGTTAAATAATGATAATTACAAATCATTAATTAACCAAAATGATAAAGTCATAAAAATAATAAGGATAATCAAATCTTTAAAATTGATTAATAATATTAATAAAAATAATAATAATAATAATGTCATTAAACAACAAAATTAACCAAAATCATTAAGACGATAACAATACGAAGACATGAGAATCATGAAATAATAATGATAAATAATAATAATAATCATACAAATAATAATGATTACAAGAATTTAAATTTGACATAGATACCAAGGTGGCCAATTCCCATGAAGATATTTAAAAAAAATTATGAGGTCAAGAGACCTCTATGAGTCTAGATGAACCCAACCTACTAGGTTAAAAGGTCAAGCCACTTCTATGGCTTAAATATCTAGAGATCATAACATTTAGGAAGGGTAAATAATGGGAATACAACCTCAATCATATAAGGTAATATAAAAGGAACAATAAATCCAAAACTTGACACTCTCAACACAACATGCACATGCATAAACATGCTTTAAGACTGATAAAAATGAAAAGCATTAACACAATAGAGTATGCATGATGGTGGCTCAATATCACATAGTACATGCTATACCTATTAGAGATACATTTTGACTGCTCAATCTCCCATGATATACCTAAGATGTCCAAAGCCAACACTGAGCCTAGCTTGTAGCCTAGTGCCTACAACCACCAAATAAGGCATTAACAATACTTGAAGGATGTTTATACAATAATAATAATAATAATAATAATAATAATAATAATAATAATAATAATAATAATAATAATAATAATAATAATAATAATAATAATAATAATAATAATTTAGCACAAATCATTAGACATGAAAGATAAATCAAGTATAATAAACTATAGCTGAGAAGGGACCAAAGTTATTCCTATTAACCATGACCCCAAGTATGCCCTGTGACATAACCAATAGCTATGAGATAAATCAACATCAATCTATATCCAGTAAAACATGATTTATCAATGACCTATAATAATGTAATTATCTAAAGTAGAATATACATATAATAGGATAAAATGAACCCAACATAAGTAGTATACACATCAAGATATAATGAATCCATTACGATCATTAATCATGACATAACATATCACCTTGACTATCTAAGGTACCTATGTCACAATCATAAGAAAACAAGACCAACATTAATAGTCATTCCTCCATGTGCTATCGAAACATACAAAAATAAGCTATAGTCCAGTATCTGAAAGTGTCCACAAGGTTAATTTGTGACATGTTTATTATTATTTAAATTTTAACCTTTAACTTTTATTAATTTTATAACTTACAAAAAATAAACTAAATACATAAACTTATTTCAAACCCTTATTTTATTTTTTCAGTTTATTCATGTGAGATGAAGGTAGGTGAGCTATATGACCCCAAAATGGACCCCCATCCATTTTATGTGTTTTTATACAAGATATGAATTTTAAGACATGAAATAATAGAATTTTTTAGTTATGACCCCTTTCTCCTTAGACCTCTTTTACAATGTAGTAAACCTATTTTGCAATCATCATTGTAGAGACCTAGTGATTCAAAGGTGAGAGAACACAAAAGGCACCCACCCTTAATTTTGTGTCCCCTTCTACATGAAAGTGGTTTTAAAACTTTAGACCTTGTTTTTTTCATTTTATGCATGTTCTTTCCTTGTAAGGTCCTCCTGTATCTTATTAGATATCACAAACTCCTAGGAACCTTGAAACATGTTAGAGGTACAATCACTAAGAAGGGGTAAATCAGTGAGACCAGATAATTTCAACTTCAATTCCAATTCCTTCAAACTCTTAATCATTCAATACGTACATTCATGAGGCATACATCATTCATAGTAATGAATAAAAAAGACAATGCAAGATCAATAACATAACACATGTCATATGTGAGAAACCCTTTTGGGGATAAAACCCACTAGAACATGTAATTGGATTATTTTCCTACAATAACAAGATCCAATTTAGACCATCTATAAATGATCAATGAACTACAATCCCTATTTAGTGAGACTAAAATCCCATAAGGTATTGCCATACCTATCTAGCTAAGCTTCAACAATAACCAAACTTATAGTAAGTTTTACCTTGCAAGGAGGATATAACCACCTTAGATTCTAAGCTACCATAATAACACCTATGAACACATCCACCTTTGAACTAATGTCTTTAACACTTGTTGATGGACCTCTGTTTATCACTCTTCACCTTCACTCATACTCAAATATCAACAGCATTATTCTACCAATATAAACATGACCAATAGGTCATATAAATAGTCCTCAATCTATTATACTATTAAAATCATCCATAGGTAACTTTACCCTTTTTTCTCCACAAATCACACACACAAGCCTCTCTCAAATCTCTCCTTTTTCTCTCACTCACAAGTCAAGAAATCACCAACTTTGATTTCACTATTTATAGAGCATACTTGATAATCACTACCTTGGTCAGCCATTAAGCATGCCTTAATCCTTAAGGCATCTCTCACATCAAAACATGGCTCAAAAACAATCTTCAAAGGTTGGCCATATCATCTATGGGTCACCCTTAAGGAACTACACCTTTTAATAAGGCCCTTCTATCCCTTATAGGTCTCATGTAAACCCATTCCCTACTTTATAACTTCATCAAAAAAATAAGAACATAGGACCACTTACTCCTTATTTCCCCTTTGACATCCTCAAATGATCATAGTCATGTTTTCTCACCTTTGTGTATGCTCAACCAATTCAAACACTGACCTGATCCATAGGAACATTATGAATGAAAACATAGTCAACTTTTAAACCATTATCCATACTTCATACAATTGTTCAAACCTTAAAAATGCACATAGATAATCCTCATGGAGTCTAAAACACTCCCCAATATCCAATTCATCAAGATACATCAAAACAATATCTATATAAGCTCAATTACTCTTCTCAAGTCACTTGTAGTCCTTGCATAGACACATTATCAAATTTGAACATTCATAACTATATTTTTACATAATTTAAAATATTAAAATACATAATTATAGATGTGTCTTATATTCCTATACCACTTTTATTTTTAATACATGAGAAAATCCATCTTCTATCAAAAAATATGGATAAATTACTGAGCACTAGTTTTTCCCTTAACAAATTCAAATATTCAAATGGCAATGGTCACAGTTAAACTTTGACCACTTTGATTTCATCTCATGTCCTCTCATATTTAGATCATTTATGCACCATTGATCTTGTTCTAACTTTAATTCATAAGCACTAATGCTTAAACATTAAACCTGAGTCAATTTAACCTCATCTCATGCACCCTTATAATGTTGACTCAATGTGTTACATCTATTTTTGTAGATCAACCAAGTCTTTATCATGCAACATGTACCATTTGATCAATATATATAAATACCCACTCATCATTAGATCCTTATCCCATACCTTTGGTTATTCATTAAACTTTGAACACTTCTTACCATCTCGATCAATATGCATCATTAGATCATGATCTGTATGATCACTTGTGCACCATTGGGTCTTCATTTGGTCCTGATCTTTAACTCTATTAACCAATGAACACTTTGACTTCTTTGATTTGTTTTAAACCATAAATATTCACTTTATTAACTCTTATGATCTATTGGATATCTACTAGGTCTATATCTTTAACATCATTCAAATTGACTAAGTATGGGGACCAACTACAATATGCCTAAAAAGCCTACTTTAGACCTCAATAACTTCTTTTATGCTTAGATGTATGATCTCAAATATGGACCATATGAACTCCTCACATAAGATAATATATCCATATAGAAAATTGATCCTAAGTAATTAGCACATGTAAGATATATCACCATTAAAATTCATTTTCAAAATATTATATCATAGAGCCAACTATTCTTAGAATTTTTTTGGGAACCAACTTTACTCATGCATAACTTTTTCCACACTTAAATGCATGATATAAAATTTAGTGAAAATAAACTAAGATCAAAATTAAAAAAATCCATATGATTATTTTCTATTTACACCTTCACATGTGCAATATATAACATCATCAAAATTCCTAATCAACTTTTCTTGTCACACATAAATTTAGCTATGGAAAAATGCAGTCAAACTACCTAGGATCCCAACTTTGCATATGCCTATATTTTGATGTGCTTCATCGCATGATCTAAAATTTAGAAAAAATAAACTAGGAACAAAAATTAATAACCCCATATGATCATTTTATCCTAACACCTCTACGTATGATAATGTTTACCTTATCAATATTCTTACTCAACTCTTTCTGACCATATGCAAATTTCTACGTACGAGAATACAATGAATTCTGACTGAGAAGCCAACTTTTCACCCTCATATATTTGACTATACTTTTATGCATGACTTGAGATCTATCACATAATAACTAGGGGATAATGTGATCATAACCATATGGCCAACTCCCCTTGACTCATTCCCATGTGCTAATGGTGATGTCATTACATTGCCTACCTAGATTTTCTACCACTAGACCCAAAGTGCCTAGATGAAAACTATGGACAACCATATGAATCCCACTTATGAAACAAGAACTCAAAGAATAAAAAACATCTTAGGGATGTCTTACACATCCTAAAATCACCATACTTATCCATGAACATCTTTGACCATGCCAAAACTGAAGATCAATTAATCATACTTCAAGCATACAAGAACAAGCACATTGCACACTTTGTCATTGTCACATACACTATCACTACTCTTCATCCACTCACCAGGAAACCTCCATGACATCACTAAAAAATATCCAATAAAACAAGTTTACCTAAAAGGGGACCAATTTTATTTTTCTATCCCCTTTAATTTGAGACAAAATTTAAGATATGAAACTAATTTTTTTTTATTTTTTCTCCTTGAACATTGTTTATAAACATTAATGGTTTTGGATGAGCTTGAATATCCTAAAACCTATTTGGAAACCATGAGAGACTAACACCTCCTATGATATTTAAATAAAACTAAGTACCTTAAAATAAACCTTTTACATATTTATATTATGTTATAAAATTGAAATTAATTTAAATAGTTTTGAATAAAGGCTCAAAGACTCCATTGATGATAAACATCTAGAGTTGAGGAAGGAGAGGAGGGATGACTATGGAAAATTTATCCTCCAACACCTCCTCCCTCCTTTAATAATCTAAGTTTTTAACTCAATGAATAATTTGGAGATCTTATGTCCTCTATATGGTTATTTAGGTCACCTTTTAATTTCACCATATCTTAAAATTAAGATAAAATTAATCCAACATGGAGATAGGATAATCCAATCTTAAGGGGATTAAAAGAGATATTTTAAGCACTTTTTTAGGTTTTATGGGGATTAATTTATTTGTATAATACATTTTATACTAGGTTAAATCATCAAATTATAATTTTTTTGACTTATGTGTGGACCAAGTCCTGTAATTAGCTAGATTGAACACTACAAAGAGTTAGATAATATAGTTCAAGATAGTGGTTTCCTAAACCCACATAATTTTAATTGAACATAATTTTTTGTCCTTTTTCATGGGGTTTGTTACATTATTTTAGAGATTTTTAGGCTTATTTCATAGCCTATAGGCCAATTAGTGCAAGTGGGGTTTAACATGGTTGCATTGTAATAGTACGAACACTTGTGAATTGTGATCCATGTCATTTAGGAATGTTACTTTGTTTGGACACATTATGTGTCTTGTGACACATTTTTTTATATCCAATTGGAAATTTAACTTTTTAGGATATGCATTATACATTCTCAAAAAAGTGACCTATTTTTGTGTGTATTTACATTGTGTCAATTTTTGGGCATGACACAAGTTGACTATTATAAATGACTAATAATAAAAATAGAGTTTTTTTAACCCTTTTATGGATTAAGGATTATGACTAATAGGATATTATAAATAAAATAAATTATTCCTAAAAAAATCCAATTAAATAACTCAGTTTATGATATTCAAGTTTAGTGGTGAATTACAAAAAATAATAAATATAAAAATTAAAATTCAAAATAGTATTTTAATTATGTAATAATGAATAATAGATAATACTTAAATTATTTAATGATGTGTAGATATATCTGAGATGTATAGGTGTGAAAACAAGTTGTCTAATGTTCATGAACTAGTCATCAAATTCTAGAAATATTCTTTTTGGATGCCTAGACTCTTATGTTAACTTGTGTACACTTTCATCAATGGTATTCTCTCAATATTGATGAAAATATCCTATAAATTTTTTTTTTACCAATATAAGACCACCTTATCTTTTTATGTTTTCAATCATATTTCATCGAATGTGTTTTTATCTTTTACACAAACTCTATATTAGGGTTTATAGTTCAAACCCTATACCTCCAACTCAAGTTAGGTTTATTTTATAAAAATTAGTTAGTGGGATCATGGTTTTATTCTAAACTCAAATACCCCTCTATCAATGAGCACTACCTACATAGCCAATACTCCAAGGATGGCCTCAGACATATGTAGTTTTCCCTAATGTATATAATAGTGTAGAATGATATATGTAAGTACATGCAATGATATAGATTTTAACTTGAAAAATATAACTCATGGTATATATTTTGAGTTCTTAAAATATATATTATTACTAATCCTATGATTTATATGAAAATAGGGATGAATATGGAAGAATAACTTAGTATTGTCCTTTTAAATTTAGTAATACGTCTAAGATTGAGAGGTGATTGTATAATGTCTTTATAGATAAATAATGAGTCACATGAACCCCATGAACCAAAGGACAAAAATTAATGTTCAATTAATGTTATGTGGGTATGATTTAACTATAATATCTAACTCTTTATGGTGATCAAAAGTATCTCTAGGTGAATCTAATCAATCCTCATGGAAGGGTTAAGGACATTCTCCTTTGAAACCCACCTAATATTAATTAAAATTATATGAATATGGAAAATTACTCCTCCAAAACCTCCTCCCTCCTTCAATAATCTAATTTTTCAACTCAATGAATAATTTGGAGATCTTATGGCCTCTATAAGGTTATTTAGGTCACCTTTTACTTTGACCATATCTTAAATTTAAGATAAAATTAATACAACTGTGGAGTTACGATGCTCCAATCTCAAAGGGATTAAAAGAGATATTTTTATAACATTTTTAGGTTATATGGGGACTAAGTTATTTTTATAATAATTTTTTTATAAGTCAAGTGCATGTGAGATTATACTTTTTTTGACTTATGTGTGAATCGATCCCTACAATTGGCTAGATTCACCTAGAGACAATTTTGAACACCACAAAGAGTTAGTATACTTTGATAAAGTGGTTGTTCAAACCCACATAAAATTAATTGAACATTAATTGTGTTATTTTGGTTCATGGGGATCATTATCCTATCAAAATATTTGAAAGCTTGAGTGTTTTTAAGGTAAGGACACTTGCATTTGAGCAAAGACAACAACATTGACTCTATTATCTTGTCTTGAACACAATTATCCATGATGAAGGAAAGTTGTTGAAGTTTTAGATTAAGGTAAAATTAGGTTTTGAAGGGGCCCCAAAACCCTTTAACAGATCAAGAAAGATAAAACATTACAATCCACCAGGAAAGGCATTCCTGAAACCTACTAAAAAATAGTAACTAAAACAGGTTTTACAGGGACCTGAAACCACCAATAAAAACCAGTAAAAGCACCCCAAGTTTTACAAGGACTCGAAACCTAAACAAAACTAGGAAAAATAACCTAAAAACTAGGTTTTACAAGGACCTAAAACCTCTTAAACAGAGACACTAATGCCCAACTCCAAAAAGAACAGAGCAGGCTCCCAAGTTCAATCCAGCAACCCCAATAACATAATGTCAAAGGAATTGCTCACAAATGGTAGCTGTCAAAATTTTCCTTTGCATGGCATGCCTTCCTCCCTAATCACCAACATAGCATAGGTAGATCTTCCATACCCATCATTTTTTATGAGCAAGGCTCCTCCACAGCTTAGGGTTTTCTCCATTTTTCCCTGAACAGGGTGCCGTGGCTCATTCACATACCACAGAGGAAACTAAGTTTCCCCCATTCATTCACTATTTTCTTCACAAACTAGATCAAGATGGTAGTCCAACTTAGGCTAAAAATCCAACCCAAGTTCCATCCGTAATACAGTAAACTAAAGCAAAATAAAAAATCATGCAATAAAAGATCTCACCTTTCTATGCCGCACACTAGCACCATGGATCCCACCATCCTCGGACTGAGATCTGGTCGCCTAAGTTTGAGGAAGCGATCGTGGATGTTAGGGTTTTAGCACAGCCGTATCCATGGCCGTGCTCCCTCTTCCCTCATCCCTCCGTGCATGCGTTGAAGTTAACTAACTAATATTGAAGGATATATATCATATATTATGTATTTAATGGTTAAATTTGATCTAGATAATCAAATTAATCAAGATTAGACTAAGAAACTAGTAATTAGACCTAATAAGGTAGTGAATGTGAGCCTTATCGCTACAAGTAAGGTCAAATTGAAGGGTAGATCATTGAGATATATTTTTTAAGTGTGCAAGACTATTTTTACATATAAATCCATATTTAATCATATACATCACCCCACTTGATCTAGCAATGCATAAGTATGAAATTACTAAGTTAAAGTAAAAAAATCATATTGTAGTGTGTACAATGCACCTTATCTTTGCTTGATCCCACTTGAATTTTTTGTATGTGAATAACTTACAACCAAGATAATATTACAAGTGTAATTAGTTAATATAATATAAAATTGAATAATTTCAAAATACTTGAAAGAAATCAAAGAAAGAGGGAAAGGAAGGAGTACACCTATGTGTCGATGTAACCATGTTTCCAATTGGTAGTTATGCTTCTTAGCTAAAGCATTATATGGAGATTCAAAATTAAACCTTGGGTATTTGAAGAGGTGAATTGGAGGGTGATCATGCCCCAAATTTTTTATAAGTATAAATTGTTTCAAGTCCATTGAGAGCAAAAAATTTCAATTACATAACTTAAGTATAACTAATCTAGCCAAACTCATCCAAGTCAAATGGTGTAACTATATCAACTTGTAATAATAGAATAATAATTAAAAGTCCATCAATAGCTCATAATATTGATCACACTAATAATAAGATACAACTATTATAAATAAACAAAGGCCCAAACATTACATTTTGGTAAGTTCAATGCATAAATGTGTGTATACTCTAAAAGTGTATCTATAATTTAGTACATGTGAACCTCAAATATGTCTCAAGTTGAATTATTTATCAAAATGTAACCTCTACTATATAACATGTGTATAATATATATCACAAATATAAAAAAAAAATCCCAAATATGTTCTTAATGCATAAAATTTTGTCCCAAATGCATATCTTAATCTTGTAAACTATGTAAATGGAATCAAAATATACCCATTATGTCAATTGTATGTATGTGGTTTCATATCTTATATGACATACCCCCACTAATATTATCCCTCCCTTTTGAGGCGAGGAAACTTCAAATGTGGTAATAAACTTATCTCAAGAGGATAAGATAATTATGTTGTATCAGTGTGAATCATATAGTAAAATAAACATATAGTAGTGTCATGTGAAAGTATATATATCAATGAAGTTCAAAATATGCATACATAACAATCCCTAAGTGCATGGTATGAATTATAGAAATGTCTAGAAGATAACAACATTAAAAAACAATCAAGCACACATACAAGAGTACTCAAATTTAACACAAAGAGGGTTATAATGATACCACAAACAAGGGGCATGTTTAAATTTTGCACACTCAAGTGGAAGACATGTGTAAATGTCCACACACAAAAAAAACAAGTAACACTCTGGGAACTATGGATAAAATTCAAAGTAACATGTTCAAATGTTCTAAAATTAATACAAAGAAGTAAACACAAAGTGCACATAAGTAATCTAATGTAAATTGATGAAGTAATGAGACATAAGCAATTGGCATAAAGATGTCATACTAGCTTCTAAACACATGTATTAGTAAAATGGCATGTATAATAGCATATCAAATACATTGTATAATATAATACCATGAGTATAGGCATGTGTAAGATATATAAGTGTAGTAAAATAATGGAAAATGATCATAAAACAATAGAGCCTATGTCAATATTGAACATATGGAATCAATATGCCACCAATATAGTGTATCATGCTAGAAGAAGAAAGGTCTAACATCTACATCATTGAGAGATCGTGGGTCTAATGTATGCATTTATCACACTTAAGTACCTTTGAAACATGTGTGTGTATAAAAATGAAATGATATCCACTAACATAAAGTAAACAACATATGCAAAAGTTAGAAAACATGTAAAATGCTAAATATTTTGGGATTTTTGAGTTATTTGAATGGTTTTGTATTTTATTGAATATATATATGATTTTTGGATTTTTTTATTACTTATATAAACTATATAAGCTATACAATGATCTCAAGATGAGGATGAAAATATAATAGGATTAATGAATGAATAACATTTCCTGGATTAAATGTACCATATGTGTGTTTAATAAAATCATAAAGTGTATCATGTTCTTTTGGTAAGTTTATACTTGTTATCTTTGATTTAAATATATTTTATTTTGTTGTTAGTAACCATGGTTTTATAAGTTTAGCATTAAATTTAGTCAAAAATGGATTAATATGTAGTACAATAGAGTATGATTTAGATCCAATTGTGACATTGCACTGAATATATCCAACACAAAAATCGGATGCAGTAGCTTTATTCACATGCTCCATACCATATCCCATAGATGTAAAAATTTCTAGGTAATATATTGAATTCACAAGTTGGATAAACTATGATATTTTTACCTTATTTTCCATATATTCAAGATTAAATGATTTGATACTTTTAGGAATTACTTTTAATTACTTCACATGAAGTCACACATATAATATTATCTTTTTGATGTATGACTTGATATTTTTGTAAATGTTCCTTCTATACCTATTCTTATTCAATATGTGAATTTTCCATGGACCTATTTCCATTTGTAGGTTCTTGTTCATTGCATTATTAAAATAAATATGCATCTTTGAATTATTTACATTAGTATTTTCAATATATCTCAGGCCTTGATGATCATTATGATCAGTTGTGGAGATAGGATGAGTGATGTTTTATGAACATTTTCCCAATCATTGACCATGATAACCAAAGTATTATAAATATTGTTGTCTAAAACTATATTATTTTGAAATATGAGAATCATTATTAAGAGGTATATTTTTATCCTTTTCATTATGTACCCTTTGTAATTTTTCTTTTTCATCTTGATCTTTTTGTAACATATCTTTCTCTAGCTTTACCTTTTAAATCTTTTTTTTTCTAATTTTTGTATGTGCAATTTTTTTGCTCTATGTTATCCTTTGGTAGCCATATTTTTTATTTTTGGACTTATTTTTTAAGAGAGGTACTCATAATGTGAGTGGGTTGATCAATTTATGTATCTATAATAAAATCACCACTATCAAATGTACTTTGTATTTTTTACTTAAAGGAAAAACAACAATATGTATGATTCTCCTACATTCATGATATTCAAAACATTATTTTGACCTTCTAAGAGGATTTATAGGAGGTAGTTGGATCAAATTATTTAAAATAATTTCCCTTAGAATCTCCCTTTGAATTTTATTAGCCTTTTGTTCACTTATTTAATCACTAGCTTTAGATGAATTCTCTTTTAACTTCTTTATGAAACTTTGTTGGGTATAACATTGTTAGATGAGGATACAAAAACATTATTAACACTAGCATATTTTTGATTCTCTAGGTCTCTAACCTAATTTTCCAATGATGTGTTATTTGAAATGAGATTATTTTAAAACTCTTAAATTAACTAGATCATATAGATGATTTGATATTTAAGGTATTTACAAGCACAAACTCTAGGTATTTCAAATTTAATATGCATCCACACATCATCTATAGGAGATGTGGGAGGTTGACAGGTTTGAGGAAGGATATATTGATTATCTTCATTTGAAAATCTAGTATGGGCCACCTTAGCCCTTGGAAAATTGATTATATAGATAGTATATATCACCCTCCTTAGGGTTAGGATGAGAAAGAGGCTCAATATTATCTAAATATTATTGGTAAAGAGATATTAAATTGTGATCTTATTTCAAAAAACTTTCTTTACATTGAGAAATTTAGTTGTTTCCTTTGATCATATCTTTGATTGATTTATAAATATATGGGAAATAACAATAAATTATTAACATCATATATTATTCAATGAAATAAGTAATATATGTATTAATATTAAACATGATTTATTCCTTTGTAATAAATTCAAAACTTGTTTTAAGACTGCAACAATTTAGAAATCAGGAAACCTTAAGCTAGACTAAGGTTTTGCACAAGAAGACCCATAGGTCAGGTTAACCAAATGTTTAACCCTTTTTGAGATTAAGGTTTATTTATTCATGAGCATACAATGTCCCTAGAATTATTGCATCACCAAAAATAAATTGATTTTGCTTCCCATTGTTTCTTTTATTTTACCTTGTTTTGATGTGGTTTATTTGGAGGAATTTGTTTGGTTTTTATGCCCATCCTCCTTATGGTTAGAAAATTATTTAGTGGCTCATATTATAAACCAAGTTTCATCTTAAATTTGTCTTGTTATAATCTTCAATCACTTTTAGTTGTATTTAGGGCCTATTAATTTGGTTAATGACAGTTCTTTGTGACTCATGCTTTACTAATTGAGCTTTAACTACCATTTTGTTTTTGTGTGCAATCACTTATTTGTTTATTTTATTAAGGTTATATGGAATACTTTTTTTAAATATGGTCCCCAAACCCTAGGATAAGTACACAAAAAGGAAATAAAGGTCTATCAAATACCATAGAAAAGATAGAGGCAAAACAGGGCCATAAATAGCTAGAACACAACCCAAATACAATAGAGATACATAAAAAAAACATAATAAGAAATACAATATTGATCCATGTAAAGTTTTCCTAAGAATTCCTCACAAAAAAATTTCATACTTTTGAGATTAGAATCAATTTGTAACAGTATCTTGTCTTTGTCTAGATCTTTCTAGCAAAAACTACATTGAACCTGTTTACATTTTATTTTGGAATATTTGTGTCAAATAACTCTCCAAATTAAGAGATAAAATTCTCAAAATTTTGAATAAAATAATTCATGGAAGTCTTTCTATAATTCACCAAGAAATTGATCTTGTTTTTGAGCTTCTCATTTTCATTCTCCATCATGTCAACACTAAATTGTAGACTTTGCATCTATTGATTATCCTCCTTGGCCGCATTGATTTGATTCAATCTATCAATCTCCTACTATAATAACTTCACCTCCCATTTGAGTTCAATTAAATACCTCATAAAACATCACATGATTGAATTTTTAAGGTCCAATTATTCAATAATATTTTTAGCATTTTCCTCACCTTTTAAAGAACTAACTAAACTATTAAAATTCTTATTTATTTCTTGATGTTGCTTATTAAAAGAAGTTTTACCTTTATCCTTAAATTTATCTCTAGTCTTCCTTTTCAAAACATTAAGAATCTTAGGATGATAAGTCATACTAATTTCACCTAGATCCTCTTGTTGATTAATATCTTTAGGTCCAACCCTATCTTATTCAACTAAGATAGAGTCACATGTAGTCTGACCTATTTTACCCTTCTTGTCTGGTGAATTCACAAGCACATTTGGAGTCCTAGATGCACTCAGTAAATGCTTTTTGATATTATATTAAATCTTATTTTATTTAACCTCTAAAACTTTATTCACTTTAATATTTAGGCTCTTAGAAGATTTGTCCTTGGTATTCTTGCAAACACTGCTAGGGTACTTGATCCAAACCTTAATATTCCTAATGTTCATAATTTTATCCTCAACAATTTTATTCTAAGGTTGATAAATATCAAAACTAAGATGATTCATGTCCTTAAGTATTTATGGATTAAAATATAACCCCTTCATGTCTAGGAATAGGTTACTTTTCATTTTTATTTTTAAAAATGGAATATTATAATGAGTGAATAATGTAGAAGGGGTGGCTCAATGGGATATCATGCCTAAAATAGTTTAGAGAAATGAACAGGAACCATTTGACAACATTATACCTACCTTTGAGTGTGATGTATTAAATAAGATGAAAATTAACTTCTAAAAATGGCATAGCTAGGTATTTATGGTCAAAGCCATTGTTTAGAGTCTCTAAGATTTCCCCTTCCTTTAAAAACACCTCCTCTCTTTTATAATCTCTGGCATACTTGAAGATATTTGTTTCCTATATTACCAAACATGTTATGTGAATGATTAGATCCTCCATGATTTCCAATGTGACCCCATTAATTTTAATCATTCTATCTTCCTAGGCATTAGCAAAGAGAGTCAAAATATGCCTATCATACCCTTTAATTTTATCCATAAACCTTGTAAAACCCCTAACTTGCAAGGCCTCCCAAATTCTTTCATACTTCTTGAATTTTTTAAGAAATTTGGGTTCAATCCTATTTGGTAACCCCATAGTGACCATAGAGACTCCAAAATAGGTAAAAATAAGTCTTTCCCAACTCTAATAGGCCAAAGAATTGACAAACCCCAGATCTATCTTTTTGTTGCCTTTAGTTATTGAAAATAAAACTAGAAGGAAAAAAGTTGAATCTAGAAGCTTCTCTAAGAGTTTAAAAAAGGATGAAAATAAATATAAAGGACTGAGACTATATAGTAGTCTAATGTCCCAATGTATCCTCTGCCTAGACATGGGGAAGTCTCCTATTTCCTCAAATATTATACACATTAGATAAAATTTCACCCTTTATCCTTTATATGATGTCCCTAGGAATATCTTCAGAGTCCATCTAAGTAGAATGACCTAATGATGTCAAACCCCTATTTACAAACTAATCTGCTATCATGTTTTCTTCATGATAAATGTGTTAGATTAGAACCTATGATTTGGAGTCTAGAATAGAGATTACTTCATCTATGACTTGCTTAATAGTCCAGCTAATAGCATTTTTCCTAGATAGATAATTCAATATATTAAGATAATCTCCCTTTATTATGAGCAATTTCACCCCCAGTTGTTGAGCCAATTTAAGACTAGATAAAGAAGTAAGGGATTCATCCCAATGATTAGATTTAACACCCATATATCTAGTATATGATACCACAAAATTTTCATAATTATCTCTTAGAATACCACCACATCCATTTGGGCCTAGATTACCTTTCAAAGCTCCATCAAAGTTGAGATTTAACCATCCCAAAGGCAGGGTTCCATTTAGTTATTTTTCTAATCTCATCTTTAGGATCAGTCTTACCAAGACTAGAAGTATCAATTTTCTAGCTAAGAGATGGAATTTGTTCAAATTACTATAGGCTTTTACCTTTATTATTAGGCTCAATATTTTAGTTTTCTAGGATGGCCTCCATGATCCTTTTGGATATCACTTTTTTGATACATTTATTTTATCTAAAAATCCTATTATTGTGCTCACCCCAGATGTCCCAAATGATATGATGCAAAGAGAGATCCAAATTTTCTTGAGTAGTATATTATGAAAGGGACACTCCCATGACTACCATACTTCTAATAGTGTACTTTCATGTACCCAAATAACATTGAATTTAATAATAATATAGCTCCAAATATCTTATAAGGACAATCCATAAGCATATGGAAGACAATTCATTATCTTTTTCATAAAAAATACATCTATTGATCAAAATGTAACCTCTTTTTGTTAGATTTTCCATGGGTAGAATTTTGTTTTTAACTACTACCCAAAGGAAAAAATTAATTTTAGGAATCAACCATTTATCCCATAATATCTCCCACTTAAAATAAAAACCTGGATTCTATTCCAATAGAGAGTAAGCTAATTTTACTTGGTAATGACCATTGAATAACTCCTTTCAAATAAGCTAGTCTTCTTTATTATTGGGAGGTAAATGGAAATTTCTTAGAAAATTGTTCAAGTTAGATAACCTTAAAGGGTCTTCCTAATTAATGTTATCTAAACTCAAAGTGTTATATATTTTCACACCTTTAATGACCTAGTAGTATTCATGGACCTTGTAACCATGCTTATTCTAAATACCCTCTTACAAGTGTTACCAAATATTCATTTGATTACGGGGAAGATCTATAACCCATGTATCTTTCAAAAAATCCACCTTCTAACCATTACCAATTTTCCATTTAGAACCCATGGAAATAATAATTTTAAATGAAATCAAAAAATTCTAAAAGTATAAGCCCCTGACAAATTAATCTTCAACAAATTCGCACATTAGATCACAACCCTCTAAGTATTTGAAACTTAGAATTTTATCCCAAGTGGTTTTTTTATTAACAAATATCCAAACAAATTTTGGAATAAGTACTTTTTTCATTAGTTGAAGGTTCTTTAGACCAAGATCACCATAGTTTTTGAGAGCACAAACTTTGTTCTAGGAAACAAGATTGAATCTATTTCTCTCTTCAGTTCCATACCAAAGTAAATTCCATTGATTTTTTATCAAATTATCTTTGATGATCTTAGGAAGACTAAAATGAGAAAGGAGATACATCAGGAGTCTTTGGAAGACACTCTACATAAGCAAAAGTTTTCATGTCTATGATAACAACTTACCTTTCCAACCTGCAAGCTTCCTTTGAAATCTCTCAATTATTGAATTCCACATAGATGATGAGAGATGATTACTAAAAAGAGGCATGCTAAGGTCGCATTAATGTAAACCTTTAATTTGGAAATCTAGTAAAAGAGCAATTCTAGTTTATCTAGCAATAGGAGTATTAAAAAAATAAAATTATCTTTTATCAAAATTAACTTTATAATTATAAGCCTATTCATACATAACCAAGATTTTTTTTAGTACTATAACTTGTTTAATATAAGTCACATCTATAAGAATGGTGTCATCCATGAATTTTTTATGGGATATGGGCTTAACAAATCAATTTTGTCTATAACATTTTAGGTTTGTTGAATAAACTTCTTTATATATGAATCTATTTAGAGACTTGACCATAATGATGAAAAAAAGGGGATGGGGGGTTCCTTTGTCTCACTCATTTGTCACATTTGAAAAAAACTTGGGAAATTCCATTGATAATCATCAAAAACATACAAGTGGAAGTGCAAGATCTGATGATTTTTATAAATTTATCCCAAAAGCCAAATTAATCCAGAACTCTATCTAAATAGATCCAATCTAATTTTTCATATGCCTTAGCCATGTGAAACTTTAGAATCATTAAAACACTATTAATCTTCTCCATAAAGTGAATAAATTCATGGACAACAATAATACCATCTTGAATTTTTTTATTGGGAACAAAATCACCTTGTCAAGATTGAATAATATTTTCCATGATTGGCTGCAACCTCAAAGATATCAACTTTGTGATGATTTTATAAATGGACTTACATAAGCTGATAGGAAAAAAAATCAACACCCCTTCCTTCTTAATTATTAACACTAAAAAGGTGGGATTAAATTCTTTTAACAATTGTGTTAAAGTAAGGAATTAATTAACAACTACAACCAAATCATCCCCTATGATGTCCCATATTTTTTGGAAAAAATCAATTATAAAACCTTCTAAACTAGGGGCTTTGTCAAGATTCATTTTAGAAAGAAAAAATTTGAGATCTTCATTAGAAGTGGTAGTTGTAAGAGCTAAATTGTCCTCCTAATTCACCAATTCAAGGATCACATGCAACAATTCTAGCTCAAATCTTATATTTTTATTAAAATCATTTTCGATCAAAATTTTAAATAACTTAATACTTTCCTAATTAATGAAATCATAATCATATTTGATATGCCCTTCACTGTTGGTGATTTACTTGATGGAATTATACTTTTTCTACTTTAAAGTAGACATATGGAAAAAGTGATCATTTCTATCCCCTTCCTTGAGCCAAATATTTCTAGATTTTTCTCTCCAAAGAGTTTCTTCCCTTGCACCAATGGTATTATATTCATGTAAAAATTATTTTTCCTTGTTCTGATTTTCAATATCATACACATTATTTTTAATCTCTTTTTCATTCTTTGATATTTTAGATTTTAAAGCTTTATTTTGTAGAACATTACCAAAAACTTGTTTGTTCCATTATTTTATTTTGATTTTCACATTTTCATTTTTTTAGCTAGCTTGAACATAGATGAATCATTGAAAATATGGGACCACCATTCTAAAATCCAATCATGAATTTCTAGGTGTGATAACCACATGTGTTCCATCCTAAATGGATATCTATTTTCCTTTGTAGATTGATTGACAATACTCAACTCAATGGGATTATGATCCAAACCAATCCAAGGGAGGGACTTTAAATTCAAAACCTTTATCATTAATAAATCCATATAAATAAAAATTATATCTAACCTACACTATATAATATTATCTCCCAATCTCCTATTACTCCATATGAATTTAGGTCCTCTTAACTCCATATCTATCAACCATGTATCCAAAATCAGGGATGATAAATCATCCATTTTGTCTAAAAATGATAGTTTATATCTTTTTTTATCCCTTAGTTGTAAGGGAGAGTTGAAAAATATAGCCATGATCTAAGGGGAATCTTTGCAATTATTCCTAAAAGTTCTAATATCTTCCCAAAGTTTTTTACAAGCTGATGCGAAATTGGGTGCATAGATATTAGAAAAGATCCATTGTTTACTATATATTACATTTATGAAGATTAATACCACATGAAAATATTTTATAATATCTTCCCCATAAATAATTTAGTATCCTAAAAAGTGATAAGACATATAGAATCTCCTAAATCACTAAAGCATATAGTTCTAGCTTCACTCCAATAAGAATTCTTATGATTCATAAAAATGATTCCTCTAACTTGGATTCTTGAATAGCTAAAATAATAGGTTTGTGAGTCATTATAAAATCCCTAAAAACATTTTTCTTTGAGTAAATATTCATTCCTCTTATGTTCCATGAATAAATAAACATGATTAACTAAGAGAAGAGTTACTCCATTGAATAACAATTTTTTTTTAAGCCCATCAATAATATCTAGGTCTGTAAGTTTCTTGAAATTTTATTTTTTAGAGGATTTTATAAATTTTCGGGGCATCTTATACATAGGACCTTTGATTCCCCTCCTAGTACTAATTGAAGAAGTGAACTTATATTTTGTGTCACTCATAGGCATGGCTAGAATCTAATGTGAGTCCTTTACTTCCTCTTGAGAATTTTTAGGAGAAAATTCAATTGAGTGGTTAAACATATCCAATGTCTCCAAAATTTATGAGTTGATCTTATTACTAATCTAAAGCTACATATCTTTTAGTTGTGCTAGGACATCAAAATATTAGGAGACTAAGGAATGCCTAGCTCAAGATTACATAAATCATTATTATCAATTTAATAAATAGTGATGTCTTGATCCCTACCTAAAGTACATTGATGATCTTGATTGGGCATTGATTTGGACTTGTATGGTTCTAAAGTATTCAAATGGAAAGCCTTTTCCTATGATACTTTGTCATAGAATTCTACTATTGGCTTGTCTATAAAGTTGTCTTCCTTATTACAAATATCTAATACCTATGGTTTATTTGTTTCTTTGAATGAAACCCCCTTTCCTTTGCTAGGATGGCTTGTTTTGCACCAATTTAGATAAAAAGGTACACACTTTTGAAGAGTGACCCAATTTATGACACTTATCACACAAGATAGCATATTTTTCAAATTCAATTTTATAATTTCTAATACCATAGGGAGTGTGAAGGAAGATTGAATAAGGAATATCCTGATTTACAAAGGTGTTGACATAGAATCTAGCATGAACCAGTCTAGATCTAGCTTTAGTGGCCAAATCAAAAGATGTCAAGTATCTTAATGTCTTGGTAATTCTGATAAAGATATATTCCTCTAATTATTTGATGGGGAGCTTAGGGATACACACCCAAATAGGCATAAGATTGATATTTTTGTCT
This sequence comes from Torreya grandis, assembly GCA_037957365.1. Taxonomy (NCBI): domain Eukaryota; kingdom Viridiplantae; phylum Streptophyta; class Pinopsida; order Cupressales; family Taxaceae; genus Torreya; species Torreya grandis. The sequence goes on along the minus strand of JARHVA010000934.1, from coordinate 2,770,903 downwards.
CAAGATCAAACCCTGAATGCCATTTTTTTAGAAAAAACATGAGTTTCTAAAAAACTAGGGTCCCCCTGCTAATATATTAACACAATCTTCTAGATTGTTGAACTTGATCATGAAAAAACCATTTACCATGGCTAGAATGTCCATATGACCTTTGGGGTTCAAGTTTTCTCTAGCCCATGCTCTGAAAGTATTAATGTTGGCTCTGGCTCACATAAACTTACCCACCAAAGCTTGTTCCATTATGTAGCAATAATGAGAGAGGGTTTGACTTGAATATGGATGTTTTTCCCATATTTGATAGTCTTTAAAAGTTAAACACACAAAATTTCTTTCTTATCCATTGAACCAAGAAATTTTGGACTCCATGCCACCTTACCTAGCACCTTTTTGGGGCTCTCCTTAATGAATCTATTGGGGCCTCCTAGAAAGATTCCATATATTTATCCTTGGTTTACTAGAAGGGAATCAAATATGATCACCCATGTGATTCTACTCTCCCCATCACCATCACCCTTCTCCTATTTAGAGTCCAAAATTGATTTTTTTTTCTGTTCACCACCATCCTCATGTTGTCTACTCTCCATCCTATCACATTATCATAATTTACTTATATGTTGAAAGATGTGTCTATGTCCTCTTTCCCAATTAAGAATATATCATCTCTTTGAAGGTTTACCTTTTTTATCCAAGACTCAAAATCTGAATGGGTTAATGAAGTTTTATGGGAACTTTAAAGTGTTGGACAATGAACTCAAACTCAATAAAGCATGGAATAAAATCCCATAATTTTAATCTCCATTATAAACCATGGAATGGTCTTAAGCATGTTATAAATTATTTTTATAACCAAAACCATGGAGAATACTCCATTGAATTATTGATATTTACATAGAGTTGTTAAAGATGGAAAATTCAACATGGTAAATAATGGTGTTATTATCACATCCCCAACTAAGTCTATAGCTTGGTGAGTTATTTCTCACTATGGAGATAATAAGATTAAATCTCAAATAGATATTTGAATGAGACAAGAATTTTACATGATTTTTTTAGTAATTAAAGATTCTAAATTAGACATGAAAGCACTCAGAATATTGATATATAGTGTTACTTAGAGTATTGAAGCCTATTAGCAGAGGTTCTTAGGTTTCACTAGATCATCCTAATTATAGGGATAAGGTATGAAAAGTGACTTATAAATCCTACAAGAAGGTTTAATCAAGACTTGGAATCCATAAACAAGGTTTATCATAGATAACTAAACTAATATAAGGGTTTAATACATGATGGAACTACATCCAGACAAAGAAATGGATACATCCAAATAAATGAAAGAAATAGGCATCAAAACATAGAAAACTCTATGATATACCAATAAAGAATAAAAATACTTATAATTCAAATTAAAATCTATAATATCAAATATTATAACAAAAAAAGCCTTATAGATTGATGTCTAGCTCTATAAAAATGTTGGGTTAAATATTTTGGAGGATAACATTCAATCATCTATTACTTACATACATATCAAAATTAACATAATCATCAACCCTTATATTACATTCATTAAAAACATTTATATATACTATTTCCTATAGTTTTAACTTCCAAATTTACCATGATTAAAATAGATTTCCATATTTCATTCGATGGAATCCTAACCAATATGGAGATACTCATAATAATTCCTAACAACCCACAAATAGAATATAGATAGATTTACCATAAGATATTCTAATACATTAGACAATTTTACATTTACTATTTACTCCTAACACTTTCTCAAACTTAAAAATTTGTCTCATCTTGAGACAATGTTGTAGAGTGAAGCCATCCAAGTACTAAGAAATGAATCAAAAGATAGAAGTGCATAAGACTTCACAAGTGATGCTCAAAGTGCTAGTAAACTATTTTTCACCCCTTTCACACTACTTATCCACACTTTTGGGTCTTTAACTAAGTATCCTACTAGTCAACTACCCTTTTAGGTTTTTGATAGACTATCACTTACTAAATATAAAATATAGGGACCAAAATTGCAAAATTATAGAACCTACACAAGCATCATTGGGTGGGTGGAGGTATCTTCCTACTTTGGAAAATATATCATAGTTGACTATGGGAATGATCTAAGGCTCATTGATGAGTGGTGAAATGCTTGTGTTTATGAAATCCAAATCATCCTTATAAGATTTCCAATAGAGAAGAGCTTCCTGAGCATTACACAAAATACCATGCAAGGGAACTTGATTTACCATCAACTTATGAATATTAGTATCAATCATCCCAAGAAAAGTATACTTTACCATGTGAACTTTGGAATTAATTTCACCATAGAGCTAAACTAGCTTATCAACATGTCACTAGGTTTACATGCTAACAAAAGAGTTATGCAGCATCTAGTTCTACCAAGTCTATAGATTCTACATTATAATATCTGATGAGCCCCATAATTGTCATGTTTTTTTCCTCATTTTCCATACTCACCCTTATGTTTTATCATGTTTATGAACTATTTTCCCATAAGCTTTTATCCTTGGACAACCGTGTTTTACAAATAGAATTATGTTCTCATATATCTTTGAATAGTTATAATTTTTTCTTGGAATCAAGTATATAATATTTATATTTTACTATAGGATGATTTTATTCATAATGTTTTGAGGTGTTTTGAATTAATAGGTATATATCATGGACCATCTTGTAGCAAAGGGATTCCATCACGCAAAAATATCTTACATTTACTACATGACTAAAGCTATGGACAAATTGAATTGATTCTTAATTCAACCAACTCATAGAAATTATATCAAATTTTCATGGATCATAGTAAATATTTAGTTAAAGACTAAAATAGCTTGGTTTGTCCTAAAGCAGTGTTACAAGATCTATATGAATCACAACCTTAGTAGAAGAAACTAATTTCTATTATACTGCAGTTGAATGTTTTTTAGTTTGGAATGTATTTTGTTTTTCATAAGACAATCTTTCCTATTGTGTGTGTGTGTGTGTGTGTGTGTGTGTGTGTGTGTGTGTGTGTGTGTGTGTGTGTGTGTGTGTGTGTGAAATAGGATTTATATATAGTAGATATTAATTCTATAAATATAATAAAAGCACATTTTGTAAGATAGTTGTTATTGTAATTTTCCTGTAGTAATTTTTTTCTACATTTGATTAATATGAGAAATTATTTATAAGTCCATTTCATCATTGTAAGAGGAAGGAATGAAGATGGATTTATAAGGAAGAATTTCCCCCTTTGGATTCTTATAGCAACAATCCAACCCATTAATAATCTAAGCATGTTATTTAGTTCATTTATATGTTATGTGTTCTATTTTTGAATTGTGTGATTTTTAGCTTTACATAGAGTTGTTTAAGGAAGCTTCCAAATATAAAATAGTGTAATCATTTAATTCATAGTTTTTTAAGAGTGTTCAATTTCAAATTTTAATCTCTTGCATGATTTTTAGCATACTATATTACAATCAGTAGAAGGTCAAATTAGAAGATTAAGTGTGAATATATAGTGACATCATCCTATCAAGTTTACATCCTCAAGTTGACATTTAAATGAATTAAAAGATATAGGTTTATGTTAAATCTCCTTGTTCATTTTAATCAATATAATTATATTTGATTTTGAATCTACTGCTAGTCATTTTTGGCATCATTTCTAGGGAAGGGTGTCACACACTAGAAATGTTCAGTCTTGATAGCGGTTATTTCTAGATGTTTATTGTTTTTATGATTTTTAGAGATTTATATTTTATATATTAAAGATTTCCTATTTTCATACTTTAAATTTCCCTTTTTTCAAATTAGAATAGTGGAAATTTTCAAAAACCCCCATATTACTAACCCTATGTAGGTAGGGTGGGTAAAAAGTCAAAAAAAGAAAAAAAAAAGTGGTTGATGTACATGCAAAGAGAAGGGGATCATATAGGAATATTTATACCTAAATCATCATCCATTAATACAAGAATGGAAATTCATCTTGTAGAAGCCAAGGATCATGAATAAATTCCTGAAGATCACTTATAGATGTCAATAGAAGAGGTAGAAAAGGAGGAATTTTTGGCTAGTTTGGTAACACAAGTTGGAGATTTTGAAGAGGTTCATACCCTTAAAAGAGATCCACGTGTACCACACTTGGATATATCCACCTTATCACCTCATACTTAGGAATCTAAAGTTCACTTCCCTCCATCACCTAAATTTCTTTCTAAAAAGGCATTAAAGGCTATTTTTTCTCCTAGAAGAAATATTGAGCCAATAGAATCTTCCAATTTAAAAAGACTCTTTACTGAGACACAAGATGAATCTTTTGAAACCTCTACACCATCCTCATTGTATATAAATCCATATATTCCTAAGAAAAAAGATAAAGTATCCATATTTTACACCCTAGGAAATAGAATAATTGATAATAATTTTAAGTGGGTGGAAAGAACTTCTGATCTACCAACACAAAGAGTATTCATGGAGGATCTCTAGGAAGAAAACATTGCCAATGAGTCTAATACCCTTTAATTTCCTATCCTTACTCCTAAATTAAATTCATCTATAAATAATATTCTCACTCTACCCTCCCTAATTTTAGGGAAATATCATATAAGGATCCAAACACATTTCTTTTCAAGTTTGACATCCCATGCCTCAACTATGACTATAATCAAGACACTTAGAAACTCAAGTTGTTTCCAACAATACTCAAAGAAGTAGCACTTAGATGGTTCATGGGACTTGGAAAGGATGACATTTCTACTTGGAAAGAAATGAAAAATATTTTTTTTCTAAAATACTAAGACTATTGTATAAGTAGAAACCACAAGAGAGATGACATATTTAGAATGAGAAAAGCTGATGATGAGTCATTAGAAGAATATATGGAAAGATTTTTGTTTAACCTACAAAATTCCAAATAAAATATAATGAAGAAAGAATATATAAATATGATATTCCTAAAATTAATTAGAGATGATTTTCTGGAGGCACTATTCTTAATGTGTAGTGGTGATGTTTTTACACTATTCTTAAATGAACTAACAGTTCTATATATAAATTATTCCAGATCAACCATGAACAAAAGTAGGGGTAGAACCCTTCCTATAGCATCTACCATATGAATATATAAAGGTGAAGTTGTAAACCTAATACAAGACATAAAGTAGGACATTATTATCCACCTAGACACTCATCTTGATACATTTTATATATGGAGGAAACAAGAAGAAACTAAAAATGCCTTAGCCACTTATTTCCTTAATGTAGAGAAAAAGAAGGCAGAATGCACATGCCATTCTATGAAAGCTCAGGTAGCCAACATAACTAAGGAGAATCCTAAAATAGTGGAGCTACATGACATAGGAGGAGATGATAATCAATTATTTTACATGGCTCAGTGGAAACCTTGGGTGAAAAAGTCAGGTATGCCATCACACTCTATGTTTACAAATTCTCAAATAATCCTTAATATGATTCTTAGACAAATATACCCAACTAAAATTAGCCCCAAAAAACTTGGTAGCTACCTAAGAATTAGTTATGGATGTAATATAATGGACAACAACCTCAACCTAGGCAATTTTAAAACCAATAATGGATCTTTCCCTCTAATCTATGGCAACATCTATGGAGAGGTAATTAAGGCTTTCCTCAACAAAACTAGTAACCATAACAATAGGCCTTAATGTTAAACAACTAGAAACCTAATAGAACCACTAAATTACCTACCCAACCCATTCCCATCTCTACTAATAAGTTGGTTCAACCAATACAATCCACCAAAATAATACAATATCCAACGTACACCTTAGATATCAATCAAGTCCAGCTTCACTCGGGACACATTCTTCCATAACCCACCTCACCCATAATCATAGAAAATTTTGAAGAACATAATATAATCCATACTAATCCATAACCACCCATGGCCATTCCTGATCCAAGTCCTCTATAAAACCAAAAATAAATTGGTAATCCTCCTTTTCCAAAGAGATTGAGCATCTCACATCCTGAACTAGAATTTGATATCTTAGGACAACTCAATAATATATGAGTAAAAATTTCACTCTTTCAAGCAATAAAATATGTTCCTTTATATAATAAGGTTGTTAGATATCTATGTTTGAAAATTTTGGGAAGAAAAAAGAAGGATCCTAATATAGTCTAATTTATTGGCCAACTAGCAGATATTATGTTAAGAAACATAGTTTTTATAAAATACTCTAATCCTAAAAGTCCTATAGTTAATGTTAGTATTCACGACCAACCCATTTAAAATAATTTAATTGACTTGGGTATGACCATCAATTTGATTACCATGAAGACCATGTAGCAACTAAAACTTACAACTCTTCATCTAACACCCACCATCCTACAGATGGCTGATAGGTAACTATTAAGCCTGAAGGGATTATTGACCTAGTTATCAATATGTATTCCTAGCAATATCTAGTATACTTTATTCTTATATATCCAAAAAGTAACTTGGGAGGTTATCCTCTCATCCTTGGCTACCCATGGTTGGCTACCACTAATGATTTTTTTGGCTATAGGTTGGTAAAAATGTTAATTTTCAATGGAAATGACACCAAGAAATTGATTCTTTCTATACCATCCAAGCCTTCCTAGAATGATGGTCCAACTCCTTGGATTGATGAATTTGAGGAATATATCTCCTTTAAAACTCTATACACAACTAACCAGACTCCATCTTTGCAAACACAAGAAGAAGATAATGTCCTTTCCAATATCCTACAAAACACCTATTGGTAGGATCCTATAGCCAGAAACATGTTTAAATGTAGACCATGCCCACTTTAGAATACTTTTATTGAAAATGAACTTGATAAAACCTCATGAGACATTTGTATATTCATTAGTTCCTTCCCCATTAATTTAGCTATGTTCTTTCAATTGCCAACGTAGAAACCATGCTCTCTTTAACAAAGTAAGTGAACATTCTACCAAATAAACCTCTCAACATCAGCACTTCTTTAACACCCCAACAAGAAATCCAATTACTTATAATGATGAGAAAGAAAAAAATAGTATTTTACCTAGATTACCATGACATGAGAGGAATACCCTTAGATATATGCATGCATCACATTTACATTAAATAAGAATGCAAACCTATTTGCTAACCCCAAAGATAAATAAATCTTATAATTAAAGACATCATCAAAACTATGTTACAAAAGATCTTAGATGTATGATTTGTTTACCACATTTTGTATATCCATTGGATCTTTACCTTGGTTATTTTACCTAATAAAGAGGGGAAATAGCACATTTGTGTTGACTATCGAGAGTTGAATGCTGACACCAAGAAGGATCACTTTCCCCTTCCATTTATTGATCAAATATTAGATACATTAGTAGGGGAAATGTATTTTTCCTTCCTATATGGATATAGTGGTTATAATAAGATATAGATAGATCCATAATACCAAGACAAAACCACTTTTACATACCCTTAAGGAACCTATGCCTATGTCATCTTACCATTTGGTCTTTGCAAAGCCCCAACTACTTTTTAGAGGGCTATGTTGAGCATATTTTCTGATCTCTCCCATGACTATGTTTAAATATACATGGATGATTTCATTTTCTATTGGTAGACATTTGAAGAAACTCTTATCAACCTAGAGAAAAATTTTCAATACTTTTAGGACCACTAATTGTCTTTGAACAATGAAAAGTGTTATATGTTTATGACTGAAGGGATTTTGTTGGGGCATCACATCTCCCCTATTATAATTCAAATTTATCCAACAAAGATAAGTAAATTAATGATCTACCCACACTAAATAATCAAAAATATCTTAGAATCTTTTTATAACATGCTAGTTATTATAGACTATTCATCAAAGATTGTAGTAAAATTACCACCCCATTATTTGGATTATTTACTAAAGATGTTGAATTTACTTTAACTAATGATTGTCAAACCACCTTCTAACAACTTAAGGATATTCTCATAAAAAATCCTATTCTAAGAGGGCCCAATTTTAAAAAGACTTTTCACATCCATGCAAATGCATTCAACACCACTTTAGGAGTTATCCTTGGCTAAAAAGATGATAATTTGAGTCATGCAATCTATTTTATCAAAAAGAATCTTCAAGGGGCTAAACTCAACTACTTTATACTAGAGAATTAATTTATTGTATTAATTTATGCCATCAACAAATTTTGACACTAAATTATAGGTTACCAAGTATTCATCCACACAGATCATACAATAATCAGGTATTTGATGAACAAACTTGTAATAGGAAAGATAATTAAATGGTTACTTTTACTATTGGAATTATATATTACCATTATGGACATACCAAGTAAGGATAATATAGTAGAATATTTTATATATTTCCTAAAAAATGATGAGTAAAGTCTTATTTTTGATGATTCATTTCCTGATGATAATTTGTTTGTAGTAACTATTCAATCTCCTTGATTCACAAACATTGCTAATTATCTTATTATAGGATCACTAGCACAATAATTTTCACCTAGATAAAAACATATGATCCAAAAGAGAAGACATTATTCCTATACTTTAGGATATCTCGTTATACTAGATTAGATTCAGTTATGAGAAGATGCATTCAAGAAGATAAAGCTTATGACATTCTCAGAGCCTACCATGATGAACCCTATGGAGGTCATTTTGCTTCCAAATGAACTCATATAAAATTAATTACTATGAAATATTATTGGCCTTCTTTTCATAAGGATGTCATGATGTATTCCCTCACATGTGATCAATGTCATTTTATGGGAAAATCCACTCTCTCTGATGAAATTCCATTATAACCACAACTAGTCTGAAACCTTTTGATAAGTGGGGACTTGATTTTGTAGGTCTTATAGATCCTAAATATAATAACAAGGAATATATACTAGTGTGCATTTATTATGTCATAAAATGGGCTAAATTTAAGGCCTTAACCCATTCCCAAGATGAGAAAGTAGTTGATTTCTTTTATGAAGAAATATTCACCCACTATGGAGTGCTAAGAGAACTAATCACAAACCAAAGACCATAGTTCACATTAGATATCACTACTTGGTAAAAAAATATGAAATTAGACACAAAAAATCCACCCTTTACCATCCTTATTTGAATCTTCTGGTGGAAGTTACAAATGGAGAGTTGGAAAATATACTCACTAAGATTGTTAGCCTACATAGAAAAGATTGGTTAACTCATCTTTTGGAAGTAGTCTAGGCTTACAAAATCACCTAAAAAATCACAACTAGTTTCACCCCATATGAACTAGTTTATGGTAAAAACCTTGATCTACCCATTAATTTTTAGTATAAAACATTAATGATAGTACTTTATTTAGGCTTGGACCTTTCCCAAGCTCAACAAAAAAAATCATGTAGCTGAATGCACTTGATGAACTTAGAAAGGAAGCACTTCATCAAACTGAAGTAGTGAAAATAAAATGAGTAGGTTGGCATGAAATGAATATAAAGACTAATAATTTACAACCTAGTGATTGGACACTCCTATTTGAATCTAAATACAAGGATCATAAAGGAAAGCTTTAGTCCAAATGGCTTGGGCCTTATGAGATCGAGCAAGTTTTTGACAATAGAGCTGTAAAGCTCATAACCATTGACTCTATTTAATTTTGACTACTTGTTAATGGCCATAAGATCAAGATATATAAGAAACCATTTTCTAAGGAAACTCTCTCTCATCAACTTCTTGAAGAACAACATTCATCTCTTCTTCATGAAACAAATCAACCTATTCCTACAACTAAAGGGTAATTCTATCAACCCTTCTCCAATATTTCCCATGAATAATAAAGATTCCTATAGCTAAGAACAATCCATTCATAATGTATTGGTTTAGGTTGAATAAAATATTAAATCCTAGGATTCTAAACTTCTTGTTGAATTTGGGACCAAAAAATCCAAAATAAATAAAATCAAAAAATTCAACATCGAAAACCTGCAAGCATTACTGATGGTTGTTTCATCAGAAAACTAAGTCATTATTTGAACAACATTCATTAAAAAAACTATAGAAATAAAAAAATTAATGTTTTTTTCATATAGATTCATTCTTTAGGAATAGAAAAACACTTTCCTTTTTTACTACAAGATGAAATTCTTATTGCTACAAAATAATTATTATTATTGTAAGACATTTCTTATTGTCACAGGAAGTATTTCTCACTATTGGATGGATTCTTATCACTCCACCATACATTGAATTTATCAAAAATCATTTTCAATTCCAAATTAAAGGCTAACACATGCCAGTAAAACCTCATATCTACCACTTTAATTAATCATTCATGCATTCATGAGAAGGTACTCCTAATAGTATTAAGGTAACTATTTTATATTTATTTCATTTCATTAGTTTTAATTATTCTCTAAGATGATGGGTCTTAATGATATTAAATGATTCCATATCTCCACCTACTCATGACATCATAATAAATCTTCTTTTTCACTAATTGATGTGACCATTAAATGATGTTGCCACCACCACTTATCATTTTTGTAAGTCAATCATGCATGTCACATGTGTTTGTTGAGGACAGGAAACCATTTTAAGTTGGGGGGATTTTTCCATAATTAAAATTGATTATCTCTCTTATAAATTAAATCTCCAACATTTTTACCAAAGCTACTGAACCTTTGACACAAGAGCATAAACCCTGCAATCAAAATTTCATCCTATAGTATTAGAAGGGACTTACTTAATCATGATCCACTTGATATCTCTACTCTAACCAGTAACCTAAACATATTGATCCTATTTTAGAATCTAAGGTGGGATTAATATTTTGAGAGGATAAATGATCTTGAATAAGTAATTATAGAATTATTTATTGGCTCATTGCATATCAATCTAGTAACAGTGAAATGAATGAAAATAAAGCTAACTAAAACCATCATCAATAGAGTGACTGGATTGCCTTGAATAGGAAAATTATGGTAGGATAAGTTTGGTGGTAAGGCAAAGAGGAAAAAATGAATTAGAGGAAATTAAATTTTAGAGACTTCAAAATAGGGGACTACACATTTATCATTACTAGGTAGATGGGCAAGAGATTTTGTATTCATCTGCATATATTCACTTGTGAAAGAAAATATTCCATGTTGCATGGTGTTCATTTCAAATTCATGAAAATTTTACAGCATGGTATTGATATAAATGTTTCTAATTTATTATTTAATATGATCATGAGAATGGCTGAGGCATTTCAAAAAGGTAATCCCAAAATTCTCTCTCATGATTGTTTAAATCAGTTAATTGTTGAAGACTACCTACAAAGGACTAGGCCTAATATAAGTTGGGTATATTTTATTCAAATAATTAGAAATTTATAAAGTGATAGTGAGGAAGATGAATAAGAATATATAGATGTAGAAGAGGAAATGAAAGCAGAATAACATATAGAGATAGAAGAAGACCTTCCTACAGCTCCATAAGAACCTATTGAAGAGGGCCTTCCTATAGCTACATAAGAACCTATTTAAGAGGACACTCCTATAGCCATACAAAAAAATATAGAAGAGGACCCTCCTATAGCCACACAATAACCTATGTAAAGGGTAAAACTCATAGAGGAGGATTCAACAAGAAAAGAACCCAAAAAAGGAAGAGGAAACTCATCCTCCAACCTGACTCTAAGGAATCTAAAGAAGATCTTCTACCTTCACTTAAAAATACCAAGGTCACATATAATACTCATAGTTCCCATAGAATAAGGGTAAATATGAGATTAAAACCAATAACTAAACCTTTTTCTATTATATAAATCAATGAGGAGTTTGAAGAAGAATAAACTACTAGCAGTCATGACACATTTGAGGCATATAGTTCTGATGAAATAGAGACCGATAAGGAAGAGTGTTCTCAAGAATGTAATAAGGTTTCATATAATTAGGACATAACCCTAGAAATTTTTAATAAGAACCAATGTATAGACATATAGAGGTATAAAAAATGGATCAAATCTATATACAAATGGAATTTCCTACTTTAGATCAAGTCCTACAAGAAATAGAATGACTAAGAAAGAAGCTACATGACCAATCAGGGGGTGGATTAGATGCACTTACTATAGCATATTATTAGTTTCTTCACTTATCAAAGATTCATCTTATATCTATTATTTTATATCTTCTTGTAGTAGAAAATTAATATGCAAAGCCCACAATTTCCCAAGCAATCAAGTGTAATTCCTTATCTACTATGTCTTCTAAATTGATGAGATAGATAGACATATAGTGTCAAAGTTTTGATCATTAAGAAAGGAAAATAAGAAACTAAATGAAGATGTTAGATTAAAGAATAAATTATCTTCAAAATATAGCAAAAATTGGAAGATCTAGCTAGTCTTACTTAATCACTCCTCAACTATAGACCTCCTAGAAAGGTAAATTTAGTTTATCTTGAAGAACAGTGGTATAAGTGTAAGTTAATGATAATTTACTATGATATTCCATGTGAATTAATTTATTATCTCTCTTTATTTCAAATATATAAATAAATATTTCAATAGAAATAAGCATAATTGTTTGAGTTTTATCTTTATAACTATGTTGTAACATGTGACAAGGAATAGAATCCTAACCTGTATGTTGGAGATGTCCTTTTAAAGGAATTTTCAGCATATATTTTAAATGAGCATAGGATAAGATGATATATGAGTAAATATATGAAAAAAGAAATATAAAATCAATTAGTCATCAAATTATAGTTGATAACACTTGAAATTATGTTGACAGAATGGGATAACATTATGATGCAGAAGGAAATAAGGACTTGGTTTGCCAAAAATAGTGAACAAGCTCAAGATTTATACTTAGTGTTGAGAAATTATATTGTTACTTTAGAAATATAATATTTCATATAAAGATGGAATGAGCCACACTCCCCTTTCAATTTTAAATTAACATTTGATAGAATAACAAGATATATTTTGATTGTAGGAGACCTTAGAGCACAACTGTTGATCATAAGATTCTAGCCTCCTCTATTTTGGTACCCCATTATAGATTGTTAGGATAAAAATCCATTATGTATATCTAAGGAATTTATAAACTAGAAATTATTTAAACAAAGATGTGGATTTTATGCCCATTTATCCAATGGTGCATTTGAGCCTACAAATTTTAGAGTTATTTGTGAATTTGAAATGAATAAGCATGTTGCTCAAGAATGAGCAAAGTCTTAAGTTGGGGAGTGTGATGAGCCCCATAATTTTCATGTTTTTTGGCTCATTTTCCATACTTTACCTTCTTTTTTATCATGTTTATGAACTATTTTTCCATAAGCTTTTATCCTTAGAAAACCATGTTTTAAAAACAGTATTATGTTCTCATATATCTTTGAATAGTTATGCTTTTGTCTTGGAATCAAGTATATAATATTTATATTTTACTATAGGATGATTTTATTATAATTTTTTAATGTGTTTTGAATCAATATGTATATATCATGGACCATCTTATAGTAAAGGGATTCTATCACATGAAAACATCCTACAACCACTGCATGACTAAAGTTGCAGACAAATAGAATTGATTCCTAATTCAACCAACTCATATAAATTACAAAAATAATTCATGGAGAATAGTAAATATTTAGTTAAAGACTAAAATATATTTGTTTGTCTTGAATTAGTGTTGTAAGATCAAAATGAATGGCAACTTTAATAGAAGGAACTAATTTCTATTATCCTACAGCTAAATGTTTCTTAGTTTGGAATGTATTTTGTTTTGTATAAGACAATCTCTCCTATTGTATATATATTTATCAATAAGTTTCAGAGATATTAGAGATAAATTAGAGAAATAAAGTAGAAGCACATTTTGTAAGACAACTATTATTGTAATTTACCTACAATAATTTTTTATTGCATTTGATTAATATGAGAAATTATTTTTTAGTCCATTTAATTATTGTAAGAGGAAGGATTAAAGATAGATTTAGAAAGAGGAAGAACCCCCTTTGGAAGTCTTAAAATAACAATCCAACCCATTAATTAACTAAGCATGTTATTTAGTTCATGTATATGCTATGTGTTCTATTTTTGAATTGTGTGATTTTTAGCTTTACATAGAATTGTTTAAGGAAGCTTCCAAATATAAAATAGTGTAATCATTTTATTCATAGTTTTGTATGAGTGTTCAATTTCAACATTTCATTTCTTGCATGATTTTTAGCATACTAGATTATAATCAATATAAGATCAAATTAGAAGATTAAGTTTGCACATATAGTGATGTCATCCTATCAAGTTTACATCCTTAGGTTGACATTCAAATGAAGTAGAAGATATAGGTCTATGGTAACTCTCCTTGTCAATTTTTATCAAGATAAGTATATTTGGTTGTGAATATACTGATAATCAATATCTTAGGCACTAAGGTTTGGAGGGTAGCATCTATGATAGTAAGAGTGGCATTTAGTGCAGTGAGAGTAGCATGGGTGAAAGAAATCATAGAAAATTCTTGATACGTATAGTCCAAATTATATCCAAATACTTCTTTCAGTTAAGTAGATAAAGTGTAATGTGCATATCTCAAGTGTGAGTAGTATCAATAGTGGTTTGGTACTTAGTTAGCATTTCATAAAAGATATTTATTTTAGCTTTGATGGCTTACCCCTTTTGTATGATGTGTTATTCATTAAAATTCTACCAGTTAGTGGTGAGTTTATTGAGGAGAATAGAAAGCTAGTTTTTGTTTGGAAGTGATGGGTTCATGATCAATTGGGTATATAAATCAAGACAGGCATCTTCAATAGTCTTTCAAGCAATACACAGCTACTTGATGATAGTAAAATTTATGTATTTAAGTTCCTTAACCTATTTCTCCAATGAAATAACACCTTCAATATGCATCAACAATGATATTTGAGAAACATCAAATGATGCTTTATTAGTGGCAGAATTCAAGACAAGGTGTGTGATATAAGTACTTGTAAGTGTCATGTGTAAAGGAATGATGGGAAAAGAGAAGATAGTACATTAAGTGGAGGTGGTCGACACATCCCATAGTTAAATTTTATATAGTATTGAGGAATTACTATCATCCTAACCAAAGTGTTTTTTGACTATGGTTGAATCAACTCATGAGATGGTGGTAAGGGAATGAAACTTGAGGAAGTTGTTGTAGATGGAACTATCATAGTAGTGGCTTAAACTTCCTCAACACATTTCTTCATAGCATCTTCTTGTGCCTACTTGGAAAAATACACTTACACCTACTTAGTTTATTAATCCTATGTTCTCTATTAGGCATCATCCTTTACTAGTTTATCAGCCTTCACTACCACCACCTTGTGCTATCATTCTTGGTTCATGAACTATTATTGTGCTTACACCTACATAATCTAGTTATTCTTCATCTCCTTGATATTTTATGTCTGATTGTGCTTCACTTCCATTATAGTATCCTTGTGTTATTGATTGGATATGAGCTATTATTATTACTCATGTATAGTATCTATACTTACTACTAAAATTTGGTCTTATCATCTTCTTCCTATGTTCCTCAATATCTATGGCTTACATGTGAGTGGTTGCTTCTTTGGCCTTTTATAGATCTTCCTCCCATTTTTGATACATAGTTTCTTCAATATATTAAATATTAGACTTAGCCTTATGATTCTCTTCTTGATATAGGTGATGATCAGTTGCTCTCTACACTTCTTCACGGGCAACTTGATATTCTTCAATACTCTAGGGATCTAGTGAAAAAAAATTGGTGCTACTTACAACCTCCTTAAACTTGGATGAAGAAGAGATGAGTACAATTTTTTAAAATTTAACCTGAGAAACCTACCCCCTATAAACTAGGCATATTTTGGGTTGGGGAAGTGAATCATCATACATAGATGGTGCTTTCATCATATGTTTACCAATAGCATGGGTAAGAACAAGTAAAGGGTTGGCCACAAATTATTGAAGGTTACATAGAGTCCACCTACATTTGAAAAATTATATTTAAGGACTTGTTTTAGTGGCTCCAAACTATGATTGACTCATATTTGATCTTACTACCTCAAACAATTGACAAATTTGCTATAAATTAGCTTCTTCAGTCATCATATTGATGATAATAGAGGTCGAGTAAGGGGGTAACTCTACCCAAATATTCATAGGCACTTTATTCTTTACCTAGATGGTGCATACTAATTTCTATAATAATTAATCTTTTTATTCTTCCCTATTATAAATGTCTCCAACCATATCAACCATCATCATCACGTATAATTGTTACTCATTAATTCCCAAATTTAGCAAATCATAGATCTTAATTTTTTTTAAATACTCAGGTCATCCAACCACATGAGCTAGTTTTGAATCTTTTTACATGGAGGAAATGGATATCTTTGTCCTTTAGGTACCTTGTGATTCTTAGAATCTTGGATTAGAGTGGTTGATATTGAAGTTTACATAATTATAGTCATAGAAAAGACACCAGATGGTGGTACTATTTGTAATGAAATGGCTCTCATTTCTATGATCACTTTCTTCTTATCCACCTTGGTCTATGTAATCTACATGCTGATGAAGTATGGAAGAGGTGGACCTATAACCTTGGGGAGTTCATGAGCCTAGATAACAATGCCTTTTGATAGCTTTGTAACAACAACATATTGTCCTCAATATTGAATGACATTAGTTTGGATGTATGAGTTAGTTATGATGATCTCAACCAACTCATCCTACTAATTGATGAATTTGGATTGATGCCCAAAATATGTGCTCTTGTGGGTCTATGTGAGATTCTAAAACTAGACATTTATCTAGTAATCAACAATAAGGTGAACTTCACCCTCAGGAGATTTCCACTCCATAAATACCAACAATAATACCAAAAATTAGTACTAGAAGGTTTGTTTCACACTCACTATAACTTTGTTAATGTTTAAAGTGAGTTTACTAGCCTAAATGTTTATCAAGTTTAATTCCTTGCTATGATGGATCATTTGATGAGCAATGTTGATGACCCCTTTGTTAGTTTGTTTAAATTCCTTAGTAGTCTACCATAATTAGTGAGAAATGCATTCAACCAAAATTCACTCTAACACATCTTCAATATATTATAGGGGAATTCCTCTAGAACTGTAAGAATATTTTTCCTTTATATCTATAATAATGGGTGGTATTCGTGATATGTAATGTGAGATTGACATTCCTCATGTAGGAAATCTTGTCTCCATAGCCATCACAACATTAGTGATGTGGATAGTGAGATCTTAGGAAAGATAAATCTTTCTCTCATTATAGAGGCCAAACAAAACCTCCATGACATCACTAAATTTCCCAAAAGTGGGTAACCATATCAAACACTCCACATTAGTATTATGGAGCCTATGTGGTGGAACTAACATGTTTGGATGTGTTCTTTCAAAAAGTCTAGGATAAACATGTGTAACTCTACATTGTGAGAAAACTCATAACCATCTAGATTTGTGAGGCATGTTTGGCATAATGACATACCAATGCCCATATCCTTCTTATTTGATTTTTTAAACCCTTTGATAAGTTAGGAGTGATCAAAACCAATAATTTCACATCTCTATCTATAATAATTTTCATGGAAGGTGCAAAGGAAAGATGAAAAATCATCAAGAATTTGGATAGCACCTTAATATTTTTAGCAACAGATAGGATTGGAGTCACTTGAGTGCTTGATTTATAATGTATCACACCTCCTTCAATGGTTGACAATCTTGATGAGATATGTTGTCACTCAATCCTTCATACATGACATTTTAATTAAATTGATCCACTCTAGTGATGTGGTAGGCATTTATCTGATGTGACATTCAACTGTGGTGGTGTTTGATTA
Source organism: Torreya grandis (assembly GCA_037957365.1). Taxonomy (NCBI): domain Eukaryota; kingdom Viridiplantae; phylum Streptophyta; class Pinopsida; order Cupressales; family Taxaceae; genus Torreya; species Torreya grandis. Next base: position 2,753,047 of record JARHVA010000934.1, on the reverse strand, counting down.
TTTTTTACCTGATGCATTAACAAGGCTTTGACCCTACACTACTTATTCCCTTTTTGATATAGACCCATCACTTTTCCAAAGATATTTTTCAATCTCCCACCCTATACTTAATCATTAAATGTAATGAATTTATTGTTAAGATGCATTATCTTCTCCAAATTTAGATGTACATGTCTTTTTTAGACTTAATTGTTATATGTACACTATACACACTTGTCCACCTTGCCAATTTATCTATCATAATGTAGCCTTTGAATATTTCATGGATCCTTTAGGTTAGATACTATACACATACTTATAGTTACTAACACATGTTGAAGCAAACACATAAAATATAAACAATCCTAAAATAACACTACTCAAACCTCTCTATACTCTATTGGGTGTGATATGACATCTTTATTCCAAAATAATTAGAATTAATGGTAGTAAGACTTCAAACTATAACCATTTACCCACCCAAGTAAGATATTCCCTTAAAAATCTTATATTACCACTATTCTAGGTTGTATAAGTTCATGAATGATGTAAGGACCCTTCCACTAGATGTAAAGCTTGCTAGGGAAATCTCTGAACCTACTATCATATAGAAGAAAAAGTTGATTTACCTAGAATGTCTTTGTTCATAGGTTTTTATCATGCCATACCTTCTATCTATGCTTGTTTATCTCCTAGGCCCATAATACATTGCATCTTACTTCATCCACGTAATTCAAGTCCAACAATATATTAGTCATTAACTCTAGATCACTTGTACACAATATATTGGTGACTTGCAAACTAGGAAGTACATATTCCATGGGCATCACAACTTCAATACCATAGACTAACTAGAATGGTGTAAACCCTATCACTCATTTATAATGCATGATTTAAGTCCATAGGATGTCTGTAATTTGATCCTCCCAATCATCTCACTATACATCACATATTTTAGTAAGCATCTTACCAATCACCTTGTTCATAGTGGCTTGGCCATTTACCTATGGATTATGTATAGTGATTTTATGATTCAATACCATAAAATCATATGTAAAAGTCTTTATATTCTTATTCAAAAAATGGGTCCCTCTATCACTTACTAATTTAATATAAAAACCAAACCCGGTAATGATATTCACATATAGTAAATTAGTTGTGTCCTTCACACCACAAGTTAGAGTCATAGTAGCTTCTACCCATTTGGTAAAATAATCCATTCCAATGATTATGTACATCACCTTACTACATTTGATTGGGGGATTTATTGGCCCAAGATAATAAATACCCCACTATTCAATGGGTTATTGTGCTAACATAGGCTACAAAGGCATCTCATCCCACTGGTATAGATTCCCCATCCTTTGGAAAACATTGCACTATTTTTCAACTCTCTATGTATCCTAAAAGAGATAATGCCACAAAATACCACTTTGTAAATTCTTTCTTACAATTTCATCTCCTATGAAATGGTCTCCTACTACTCCTTAATGCACTGATTCCATAATATTTACATGTTCTTGCTCCAGTGCCACTCTACGTAAGACTTTGTCTTTACCCAAGTAATAAAAAATCCATTAATAAGACTATATGGAAGATCTTTGGTTATTAGTCATTTCTTATCCCTTTTTATATAGTGATCTGATAATGTCTCTTATTAAAAAACTATGTAATCTCATGTAGTTATTTTGGAATCATAATCAATCTAAATAAATTGGCATCTAATGACTCATCTTTGAGTTCCTTAGGTTCCTCACTATTATCTAGCTATTTGAGATGGTCTGGACCAACATTCTCCCATCTTGGTTTAACATTAATAGGGAATTGAAATTATTGGAAAAACATTAGCTACTAAGATATGTATCCTCCCAATAATGGATTGTTCACTAAGTATCATAGAGGTTGATGATTAGTGAATAACTCAAATTGTGTAGCCAATAAGTTATGCTAAAACTTTTTTATTATGAACACTATCACCAAGGCTTCTCATTCAATTGTCATATATTATTTTTTATGAACAACAAATTTTTACTTGTAAAAGGGATCTAATTATCAAAGCCTCTATTTCCTAGATGTGTAAGTACTACTCTAATGGCAAGCCCTAAAATGTCCACATGCACATGAAAAGGTTTACTCCAATTCATAAAAATTAGGATCAGAGTATTCACTAGCCATTACTTCAAATCCATAAATATGGACTAATAGTCCTCCATCCAAATAAACTAAATGCATTTTCATAGTATCTTCTTCAAAGGAGTTGATACAATGGTGTATCCCTTAATGAATTTATGATAATAACCATATGTCCCTAGAAGGATCACACTTCTATCGATGTTTTGGGGTGGGATATTTACAATGAATGTAATATTATCCTGGTCTATCAGGATTCCTTTGTCACATACTAAATGACCTAATAAAACACTAAAAGGTGTGGAAAATAATCATTTTTTAAATTTAGCACTATTTACAGTGTTCTACATCTTTCTAACATTAATCTTAGTTTCAATAAATCTTCTCTAAACAAAGAGAACACTACCCAATTATCTAATTATACTTCCAATAAGTCATGGATGAAATACTTGAATGCATTCAAAATAGCTCTAGAAAATACTATAGGTGTATTTTTTAGTCCAAATGGCATGATCTTATAGGTGAATGAACCCCATTTGGTGATGAATGTTGTTTTTTTCATGTCTTATTCTATGATAGTTATCTTATGGTAACTATTGAAACCATCTATGAATGAGAACACTTCGTGCCTAATAATAGCCTCTAAAACTTCATCTATGAATGGAATGGGAAATAGATAATTTATGCAAGCATAATTGAGGATGTAGTAGTCTCTATATATGTGTATCTCCCTAGTCTTCTTTGGATGAACTACCATGGGACTAACCTAGTTAGATTTCTCACTTGAGAAGATAATGCCTACTTCTAACATATGATCAAGTTCAACTTTAACTTTTAGCTTCATATTCAGGTTCAACCTAAATGGTCTCTTCTTGATTGGTCATGTGCACTCTTTTATCTCTATGTGCATCTCCCCCAAAGATGGATCAACACCTTTGAATTTTGATAAAAATGTAGGAAAACATCTTGATAGTCTTGGAGTAATTATAGAAGCTTTGAGATATCTTCTTGAGTCCAATAGTCTCTGATATATGACATTTTGGGTCCTTCATTTGTACTAATATTTTTTATATGGTCCTTTAACTATTCATAATACATTCTAAATTCTTATTCGAGAATGAAGATATAGAGTATCCATTATCCTTCACATTTTTTAAATTATCTATGTCACAACTTTTCCTCCTTTATTTCTTCTGTGACTAGTTTTAGTAGGGGCTCTAACTCTTTCTATGTTTTAAAGGGATCTCCTCTATCTATGTAATCCTTACTATCCATTTTAGTATATTGTTCATACTCTTATCATATCCTATGATAATGCTAAATCCATGGTTGGGCCTCACCTTAGCCAATTAATAGAATCTGTAAGATGTGTTTTGGGTTTTCCTTTATGGTTTCATGTGAATCAGGTTCCCCAAATGTTAGTAAATCTTAAACTCTTCCATGGCATAGAAAGGTTTTTATCTTTTTTAGAGTGACTTGGACCTAAGGATTATCACTTTCAAAAATGAAGTCTTGAATAAAAATGGATTGGATCTGTGCCCAGTGATTTATTTCTCTTCTTCACTTTTGATGGATGGACTAGGCTATAGGGGAAATACCTAGGGTATAAAAAAAGCTATGTAGCTATAATTTAGGAGCTATACCTTCTAACATCCACACCTTAATATAACTATACACATGTAGTTTAATGCATTCACCATCTTAATATATAGGCTAGTCTCTTCTAACAGTCTCAAGAAATCAAAATCAAGCTATGAGTAACCCACACACTTCATCCCATGTTAACTAATCTTGTCTATAGATAGCCCACTAGTTTGCATCAATACCCTTCATCACATAGTAAACAACACTCACCCATTAGGTTTCATCTATTACATGTTGTTAAGATCACATAATAAACTCACTAACATCCTCTATGGAAAAATATTGGGATATCATTCACTCAGTCATAAAGACCATCTATAATGGTCAGAGCTCATGATCTCATTTTTCCCAATTGAGTACATGGTTATCTGAGTCTCTGATAATTGAAGAAGTTTTATCTCATATAAGAACACCCTTTGGGTTTAGTTATATGTATTCCTACTCAATATAACCCATTTGATATAAAACATTTATATCAGATTATGTTGGATATCTTACATCCATTGATTTCACATCCTCCTCAACCTTCTTAGGAATCTCTAAGGTATTTAACCTCATCTTGTGCAAGATTCATTCTATGTTGAGAATTTGAGTCTATAGTATAGTATTTTTTAAGATAAATCTATACTTAATAGCTCGTAGAGCCTTCTATTTACCTTCAACTATGACCTTCATCTAGCTAGCATTGGCACTAATATAAGGTAAGTCTAGTTCTTTTGAAATGATATAAGGTTTAGAATAAATCTTTTTCAAAGGAATGGAAATGATCTTATCATCTTCATGAGACTCAAATTGATGCATGACTATGTTAATAGTCATACACCTATCATATCCCAATTATTCCCTATCAAAGTAGGGTAATGAGTCTCATTTGTATTCATATCAATTAATTTGAAACCACCTCACAAAATGAGTTCTGTGACTTTGATTTTGACATCCTCCAAGTTGTTAATCAGTTCAACCCTACCATAGTCCACAAGGATGAACATGACAAGTCTATAACTCATTGTAAGTCTTTCCAAGGCTTCCCAAGTGGATCTGGAGATCATGTTTATAGTGTTTCAAAAATTGAATACAATAATGGGTATGTCATATCCATCTAATTTTATGTCCATCCTTACATAAATATCCCAAGATTTTTTGGTCTTTACAAATCAAACTAACATATTTATCTACTACTAGCCTTTCTATGTACATTCTAGTAGTTTATGGAGAAATTTTATGATGTTTTAGGAGATATTATCATTACATAATGTACTAAGGAGTCACATAAAATATATCATTGTTTTGACAACATTATCTTGTTATAATATATGTACTATCTACCCATACACCTATGCATCAAGAGCAAAATCATCCCCTTCAATTGTCCCTTTATACTAGATTGTATTCAAAATCAATGTAGATTCCTACATCAAGCCTTTTTTAGTAGTTGGCTTAGGGTATTGGTTTGGCTGTGCCTTTTTAATACCCAAGTCTTTAGGCATTTCCAAAATAACTAATCCCTATTCTACATGATATTGTCTAGTCTCTATCTATAATGTAAAATCCTCCCTTAGATGTCCATGAATGATATTAAAATTTCTAATAGGTCTCTCCTTCTTTTGTATTTCTAGGATTAGACAATTTTATATATTTTGATGCTCTATCACTCTACAATATGTGTAGTAAGGTTATCTTTGAGGATTTTAATGATAATTTATCTAAACATGGTTTAGTTCTCCACATAGATAACAAAAAATGGGTGGTCTAGGTCCATTATTTCCTTAGCCTCTTTACACCCCACTTTGGTATCCACCTTTGTATCCTCATATGTTAACCTAAAATCCCCATCCACCTTGGTGTTTTGGTTTCCTAAAAATTCTAGTATGTTGGGGTGCATTCCATCTTTGATGTTGTGGATATTCATTAAATCTAGCCACTTGTGACTGTGGTGCATTGAGAACCCATCCTAGTTATTACACTTGAGGAATTCCATGATTCCATGGAGATTGATATGGGTAGGTTGTATCTAATTATGGAAAGTTTTTTGATAGAATATTTTAGTTATACATAGAAGATAGGGAGCCTACTAGTGTTGAAGGTTGATTTTGTACTTCAAGAACCCAAGGCATCACAGAGTATTCTAGCCTAGTATTGATCCAAAAATTGAAAATCTTTGGTTGAAATATAATTTAGAAATAAGAACACAATTCAAATAATGCTATCTCTGAAAAGAGATGTTTTATTTATCAAAATTGCAAACCCAAACATATGCTTATCTCTGAGAAGAGATGTCTGATTTCCATTTCGGGTTACATCTTCATTTATACATGTTTTGAAGGTGTGGGGAGGATGTGGAAGGTCACCAATCTTGAGGGAGATTAATTGGTTTGACTTCCATGATTTACAACAATACAAAATTCGAGGAATTACTATTTTTAGAAACTTACTATTTTTAGACTGCACTACTAAAATTGAAATTTAGGACACTTCCATTGGGTTTAAGGGGGTAAAATTTCATTGAGAAAATATCCATGCCATATCACAATTTTCCCCTCATTATTATCTTTCCAACGGTTCAAATGGTGAGTCAATTGGAGCTACGATGTAAAAGTTATGGCTCCCGAAAGTTCCACCATCAATTAGGGTAGACCCATCACCCGAATTGTCATCTAAATTGTTGTCCAGATCAGGTATGATACTCCTCAAGGTAGGAGTATCCTATGGTTCATATATGGATTTCTACATAACAACCATAAATACATTATTAGTTATATCCTCCTTTAATTCTTAAAGTGCATGATAATCCTTGTCATCATGTGAAGGTGACTTACATAATTTATAATACATGTTCTATGGAGTCTTTATGTATTAATTTAAAAGGTGACACTACAAGGTTTCATGCCCTACCACTCTACGTATTTTTCAAAACTTTATCTTAACCCAAAGTAATTAATTTCTATGGTTACCTTGTTGTCTGCACTTTATGCACTAGATATCTAGCTTGGGACTCTCAACCCTTCCTTAAAATTGATCCAATCTACTCAAAATAGTTTTTAAGGTAATTTTTACCTTAGATGAGGGTGTAGATGCATTAGCATACTCTTTAATCTACTCTACCCAAATCACAATATTTTTGGCATCGAATTTAGCTGTAAACTATGTTTGAGCCATAACAAACCTAATCTTTGGTCGTAAACCTTCTAAAAACTAAGTAGATTTATCTTTATCTTCCAAAACAAATTTTACCTTATTCATGATGTTGAAAAATCTATGATCATAGTCACCAATAGTCTCCTAGCATCCTTTCCATATTTCCTTCAAATCCTGGATCATTTGGCTTGAACTCTTCTTGACCTTAAATTCTATGATGAGCTAGTTTTTAACATCATCTAGGGATGTTCTAGCTATATTTTTTTGAAAGATGAACCCTAGTTCATGTCTACCCAAAGCACTAATCAATTCAAACTTCTTTATATTCTCATCAGTGATTGATTTTTCCTAAAATTTCATGTCATAGGTAAGTAGATATTGTTTGGGGTCCATAGAACCATCATAGGGATCTATATGTATAAAACCACCTGACTATGCTGCCATATTAGGGTTTCTTATAGATATCATAATTAATTGTGTTATGACTGCCATCAATGATGGTTATGGTTTTGAAGACTTCTATGTACTTGGGTATGACTCTTGATCTAGTATAATTTGTGTTGTCTCATTTGATTCTATAGATGTAGATTTTGTAGATATATCTCCATCATTGCATTCATCTTATTCTAAAATCTAAAGTTTTATAATGAAATCCTTAGCTTATGCAAGGATTATTGGATCTATATTTGTATTAATTAATGTTGTGATGATATTCTTCTATTGGTCTAAGAAATTCTATGCAACTTCATGAAATGCAAATATTTGTACTTCTAGAGTTTCTTTTATAAACTTATTTTATAACTTGTCCTTTCCAAGTGTCATCATCTAACATCATGGGGGAATTACTATTATTTTTTAAAAATATGGACTTGGGGGATGTGTGATTCCCTAGGAGATGATCCTTAACTTCAAATATGTATCTCTCAAAACATAAACCTATACCATGTCTGTGACTGTAAGGTAATCCTTGATGTTATTTTTAGAATACCCCTTCTATAAACTATGAACTTTTACTCATACATTCTACTTATATACTACTACCTTATTATTTTATCCATGATAGACATTAATTACATACTCTACATCTGTCTCGACTTGGCCTAGGCTCCTCTCTTTGTTTCTCTTCTCTGTACCCTTCTTGTCATCTTCTCTCATCTAAATCATCAATGTTATTAATCCTCATTATATTCATAGTTTCCTAAAGTGTACTTTGTCTATTCCACTTCATTTATTGTCACTAATCTCTTTATAACTCTAGAGTCATTTTCTAATCCTTCTCCTCTAGATTATCCATGTTGGACTTAGGTTTAAGCTCTTTTTTTTCATCTTTGATTCATTTTCCCCTATCTCACACACATCCCCATATGCCTTAAGTGACTACTTAATATTATCAAGACTATGCACCATGGCCTTCTCAATAGATAACATTTTCATTAGTATCAAAAGTCACTAAAAAAGTTTCCTCTAAATCCTCTTAAAAACCAATCCTTCATTGCATCAAAGTACAAATATCTTTGCATTGTAAACTTAGTGATATATCCATCAATAGTGGTATCTAACCAAGATCAACTACATGAATCCAATTTATCTCTATATTTTACAACTATTTTATCTTCTCCTCAATCCACATAATGATATCACTAATTCATGTTGAAAATTTTGATATTCAATTCAAGCCAACCAATTAGCTAGTAATCATAGTAATTAACACTAGAAGATCTGATAGATTTTAGTGTAAATGTTTTCTTATATAATCTCCCTTAAATTACACCCAATTCTTTAGCCTTCTTTCTTTGCAAATTCAAAAAAATTATGGTCTAACCAAATATCCACCTCTTTGGGTCGGTAACCATTGTAACATTTTGATGGTCACCACACCATTGTTATCATAGGTTCATAAGTTTCACCAAAACATGCTAATTATGGGGATAGGGTATGTGAAGTGACTTATAAATATTACAGGAAGGTTTAATCAAGACTTGGAATCCATAAACAAGGTTTATTGCAAACAATGAAACTAATATAAGGGTTTAATGCATGATAAAACTACTTATACATAAAGAAATGGATACATCTAAATAAATGAAGGAAATATGCATCAGATCATAGATAACTCTATGATTATACCAATAAATAATCATAATAATAATAATAATAATTCACATCAGAATCTTTAATATCAGAGATTATAAAAAAGAAACCTTATAGATTGATGTCTAACTCTATCAAAATGTTATACAAAAGCTTTCAGAGGATAACATTTAATATTGTATTACTTGCATACATATAAAAATTAGCATAATAATCAACCCTTATATTAAATTTTTTATAAATACTATTTCTTATAGTTGTAACTTTTAGATTTACCATGCTTAAAATATATTTCCATATCACATTCGGTGGAATCCTGACCAACATGGTGATACCTGTAATAATTCCTAAAACCCCACAAATAAAATACAACTAGATTTACCATAACACATTCTTTTACATAAAGATAATTTTACATTTACCATTTACTACTAACAAAGCCTCAGTTAGTCTTGGGTTTTCTTCACATGGTTTTAGTGATTAAAGAAAGTGTGATATGGGCATGACAAATAATAAAGTGCCTTCAAAAACCCAATTTCAACCACTTATAGGTAAGAATATGATTTTTGACTTCTTGAAATCATTAGGTATGCTTATGTTTGGAAATGAAGCACCTAAGGAATTGGAATAAACATTGGTAAATATTAATTGTTAATCCATACATAGCTATAAAGATAAATTGACATAATTTTGAAGGGAAATCAGATGGAACATAGAATAAAAAATAGATCTCTATTAGTTTCTCATTTTTATTAGTTAGAAGGAATTCATATGTTACTAATTCAAAGGTAAAATTTTTTGTAAGCCCTACACTATTAGATTTTTTTATTTTCCTCCATGTATTAATCAATGCATCAGATTGCAGCATGGATTTACATTTACACTTTTGGTTAGGATATTATATGAAAAGATAAAGGTTGACCTAAAATAACTTATAAAAATTCAATATCATATATTGTCCATAAAATAACTTCTATATGTTACAAATGAGAATCCTTGCTTATATAGGCAAGGACAAACAAGAATTAAGTCAAACTAACCAATGTGGGATAAATCCATAGGACAAACTAGGAAAAAGAAAAAATATATCTATAGAACCTATCAAACATGAGAACCAACTATAACATGAACTCCATTGTAATAAACATGTAATTAAATTTTTATTTTTTATGTTAATTATTTAGAAAAATGCATGTGTCTCAATTAGATTGTGAAAACCCTAAAACATAGGGGATAAAGGTAGACCTTAATTAGTCTCCCCCATCTTGTGATTGAACCAAGTGGTATTAAATCAAGGTAGCGCCATTACATTTTTTTACATGTAAAACTCCTCAATATGATTTTAATCTATGAAAGAGAAGTCTGTATAAAGTATCACAAGTTATGAGAGAGAAGCTTACATAGGTGTTTGAAGGTGTGTGTAAAGTCCTACCAAATTGTGAGGAAATTTTAAAGAGGATCTATTTTGAGTCTATTACATGTTATCAAAGAGGAGCCTACTAATTTTTAGTGAGAGATATCACAAAATATAAGAGCACATGAAATGGTGAGCTGACAAATATGTTATAAATGTTCTAAGAAAGATTGAATGTGATGGTAAATATTTCACAAGGTGATGTTGGTGTAGTTGCATGTGATGATGATGAAGAAGAGATAATTGTGGGGTTTAATCCCTACAAGTGAGATTGGATGTTTTAGAGATAATCCAAATAATTTGAAGAAAATATGTTATCAGATGATTAGTTGAGGTTATGGTGAAGGACAAGGGTAAATCCCTTGATAATATTTTTCATTTTTGTGGAGAATAAAGTTGAGGACAAATCATGACTTAGATAGTTTAGCTTGAGTTATATTTTTTGAATGAGAATGTTGTTTCCCCCATGAGCTTTATTTGAGTGGATTTATAGCCACATATTGCAAAGATATCTAAGTGAGGATACAATGTAAAGGTAAGTAGAAGGTATGTGATTGGGAATATACGGTTTCCAATATGTTAGGTCACTTTGTGCACCTAAAATTTGAGTCAATATGGTTGAATAAGATTCATGTGAATAAGGTTGAAATATTTGATGAAAATAAAATTAATAAGAGAGGCAATAAGGATAAATATCTATCATGTGATAATACAAAGACTACTTTGAGAAGTATCATGTATGTGCATAGGTGCACAAAAGAGATTGATATATTGGAAAGAAATAAAGAAAGGCTTCTATACATAGAGCCTAATTTTAATTTTCACAATAATGTAGGGGATGTGAGATATGATCATCCTATAGATGAATAAATGTCCATGATAGATTATGGAGAGGTGATACATTATTCACCGGAAGATGGAAACCCATTGTGTGATGATGGGTAAGTTATTGTGAAGTCCCATAAGTTTGTGAATGTTGATTTGTCATTATTTCATGGTAGCAATGAGATTCTTAATTTTATTTTGGATGGTATTTGGGTCAACGACAACCAATGCATGACATATTTTTTTATGAATGAAAAAAATAAGTTTAAGGAAGAAGGTAACCATATAGAGTTATAGGTTTACATGGTGAAATAATTAATGTGGATGTTATGCAAGAAAGTGAACACAAGGAGATGATTATGCAACAGTATCCATGTGAAGGAAATAAAAATAGAGATGTGGATGAGTATAAATTAACATTTAAGGTTGTTGATAATGTGCCATTGGTAGTCTATTATGAGAGGGAAATAGATGAGAAGCATGTTAGAATTAGAGAGAAGCTGGACACCACTTTCTTGGGGCATGATGAGGTGTTTTTTGAGTTGATATTGGGAATTCTTATTTCCCCTAATGTGATTATGAAATCTAAAGGTCCAACTATAGAGGAAGTATTAAATAAGAGGATTAAGTGTGGTGTAGTCTAGCATGTTCATTTTTATGAGAAGTGGAGTGAATAAGTTTACCAAGTGATTAATATGGTGGTAGTGGATGAAAAAATGGTTGGTGATTTTGTTCTAGCCAAGGAGGATTATCTTTAACTCATTATGGAGATAAGAGATAATTGTAGAGCATAGGAAAAATTTGGTTCTCAAGGAGATATGAATGTGAAGGCTCATTTTTAGTGATTTGAGGAAGAAGAGTTGCTCCAATAATAGTTTAATGTTCGATAAGGATTTGAGAATCCAAATATTGACATGGAAAAATCTTATAGCATGGATATAGATGAGAGAGTGTCACTGATTTTGAGCTCACCATAGGTATATGTGGAAGAACATAATGTTGGAGGTGTTAAAATTAAGTATCTTTAGCTTAATAATTATGAGTTTTTAATGTGTGTATCAACCCAAACATGGGAAGAAGAAGTTGATGTTATAGGTAATATAGAGATATTGCTTAGCATAGCAATGAAGTCAATAAAGTATGATAAGTTAATAATTATCCTTAAATTATTTTATATGATATGGGATATTATTTATATGCCCAATTGTATTATATTTTAGTTGTGATGTTATTGATAATACAAGATGAATTACATCTATGAGTGAGCAGTTGTAAGTAGGGATATGTGATGTTATAGGTGATCTAACAACTAGTTAGACAAGGAGTGAATAAATACAAGATGGATTTAGGATGGAATGATTATTATATATTGGTTTTAATCCCATATGGTAGATTAATATGTATGATCAAGCATCATGGTGGTGGTGTTCAGATGAGAGTGGGTTTAAGCCCACAAGTGAGTTGAATGAATATTGACCAAGGTTTTAGCATAGGAGGATATACAATGGTGAGTGAAACCCCAAAAATTAGAGAGACTATGGTGGGTGTGATACCACAAGGAGTGATATAAATATAATAAATTAGAATATAATAGGTTTGATACTAGCATGTAAGTGTTAAAAAGGGCATAAAAAGAGAATAAATTGATGATTTACTTGGTATGTTGGAAGGGGATGCCATGGTCACTATGCCTCATGACCAAAATAGTATAGTTTATACTTATCCCATCCATATGAGTGGTATATTTTATTTTTGAACCTCATGTGTATAATTTAGGATCATCCAATGTCTCTAACATCTTTCATCACCAAAAATATAATGAGTTTACTTTATGTGGTTGCTTTGCTTTTGCCTTGGTTTAGTGTGGATTTTTTGGAGGAAGTTTCTTTATTTCCATGCCAATCCTCCTTGTTCTTATAATGTTATTTGGTGATTCATATAAAATTATAACTTTCATTTTTCATTGGTCTTGGTATAAAATTTAACTAATTTGGTCTATGATAGTTCTTTGTGACTCATGTTTTACTAAATAGCCTTCAATTCCCATTTTGGTTTTGAGTGTAATTCACTTGTTCATTGATAGATGGGTTTAGGTACTATTCCCTAGATAACACTATAGTATATCTTTGAAGGCTCATGGTTTTTATCTTGTAATCAAAATATAAATGGGTTGAGGAGTTATGGGAACTTTTCAATTTTTATTAATGAGTTCAAACTCACCCAAACGTATTTTTCATGAGATGAAATATTGAATTCGTAACATACATTATAAAACTTTATAGGGTATAAAACATTTTACAAATGGTTTTTATCACCAAAATAATGATGAATACTCTATTAAATGTTTAATTTTTTCATAGAGTTATTCAAGATAGAAAACCTAACATGGTAAAGAATGATGTTATCGTCGATTTCAATGATAGGAGTTGCATCCCTAGATAAGTATAGATCCTTGTAATTTATTTATCATTGTGGAAATTAGGATAGTAAATATTTCAAATTTATTTTAATGAGACAAGAATTTCACAAGATGTTTTTAGTTAGTAAATATCTTAAATTGGTCAGGAAAGCACTCAGAACATTGATATGCAGTGTTATTATGAGTTTGGAATCTCAAGTTGGTCTTGGATTTTCTTAACATGGTTTTAGTGCTTCAAGAAAGCTTTACAAGATCATGAAAAATTTAAAATTTCCTTAAAAATACTCAGTTTGAACCACCTATAGGTGCAAATACAAGTTTTAACATTTCATTAGAATCATTAGGTAAGTGTAACACCTAAGTTTGGAAATGAAACATCTAATGAAGTAGAAGATGTATATAGATAATATTTTCAAAATTATAAATTATTGATGCTTTCTATCTTGAAGGAACTCATTGAGTCTCAATATCTCCAAGTTCACACCTTAAGGGGTGCATCAGGAAAGGGGTGAGTAGACCTTTGGTGTTTTTTAGGATTATTGTACCTATACTACCACTTTCTATCTATGCACCCATCTCCTAAAAACATTTCCCTAGGCTTTGCCTCCTATTTTTCACCATCATATAGTCATTTTCTACCTTCATTATCCCTTACATAGCTTAAAATAATTTTTCATAGTTTATGATACACTATCAACCCCATCAACCCTATACTCTAATTGATAAAGCTCATTTAGGGTCTAGGTTGGCCCCTAACTAACCTAGACTAGGACCTAACTTGCTTTTTTATCAATAATGATACAGAGTCAATTGGGTTGAATCTATCAGCTAAATTTTCATAAATTAATAGGTTTATATTAAACTATATAAATGAATTCATTTTGCCTTTTTTAGAGATACAATAAGAGTTAATTATTCATTTATGCTTCTTTACAATCTACTTTTTTACCATTCTATTTGAGGAGTCTTAGCTTAGGATTTTTTCTTGGAGAAGAATCTTGTCTTATGGAAAATGTATTGAATTATTTGTCCTTTATTAATTATCCTTACAAACCACAATAACCTATTACAAAGCACATCTAGCCAAGGGAGAGATTAAGTCTCGACGGGTTCATCTATACAAGGTAAATATCTCTAACTTTGCTCCTTTTTTTAGTAGATAAAAGTAGCATAAGTAATGGATTTTGAATATATTTCTCTCTCCATTCATTAGGGTCTTACCTATACATAGGTTAATTAGGATTCTCTTTTGAATGTTTACTTTTATATTTAGTAACCCCACTTTGTGCCAAAATCTTTGGTGAGCACTAGATTATACTTTTTATTTACTTATTATTAGTTTAGTGAATATGAAAACATAGGACCTAATTAAGTTTATTGCATAATTTTTATTGAGTGGAGACTTTGGAACCCTCCATAGTGATATATATTATTATGGTAAGATATCCATATGCTAGGTCTAGTAGATCCATCTTGGTCATGACCCTAAATATCTAATATGTAGACAATCGAAAGTGTAAGTAGGATTTATCTTCTCTAAGCTAGGATTGATTTATAGATAAGTTGTATTTCCTTTTTCATACATTATATTGAACTTGATGAGTATATAACCCTTGAAGGTTTTCTTTCATGTCATAATTTTTATCATCTTATTATATTTTGAGTAGTGTATCAAACCAGTGGATATAGTTCTAACATTATATGAATAGGTTTAACACACAGTCGCTTCAAAGTGACTTTGTTTTATCTGTGAAGATATTCATCAACTAAAGGTCATTAAATCAAAAAGTTTGACATAATATTCTTATTTAGTTATAGATTAACATACACTATCAAATAGGTCAACTCTATTTTCTAATTATTTCTTCCAACATATAGGTCAATGAACATTATCAAATAGGTCAACCCTATTCCTTATTCTTCTTTAGCATATAGGGTTTTGTAGAATTTGAAAGTAAAAACTATAGAATTACAACATAAAATTTGGAATATAAATCATCTTCAAGCCCACAAATGTTCCTTTATTTCCTCTTTATATCATTATATTACTTCATTTTTATTTGTTACAAGTTAGCAGTCTTTAAAAGTGCAAACCTATATCTAACTAGGTCGACCTGATCGACTTAGTTATGTATTATCTTTTATCTAAGAGACATAGTCGACCTATTTTACTTTATTATTAAACTCCTTGCTTATATAGAACAACAACAACCCAATCAACTTTTTTAAGTATTGTTTGCATATAGTGTCACCCAAACCAACTCTGTACTATTATTAATCAAGGAATTAATATTTATTTGCTAGTAATTAATTCACATATCTCGTTCAGTTATTTGCATGCTTAGAGTAACTCACATAGTCTAAATAGGTGGTTTTTCAAATTATATTTTTATTTACCATATTTTACTCTTTTTCACACACTACCAAATCAATTAACATTCAAAATGCATTTTAACATTCATCTTCACAAGGCCTACTTATTTGGATTTCATCACCAAGGGGTAAGCTAACTTGGTTTTCTAGCCAAGTATAAATATGTGGTTTATGGGATTGTGAAGTGAGGGGGTAAGCCCCAATACCAAGATATTACCATTTCCAATATAGATCCCTTTCATCCCAAATGTCTTAAGACTAATTTTAGACTACATTCTAGTTCCCTATTTTAGCTAACTCTCCTATCACATTAAATTCAAATATTTATAATAATCTAATAACACTTAGGGTGATAAATTAGTTGGCATTTAATTTTTAGTTGATTTCTTTCTCTTTGATCATTATGTGTTTTATTGCAAAACTTGTATTAGCCAGCATTGGTGCAAGGTTTGTGTTGTGTGACCTAATTAGATCAATCACACTAATCCAATTGTTTCTTTTTTCTTTATTCTTGATTATAATTATTTTTTAAAAAATTTACGTGATCTAAGACACTTTAATCTTATTTTATATAGTATATTACAAACTATTCCAACTTATTTCTAGTAGTACATAGTCAATCTGCATGACTATGTCTTCCTATCTATCTATTTTACCCATGTTTAGTAGTACATAGTCAACCCATATGGCTATATACTCTTTTCAACCTATGTTTTAGTAGTATGCTATTGACCCAATTGAATTGGTACCTAATGTCTGACCTTATCCCTTATTGGTTGACCTTTTTATTTTATTTGATCGACTTTGTTCTCTATCTGGCCAACTCTATCCCTGATTCTATTTATTTTTTCTTAAATTCTATTTCTCTCATTAAACATCATAAAATACCCTATAAAAATATTTTTAGATAACCTGAATCCATTTAGACACTATATGGGGTGTTTTATTCTTCCTTTCTTTACCTCACAAGAGAATACTCACTCTTGGAGTACTTCTTCCCCTCCCTCATCTTTGGATTTCAACATGGTTCAAATAAAACCTCAAGATAAGGTAGGTGGATCAAATATTTTTTATACCTATCAAGACAATTCTCATATTCAAACATCTCATCACAATTTGGGAGTGATTGGCACAAGTGTATCTAATAACCCCTTAGTAATCCACCTTCTAATAAATCTCCTTCTAATACCAATTTGGTGATTCTTCCTATAAACACCAAACCATCAATTGATATAACCAAAATTCTTGCATAGATAGTGCAAAAAATGAACATAATTAAAACATATAAAACCTCCCAAATCATGAAACTATAACATCATTTATTCAATATGGCCAATAAACCTCCTATTTTACTCCCTCAAAATAAGCAAAATTTTATTCCTCCACCTATTAGAGATGTCATAAAAAATTTCATTCCTCAACCTATCCTAAATAACAAGATGCTTCAAAACACACAAAATTATCCTTTAGCCCCTTTAATTATTTCCATTAACATTGGTAACATATCTCCAAATATTAAGTATGATGGGACTAAAGACCTACATCTTTCCTTAAGGTATTTGGCTTTCTTAACAAAGAGTGGATCCAAACTAATACTTTTACAACAATTAAAATTTTAGTTAAAACCTTCACTATCAATGTATTGGAATGGTACAACCAACTTCCCCAACATTCCATATAGAAACTAGAAGATTTAGTTAATTCTCTAGTTAAAGAGTTTCAACATAATGATCTTCCCAAAAATTGTCTTAGCCATTTCATCAATGCTAAACAATCTCCTATTGAATCAGCTCATGATTTTATCAAGTTATGGAAATATGTAGCCCACAATACCAAACATAACATGATTGATGATAATATATTTAAACTCTTTATAACTATCTTAACTTCTTATCTTCAATATAAGGTTTAAGATTTTGACCCTCAAACACTTAATGAATCTCTTGAACAAACCAAACATCAAGACTTCTTAATGAATTAGTTTGAACCTAATCCCAAATTAATCAAAGGGTCTTTTAAAACTTTAAAAAATTCAATAACCAACAATACTCCTTTGACCAAGATAAGAATTGTCAGAGTTAATAAGGCCCCATATTCTCACACACCTTTAACTATGCAACAAAAGAAATAATTTTTAGTGCCTTATAAACCATTTACTTATCCCAATAATCCTATTAAATGGTGTGATCCTAGTCAATTTTTTTGGTTCCAAACTGACATAGGTCATTCCCATGAAACATGTATAGGGATTACCAAATATGTTATCTCACATATGCTTGGTGATTCCTTCAATCACGAAGCCATGATTCAACTCCATCATCAAGAGTAAAACACCACTTCTCAAAAATAATAAGTTCCCAAAGCTTCTTTTTCTAAAACCAAAAATATATTTCCACATATAATTCTCAATAAACTTACAAAGATGTTTGTGCCATTGACATTGACTATGATCAATATTACAATAATTTTTAATATGTTAATGTATCCAAAGTTAATTATCACCAAAAATTAGCTCACAAAGAACCTATCACTAAACCTTAGAAACCCATCTTTAGAAGATAAAATCCTCATATATTATACAACCACTCACATATATTCAACAACTAATGATGAACCATATCCTTCTTTTGAACTACTAATCACTTCTATTCATCCAAAATATACCTTACTCTCTAAACCTCACATTAGTTATTCTTCTAAAACCCATTGTAACTTCTTAGAGGAACTCAACTCCATGCCTTATGAGATTCCTCTTATGGATTTAGTTCATACCTCCCCTTATCATCACGATTTCCTCATATAATAATTGTAATAAATTGAAAACCCATCTTTTATAGAAGAAGACCACCCTCTCATGAGTCTCAACCAACCATTGTGCATACCATTAAATCCATTTATCCTAATTTAAAAACCTTCCATCAAATTTATTGAATGAAACATGATTAATGATGAGATTCTCTTTTGTGTTGATGATCCACCCCTTGTCGTTAAAATAGCCATCAATACCACCCTCATTCATAAAGTGTAAATAGATGAAGGGTTTAGCATTAATGTGACATATGTTTGGCTCATCCAACAACTTGGCTATAATAAATATTATCTCAAGAAAAACCACCTAAAATTTCATGGATTTGATAAAACTTATAAAAATCCA
This sequence comes from Torreya grandis, assembly GCA_037957365.1. Classification (NCBI taxonomy): domain Eukaryota; kingdom Viridiplantae; phylum Streptophyta; class Pinopsida; order Cupressales; family Taxaceae; genus Torreya; species Torreya grandis. Next base: position 2,733,883 of record JARHVA010000934.1, on the reverse strand, counting down.
ATTTTTTGTATTTGGCTCTCTCTTATAATCAAACCTAAGACTGTTCAAACTAAGCTTATGGTCCTCGATTTACCCTTATCTTATAATATACTACTAGGATGACCATAAACTCATATAATGATGGTTATTTCCTCTTTTTGTAGCCAATGTATCAAGTTCCTTCATAATGGAAAAAGGTATAAACATGAATCTAATCTAAACCTTTGGATTATTCAACTTCCAAATCCTAAATCTAAATATTGCATTCCTACCATTCCAATAATCAACAGTGTTCCCTTCACTAAATTTTTCAACATAATTTTGGATTTACATGTCACTCTTGTTGATTTATATTATGATTAACCTAATTATTTACAACATTCTTAAAACACTACTAAGCTACCTCATATATCGAAGTGGCTTCCTCCTTCTTTATTGCCTCATAATCACACAATCCCTCTTATTGATGAGATCATTAATTTCCCCCATCTATTCAATGCTCAGGAAGCCTCTTACATTGAAGATGCCTTCACATGCAATGATTATGAAGTGAAAAAAATATTCCAAGAAACTTTAATCATGCATCCATGTAAATTACATGATCTAGTTATTTCCCCTTTCAAAATTCCTCTTGAATTTCAAGTATGTACAATTTCTCCAACATATGACAATAATTACATCATGGCCCAAGCTCAATCACGAGACTTGGATGTTTAAAATTATCAAAAAACTTTAGTTAAAATATATTATTTCAATTGTGATGTTCATACCATTTCCACTAAATTTGAGTTAGCACCTGAAGGTCATGTACCTCCTAGTAACACTCCATTCCTTGATAATCTTTGGGTGGTCAAACAAATATTACCTTCTGAACCTCCATAAATTCCTACATATTATATACCACCTACAAAACCAATCATTACATCTAATTCTTCCCTTATCAATGATGCTAATGACAAACCAATCAAATTTAATCAACCTTCTTCCCCTACTCTACCTACTCCTAAGATTAAATTAGATGCCAAGGGCATATATGTAAGTCAAATACATTCTAAATATGATTTCCATGGTAATAAAATTCTTGATATCAAATTAAATGTCAAGTATTATGGTCCTCTTCCCACCTTGCCTAGTGATGAATCCATCCTTGAATCGCTTCATGCCTAAAAACCTCAGTTACCTTGAAAACATCATAAAATTAGGGATTTCTAGAAAAAACCCCCTTGTTTCAACAACTTCATTGCTATCATTGATCCTAAAGTAAATACCATTTCCTCTTTACCTAACACACCATATCATTTCCAAGATTGAAATTCTATGGTTATCAAGGAAACTACTTGAGTCAAATATGGTACCCCATCATGCCCTCAACTAATTATAGTCTCTCGTGAAATCACCCCAACTAAAAACATGATAACTTAAAATTATTATTTGATAAATATTATGAGACTTTTGATTAGTTCTAAGATGACATGCTCTATATTAACCTTAGCATCATGGTGCATAACATCATCACCTATCTCTAAACTAAACTAATGTGATAAGATTAATGGCATTTTCCACCAAAATATTCCAATTTATGCCATAAAAATCATTAATCTTATTGATGCTAAGTTTATCAATCCTATGGAATATTTTTAATGGATATAAAAGATTGTCCATATTCAAAATAAATTCACCATGGTCATTTACAATTGCATTAATTTCCATAATCTCAATCTTGATTATCCCAAGAAATAACTTGATGCAGGAGCATCTGCATTAAAATTCAATTTATTATATTTTCCCTCCAATATGCTTTTAATGAGGGGTAATTGTAAAAACATAAAAGGAAAAAGTAAATTGTTGGGGCTGTTGAGGGAATAACAGAGGAGTGGTTGAAAATATTTCAACCTTAAAATATTGTTAAAAATTAAAAACTGTTTCTCATTTAATCCTGAGCCCAAATTGGGCATAGAGGTTAGAGAAGAGAATAGAAAAGAAAATTCATAAAAAGAGGATAAGGGAGTACGGAGAGAGGAAGGTGGAGAAGAGATGAAAGAAGAGGAGGACAGTGGGATGTAGAAGAGAAGAAGAGAGGACAAAAGGATGTAAAAAGAAGGAGAAAAAGAAAATTTTAGGTGCCCGTTGGAACAAACAGAAGGTTTCTTTTGGTATAGATGATAATAAAGATGAAGATGAAGGCTCTACTGCTAATGGCAATGCTAAGCAAAATATTGCATAGATCAACTGTTTGAAATGTAAAAAGGGATGTTTACCTTATAGAAAATACTACTATTCTGGTTCCAAATGCTATACCTTCCAATTTAAATCATATGGAGTTCTATTGTGTACTTTCTCTAATATTAAGCAAGTGATTGGAAAACAATTTCTTACTACTTGTTGAACTGTGTATTCTCATTCCACTATCTGTTTTGGTTTATTGAAGCGTGAGTTCAAGGGAAGACCAATAATTGTTGACTCATGTTTATTAACTCAGTTCACATCATTTCTCCTCAGTTTAGCCTGGGCTTGGAATCACAAATTCTAGAGGCTCTGCCCACATTTTTATATATAGAAATGTTCAAAGAAGAGGGGCTCTAAATATCCTCTTCCAGCTTAATGTTACGATAGGAATTCTATTTGCCAATTTGGTAAATTATGGAACGAAGAAAATCAAGCCATGGGGGTGGAGGCTCTTGCTAGGTCTTGCAGGGATTCCCACCTTTCTGCTTATCGTAGGTTCCATATTTCTAGTAGAAACTCCCAACAGCTTGGTTGAAAGAGGATGCCTAGAAGAGGACAAGGTTGTACAGAGAAAAATTAGAGGAACCAACAATGTGGAACTAGAATTCAATGAATTAGTGGAAGCCAGCAAAATAGTGAAGCAAGTTAAACATCCATTCAAAAACTTGTTGAAGTGGAGAAACATGCCTCAATTTGTCATAACAATATGTCTACAAATCTTTCAATAGTTTACTGGTATCAACGCCATTATGTTATATGCCCCTGTACTCTTTCAAACCTTGGGATTCAAAAATTATGCTTCACTCTACTCTTCAGTGATTATTGGGTTCGTAAATGTTTTGTCCACTATTGTATCAATCTACTTAGTGGATAAAGTTGGGCAAAGAATGCTTCTACTAGAAGCTAGAGTGCAAATGTTTATTTTATAGACAATTATAGGAATTCTGTTGGCAACAGGGCTGAAGCAGGACGGGGAGCTTCCTCATGGGACAGCAATTGTGATAGTGTTGATGGTGTGCACATTCATGTCAGCATTTGCATGATCATGGGAGCCTCTGGGATGGTTGATCCCTAGTGAAGCATTTCCACTAGAGACTAGATCCACCAGACAGAGTGTTACTATCTGCGTCAACCTTTTGTTCACTTTTGTCATTGCACAGGCATTCTTGTCAATGCTCTGCCATTTCAAATAAAGGATTTTGGTACCCTGCCAGCTGATTCAAATAAGGGAAGTATGTATTATGCCTCTATATTGAAAAATAGAGGGACTATGTTTTTAATTGCCTCTATTTTATAAATCAATGACTATGGAGGGATGTAAACAGTTATTTGTGAGAATTAGATATTTCTCATTTGGCAGAGTGTTACAGATAGCATAAATGGAGAAAATATTTTGTCAATAGTGCAGTTTATGCAGTTTGGGGCCAGTGCATCATTTGGTATCAGAGCTTGAAGCTCTTGGGAATTGGTAACTTATTGTTGGTTGTGATTTCTAATGAGTTGTTATAGGATTTGGCAAGAGGATCAGTAAGACAAAGCACTAGAAGACCCTGGGGAGAAAAGAAGTTATAGGTTCAAGCAGCCAAGCCATTAAGGCTTAAGAAGAGAAGAAGCCAAGGAAGGCTTAGTGAAGATCCAAGAAGAAGCTTGGATAGTTTGCCAAAAGACTAAGGTGAAATAGACTTAGGTGAGGTAAAGGATGGAGTTTGAAGCTTGGAGAGCTCAAAAGTAAGAAGAGCAAGTGAATGCTCAAGAAGAAGATCCAAAGCAAGGTAAGCTTGGATTTGTGATTTGTATTTGATGAAGTGTTATATAAAGAATTGATGTAGGATTGAGAAAAGGATCAAACGACTAGGATGCAAAAGGCCTAGGTGAGATCAAGGAGATTGTCAAAAGACCAGTCAAGAAGAAAGACTTGGGTGAGACAAGGGATCAAGAGACCAAGGTGGAAAAGACTTGGGTGAAGATCTCAGAAATGGAAGTGCTGATGAAGGTCCTATAGAGTAGTAAGGTATATGAGGGCACCAAGAAGAAAGCAAGCATCAAAGGTATGAACAGTTTTGTAATTGATAAAGAGATTGCTAATTTGAAGAGAGAGTTAGCTAAGATTAAAGATGAATATGAGTCTTAGATGCAGATGGACAAGCAAGCATGGGTATGGCCAATGAGGATGAGGTTGAAGTGGCCAATAGATCTCCTAATGAAGAGGAGAAGAAGGCAAAAGAAGATTGCCATGAAGAGAGAAGCCCATAGAGGCTTGAAGAAGATAAGAAGGTTGCCAAGCGAGTAGCAAGAGGAAGAAGTTGTGAAGAAGGTTCTCATTGTGGAGAACAAGAGAGGAGAAGAAAGAAAAGATGAAGTGCCAGGAAGAGCACTTGAGAAGATGAGAATGTCCATTAAGAGGACACTCATGGAGACATTATGGTCTCTTGTTTTTATATCTAATGTTGTTTTTGAGTGGGTAATTACAGGTATGGGCAGCCTTATGAAGGTTAAAAGAAGGGCCTTGAAGAATGAAAATATTGGTGTAAGAGAGAGAAGTGAGTTTGTTGTTGATAAAGAAGAAGAGATGCATTGGTTAATGCATAATGGAGGTGTTGAAGAACCCATACAAGCAAGAGAAGAGGTAGAAGAGGAAGCTGAATTCCATGATGCCATTGAAGGCCAAGAGGAAGAAAGAGAGCAGCCAAGCACAAAGGGAGAGAAAGATTGCTCCGTGGAACAAGCTATCAAAGAGGTAAATGAAGTGTTAAGACCTGATTTTGATTGTCATTATGATCATGAATCTGCTAATGTACAGGTGCAAGAGTTAAGGAAGATGATAGAGCCTTCAAAAAGAGAATTTAAGCATGGATATCTGATGCCTAAATGGTGGAAAAAGCAAACTCCCAAGCAAAAAGAAGTGCTGATACAAGAGCATGGTTACAAGATGCCTAAATGGCTTGTGAAGTCAAATGATAAGAAGAAGAATCAAATGTGGGTGCCTAAGAAGGCAAAGAGAAAAGATGTGAGTGTTGAGATAACAACACTAAGAAGTCAATGGAAGAGGATTGCAGGTGATTCAAGCAACCAAGAGAATGAAGATGAGAAAGAAAACTTCTCAAAGAATAATGAGGTAGAGCATGAGGATGCAAAGATGAAAGGTAAACAAATTATTTGTGATGATGTTTTTGAATCTTTCAATGATATTTTCATGAGAAATAAATGATGGAAAGTGGCTGTAAGGACTAATATGCAGCAAGGAGAGACTTCCAAATGGATGGATGATGAGGAAAGGGAAGAATATGTAGCAAAGCAATGGCTCAATGAAACTAAATAATAAACAAGATGGCCTCAAGTAGAGATTGAAGAGAGTAAGGAGACACAAGGTAAGAGTTTTTCAATTATATTTGATGAGTAGATTAATAAAAAAATTGGTTTGCATGAAGACAAGCTAAGAAAAGATGAAATAAGAAGCAAAGGGCAAGTAATCCTTGTGAATGAAGGACCCAAGTTTGATGAAGAGAATAGTGAGATAGATGAGATCTCACTAAATGAAGAGTTGAAGATGTTGGAGGAGCTATTTGGTAATTCAAGAGAGATGAAGGAAGGTACAAACCATGGTGAAGACACCATTAGGAAGAGTGAAGCAAGAAAAGAGCAAAAGAGTGAAGAGGCAAAGGCAATTTTGGTCAAGGAACAAGAGCATGGAGATAGCCAAGAGGCTTCATGGCCTAAAGATTTTAATTCTAAGGTGGCTTTTAATGTTTTGTATGCAGGTATGAAGATTGCAAAAGTGAATGACATACATGAGTCATTGAAGAAGCTCATGAACCAAGAAGAACAACAAGAAGATCTAGAAGATATGTATGAAGATGAAGAAGCATGGAAGTGGGAGATGGAAGCTAAGAAAGAAATGAGGAGAAGAACATACCAGAAGAGGAAGAAAATCAAGATGAAGGACAAAGACCATTTCAAACAAAGACAAGCATTGGTATTGGCAACAAGACCTTGGGATCCAGGCATAGAATGAAGGCTAAAGCATGGAGGAAGCATCTCATTTAAACTAAGGTTCAAATCTTTTCTATAGGGAGAGTATGATGCAGGAGCATCTGCATTCAAATTCAATTTATTATATTTTCCCTCCAATATGCTTTTAATGAGGGGTAATTGTAAAAACATAAAAGGAAAAAGTAAATTGTTGGGGCTGTTGAGGGAATAACGGAGGAGTGGTTGAAAATATTTCAACCTTAGTATATTTTTAAAAATTAAAAATTGTTTCTCATTTAATCCTGAGCCCAAATTGGGCGTACAGGTTAGAGAAGAGAATAGAAAAGAAAATTCATAAAAAGAGGATAGGGGAGTACGTAGAGAGGAAGGTGGAGAAGAGATGAAAGAAGAGGAGGATAGTGGGACATAGAAGAGAAGAAGAGAGGACAGAAGGATGTAAAAAGAAGGAGAAAAAGAAAATTCCAGGTGCCCATTGGAACAGACAGAAGGTTTCTTTTGGTACAGATGATAATAAAGATGAAGATGAAGGCTCTGCTGCTAATAGCAATACTAAGCAAAATATTGCACAGATCAACTATTTGAAATGTAAAAAGGGATGTTTACCTTATAGAAAATACTACTGTTTAGGTTCCAAATGTTATACCTTCTAATTTAAATCAGATGGAGGTCTGTTGTGTACTTTCTCTAATATTAAGCAAGTGATTGGAAAATAATTTCTTACTACTTGTTGAATTGTGTATTCTTGTTCCACTATCTATTTTGGTTTATTGAAGTGTGAGTTTAAGGGAAGACCAATAATTGTTGACTCATGTTTATTAACTCAGTTCACATCATTTCTCCTCAGTTTAGCCCAGGCTTGGACTCACAAATTCTAGAGGCTCTGGCCACATTTTTATATACAAAAATGTTCAAAGAAGAGGGGCTCTAAATATCCTCTTCCAGCTTAATGTTACAATAGGAATTTTGTTTGCCAATTTGGTAAATTATGGAATGAAGAAAATCAAGCCATGGGGGTGGAGGTTCTCGCTAGGTCTTGTAGGGATTCCCACCTTTCTACTTATCATAGGTTCCATATTTCTAGTAGAAACTCCCAACAGCTTGGTTGAAAGAGGATGCCTGGAAGAGGGAAAGGTTGTACAAAGAAAAATTAGAGGAACCAACAATGTGGAACCAGAATTCAATGAATTAGTGGAAGCCAGCAAAATAGCGGAGCAAGTTAAACATCCATTCAGAAACCTACTGAAGCGAAGAAACAGGCCTCAATTTGTCATAACAATATGTCTGCAAATCTTTCAATAGTTTACTGGTATCAATGCCATTATGTTTTATGCCCCTGTACTCTTTCAAACCTTGGGATTCAAAAATGACTCTTCACTCTACTCTTCAGTGATTACTGGGTTCGTAAATGTTTTGTCCACTATTGTTTCAATCTACTTAGTGGATAAAGTTGGGTGAAGAATGCTTCTGCTAGAAGTTGGAGTGCAAATGTTTATTTCATAGACAATTATAGGAATTCTATTGGCAACACGGCTAAAGCAGGATGGGGAGCTTCCTCGTGGGATAGAAATTGTGATAGTGCTGATGGTGTGCACATTCATGTCAGCATTTGCATGATCATGGGGGCCTCTGGGATGGTTGATCCCCAGTGAAACATTTCCACTAGAGACTAGATCCGCTGGATAGAGTGTTACTATCTGCCTCAACCTTTTGTTCACTTTCATCATTGCACAGGCATTCTTGTCAATGCTCTACCATTTCAAATAAAGGATTTTGGTACCCTGCTAGCCGGTTCAAATAAGGGAAGTATGTATTATGCCTCTATATTGAAAAATAGAGGGACTATGTTTCTAATTGCCTGTATTTTATAAATCAATGACTATGGAGGGATGCAAACAGTTATCTATGAGAATTAGATATTTCTCATTTGGCAGAGTGTTACAGATAGCATAAATGGAGAAAATATTTTGTCAATAGCGTGGTTTATGCAGTTTGGGGCTAGTGCATCATAACTTCCCTCTACTTTCTATATATTTCATCATTGATGCCACTATTGATTATGAAATATTGTCCATTATGGATGATTTCTCAAATTATAATCAAATTCACATTTCTCCTAAAGACAAACATAAGACAACTTTTATATACAAATAATATTTTAAAACTTTATCAATTATTGATGTTTTTTATCTTGTAGGAACCTATCAAGTCACAATCTCTCTAAGTACATGAATTAAGGGGTATACCAAGAAAGGGGTGGGTAGACCATTTGTGCTTTGTAGGATTTATTATCCTTACTACCACTTATTATCTACACACCCATCTCTTAAAAACATTTCCCTAAGATTTACCTCCTATTTTCACCCCCCTCTATTCATTTTCTACCTTTATTATCCCTTCCCTAGCCTAAAATCTTTTTTATGATTTATATTACACTATAGACCCCATAGACCTTGTACTCTAATTGATAAAACTTATTTGGGGTCTAGGTCAGCCCTTGGCCAACCTAGACCAAGACCTAATGTATTTTTGTCAGTAACGATACAAGGTCGATTGGGTTAACCTTATTAGCCTAATTTTTTTAGAAAGGATTAGGGTTAGATCATCTATATAAACACATCCATTTCATCATTTATGAAGAGAAGAGGAGAAGAAGAGATATATATTGTGCATCTATTTATCCACCATTATACTTGAGGAGTATATCTTAGGGTTTCATACTTTCATTGGAGATATGGATCTTATCTTTTGGAGAAGTATTTTAGATGCATTGATAGGTTGTGTATCCTAGATCTGATTTATCCTTGTCATCCTTACATTCCACAACAACCTCTTGTGAATCATATTGGCCAAAAGAGAGATTGAGGCTCAACAAGTTTGTCTTTAAAGGTAAGTATTCCTAACTTTTTTCCTTTTTTATAAGAATAGATAGATATGAATTTATACTAATCTCCCATGCATTAATATTTCATATACATTGGCATGAGTATATATCTTCTATGTATGTTTAATTTTCATATTTATTACCTCCACTTTGTGACACAATATTTAGTGATCACTATATTAGATTTTGATTTACTTGTTATTAGTTTAGTGAATATGAAAACATAGAACCTAGCTAGGGTTATTGCATAGTTTTGCTTGACTTGAGGCTTTGAAACCCTTCTTATTGAATTTATTATGGTAAGATATACCTTGGTTAGGTCTAGTGTATCCATCTTGGTCATGACCCCAAATATATAATGTATGCACAATTGGAATTTGTTGGCTAAAAAATTTGTCAGTGGGATAAATTAGTGACTTTGAGTCAGCAGTGTGGGAACTGAGTTCATATGTTAGTCTACAATGTAGGACAAATTCCCTCTCTTATTATCAGGTAGAGCTACCTTTATTAAATCCAGAAAGGAAAAATTAGGGGAAATTTTATTCACATCTATTTATAGAAAAAATATTCTCTATTGGGGGTTTCATACTTTTAACCTAAAAGTACATAAAGGAGATAGAAAGTAAATGAGGAGAAAGAAGGTTAATAATGGAAATAAGGGAAGAATAGAGAAAGGAAATAATAAGGGTGGATAAGGTTATTATATTCAGTTAAATACATAAACTATCATGATAATCTTGAGAAAAATGAAAGATAACTCTAGGTAGTTAAATGCTAAAACTTACCAAAATAGTCCAAGAAGGAGAAAACATAATGTGCATGAAATTTATCTCATTCAATGGGTGTTAAAGACATAATTACACCATTAAGACTACAAAACATACACCGAGACAATTTTATAATAATGATAGCATACCAAAGACAACCATCCCATATTTACCTGTAAAAGACATTTAAAATATTGCTTTAACCCCACCAAGATTTTACATTCATAGAAATAACACAAGAAAATTCTAAAATAAATATTTAATGTGAAATTCTCATTTTTTTTAAAAATTATAGTGATTATGAAAACAATTTTAAATTATAGATACAAATATAGATGAATCATATGCAAATTTATAACTCATGAAGAAATCTTAAACACAAAGTCTACAAAATATGCTTTTTCTAATCTTTATTGAGCTGAAAATACAATCTCATCCTTCAAAAGTTTCTATAGAATTTCACTACAAAAAAATTCCTTTTATAATGAGCCTTAAACTCATATTTATAGAATGGGGAGATGATTATAGTACATAACCACCTTTTTGAATTTTAGAGGCTGCAAAAATGAATTTACAAAATTACACCACTTTAGTGGTGTAAAAGTGCATTAGTGCAATTGTACAACATGAAAAAGTGAAATTATAATTTATAACGCTGGCATGGTACATTTTCAAGGTTGCACTAACATAATTTACAACTAGAAATTACAAAACAAGATTCAACATTTTAATGAAAAGACCAAAAACATTGGACAAAGCCTATTTGCCTTCACTTTCAACATGTGAGAATGTCCACCCAAAGTGATCTTTGTTGTCTTTCCTTTTTTTATATTTTGATTGCACAAATGAGATACTAAAAACATCATCCATCCTATATTGCTTCAAATTTTTATAACACCTAGATTCCTAAGAACATGTAGATGGTATGTAGAGGCAGTCATAGATACAAGACAAAATAAAAAAATTTGTTTATAGTCTTCAAATTTCCAGTTTCATTCCTCTTTAATTGAATGCACTTGTATGACCTCTTTCTAGTTGAAAAAGAAATTTAAATAACTTCTTTTTCATTGACTTACTTCCCTTCCATGATTTTGAATATATTTCTTCTAGCAGATGATGGCTAAAACACAAATGGAAATTCAATTTTTAATTTTCTAAAATTACCAAAGTTAAGCATGCAGGTTGAAAAGATTTTAATTTACAATAATAATTTACACTATTGAAAAATGTAATTACAACATGGAAGTTTACATTTACACAGGTCTTGGAAATATAATTTTCATTTGCATGATTTTGGGAAGCATGATTTATATTTTTATGACTTTTGAAAATACAATTTGGGATTGCATGGAAAAGGCAAACTTAAAAATATTTTACAATTTACATGAATTTTTTTAAATAGTTTTATAATTTACACAAAAATTAAAAAAAATTGTAATATGCATAGAAACTCAAAACAAAATTACAATTTCGCATAAGAGAGGAAAATGTTTTTGCAGATTTCATGAAATCTAAAAAAATATTTTTCAAATTACACAAGCTAAAAAACTTTTTGAAAATTGCATGGAAGCTAAATTTTTGTTCACAAATTACATGGGAACTAAAAAAGTTTTTGCAAATTGCACGGAAGATGAAAAAGTTTTTCAAATTGTATGAAGATCCAAATAAAATTAAAATTTGCATAGAATCTTAAAATGATTTTGAAATTTACATAATTTATGAAAATGCAATGTGTGTTTCCACACCTCATGAAAAGATAATTGATTTTTCCAAATTACAGGAAATGCTATCAAATTTTTGTATGGGAGGTTCAAATGCACTTTTAAACAATTCAGCGTAAAAAGCAAAATGGTCATAAATTTTTAATTAATTAATTGAAATTTTTGAGTTTTTTTCAAAATTTTGATGGTTTTGGGCTTAGTTCAAATTTTTTTATCCATTTAGCAAAAAATGAATTTCCAACAATTTTTACATATTTTCAAAAACTATGACAATAGTTGGATCTAACTAGAATTTTGAACTACAAGGAATAAAAAGAGCTTAGATTTTATGGTTTCATAAGCTAACATTTTGTCCATTGGGAAATTAAGTATTTAACAACTTTGATAGATTTGAAAAAAATCTTTGGTCTTCAATAGAAAGGGATTGGTCATCAAGCCATTCAAGAGTTGTCACATGTCAAAAGATAGTGGATGTGAGGGTTAGGTAGTTAGCCTAATAGGTGATTTCATATATCCAAAAAGGAGTGTATGTGAGGGTATTTTAGTTATATGTTTTTACACAAACTAAAAGTGAAGATATACGTGTCTTTCTTTCATATAATCAAAAGTGATGAACCTTGTGGTTTGCCTTACAAAATTTAATAAATTTCTTTTTATCCACTAAAAAAACTATTCCTTGACTTTTTAATGTCAACATTTTAAATTTTTGAAAATAAAAAGATCTCAAAATGTGAATCGAGCCTTGTCCATTTATCTATAGAATTAATGTTTCATAATGTAAAAAATTTACCATTACTGTTATGAAAAATTATATATCTCACATTTGCATACCCTAATCTGAATAGCTAACATTCATACGCATTTCAGATCTAGATCACTTATCCTAAAAAAGTGTACATTGACCACCTATTTACTGAAGAGATTCATTAAGAACTTATTCATTCTATCATCTTAGAATCATGTGATTTCCAATGATATTTCCCAAGTAGAGATCACTACTAAAAATTTGTACAAGTAGAAAGACTAAAATTTGTATTTATAGATTCCATTTCATTTATACAAATTATTTGGCACCATTCATTTTGTTTTGCATTAACGTCTTCTTTGACCTCAACCTTGGCATGATTATTGTTGACCATTTTCACCTCAAGCTAAAATGGGTCAACCCCCTATATCTATAATCTTGTATAGGAAATTTTTATAATGCCTTAGGGTATGTTTTAGCTCATTTTATTCCATTCATATGCCTTTCTAGCCTTGGTCATGGTCTGGTTTAATCCTTGTGCCATTTGATATCTTAGGAGTCATTCTAAGGGCATATATGTAAGTGGTAGGTCTTCATGGTGATCAATGTAATCCAAAATCATATAAAAGGTCCACACAAGCCTCAAGAATTTCATCTGAGATTTCAAATATCAAGCAATGGCTCAGGAATAATCTTATGAAGCTAGACCACCATCAGGACATCATATGGAAACTAGAATAGAACAACTTACTCATGTAATTTATAAATATTCTTAGAAAGCCTTGCATGACCATTAGACCATGCATGATCAATATCCTTAGTTCTAATATCATTATTTGTAGGTTCAATATCTTGATGAGCCTCTAATCTCAATATCTAAGCCTTCAAAGTTCAAATGCAAGCTTTGTGAAGCCAGATTATCCAGGATGTCATCCAAGAACGAATGAACCAACTCATTTGTGAATTTTTTATCTTCACTCAGGAAGCCACCACAAGACAAAGAATTTTATTTCCATGTAGTTATTCATGTAAATAACATGTTTTATAATTTCCATGCGTACATAAGCTTTTTGGCTCAAGTTATGAAGCTTAAAAGTTAAACTGACAGAGTAAGACATCTGCAAAAAGGTCAAAATAAAGCTCGAGTAAAACAAACCCCTTTAATCTTAAATTTGATGATTATATGAATGTCAATTATGGTCACATGAATGTCATTTGATGAGAGTGTGAACATCAAATTTGATCTCATGAAGTAGTCATTAGACTTCAAATAGTGGGTCCTAATAGATCTAATGGTTTGTATTACATCATACATCTTGATTTGATGGTGTGAGATGAATCAAAAGGTCAAGGATCTCAAGAGGCCACCATGTGGCATAACTATTGAATATGACATACTCATAGTAGGATCTTGAAACTAATACATGATTTACATGTGGTGTAAGTGTTAAAGTTGATAGACTAATAGCAGGATCATAAAACTAATGCACATTTGACATGTGGCATAAGATTGGATAGAGTTTAAAAGTCAAGGGAAAGATCAATGAACTATAATAATTCATATCAATCAAAATCAATGGTGTGAGATGGGTCAATGGGTCAATGATCTAAGTCAAATATTGATGGTTAATGAAATTAAAGGTTAAGAAGTTAAGGTACTTCTTAGAAATCAAACACATGAACAAGGTCAAACTAGGGCAAGATTTTCAAAAGGCACATGCCACTATTAGATATTGGTCAAATGCCAAGGAGTTGACATATCCATGAAGTCAGATATAAAGAACATAAAGGACCACCATCAAAGCTTGATATGGGCCTCTAATTCAAATATTTGAAGGTTACAGTATCATTTTATGACTATGTTCAATTAATTTAAAGAAGGGTCCATGCATATATGAATCCTTAGTTCCTAAAATAACATAATGGATTTTTTTGGACCTATTATCATCTAGGAATGAAGCTATGTAGTCTATACTTCCCCATTGACATAATGACTATAGGAAAACTAATAGTTTAGATTGGTTTTCCATCTATATTGGACCTATGAGCATGGTAATAAGTTTGAGCATGATCTAGCTTAGAAAAGATCTAGAATTCTAAAGGATGTCATGAACACATGCACGTAGACCTAAATGGTTTCATCTGCAAGACCAACTACATGAAAAGGGACCCTTCTCTCCACTTTTCATGCCATAACAAACTAGCCAAGAGTAGTTTAGCAATAATACAAAATTATAATAGATGGATCTATTTGTTTTAATGACATTTATGCTAGAATTTATCTTAGAACCACGTGATCCCATTGTTGAAACCATATGGAGCATTAGTGAAGGAATAATGAACTATTGAAATTGCTTAAGATGACCTGAATCAATCAAGAAGTTCCAAAGAAGCATACTGGCAGAAGTAATTGTAAATACTATTCAAATGGAGTTAAACTCATTTGATTCCCTTTTGGACTTCTCTTTTCCCACTTCTTGTCTCTCGAATAATATATGTATATATCATTTTAGCTTTTGTAGGGAGTTCCACTCCATATATAGCATAGCCCTGCTAGAATGATGTTATATCATGCCTTTAAACATTAATGCAAATCTAGTTATGAGTTTTTAAATAATTGTATAAGTGTGCAAGTGATGTATGGTGACACAAAGTGATTATTCTCTATCCTTTCTTCTCTTATCCTTTAATGTTTGTGTAATATTTCTTATTCTAATAGATAATATGAAGTGTTTTCAAGTGTATGAGCCTGTATTTTAAGTGTATAATAAGCCTTGGTGCATGTAACTAACCTATGGTTCACTTACCTTGGATATCTCTCATGCATCTCACCTTCCATATTGAAAAACTCATGTTAGAATCCATATGACTTGGAAGTTAGTTTGTGTACCTTATTTATTAGTGCATGAAAGTATGATAGAATATGGAGCACATCTTGGTGCATCACCCCCTTAGATTAGGTTAATTTCATGAAACTTCTAACTCTTTCCCCCATAAATGACTAGTTAAATAGGTGTGAGCATTTCAAGATACATTTAGGGAGATAGCCCTTAAATCTATAGGCTTGTTTCTAATATAGGTACACCCACATACCTATAAATTTTCCCATGTTTCCCAAATATAGAAGATGCTTGAACATCCTTTTTTTATGGTGAAATATTTGGTGACAATAATTATGGCACTCTTGATGGGACCAAGGTCTAAGAGAGTGGAAAGATTATTGGTGTATTTTTCCTCTATCAAATTTTGGAATCAAGCAACCTAACACCAATAGCAAATCCAAATAATAAACTATGGTTGTAAGCAATCCAGGTATCTTTAATTAAAGTTTTGGTCAATTTTTGAATCTCATTTGATACATAAGGTTGACATAAATAGTTATGGTGAATATCCCTACCATGGACCTCCTTGTTCACCTTACTATGAACCACAATATACTCCTCAATAGTCCTATCAAAATGGAGATCAATTATATGAGCCATGGCATCCCTATAATCCTCTATTTCCCCCCATATAGACATCATGTTATTGGAAAATCGTATGAGGAAGGCTACCAACACACCTATCATTAAATGCCTCCCTACTAGTCCCAATATGAGCCTTATCAACCATACCATGATGCCTATTAACCTCAAGAGTACTCCTATGATTATTACCATGAGGAATAAGATGTTTACATGAATTATACATAATAGTATTACAATGCAAGATATAGATCCATGTAGGCTATAATACAACAAAATGAAGATGGTCTTGATCCTCATCATTACCCTCTTTCTTTTTTTCCATCTTATATCAAGTCCTTATTGGCATCCATACCATAGTTACTAGATATTGAAGATGAAATGAGTACATGGGATGATGAGTATGATGTGTTCCCTTATCATCTCATGAAATGGTTGAGAGGTGCTACCCAAAATCATTTGCAAAAGTTGGAGACATTTGAAGAACTAGAAGGAACTCAATGGGAGATCAAGGAATAAATAGACTTGGCAAAGAAGTGCCTTTAATGTTCAATAGATAGATTGAGTATGTGGGAGGATAAAAATATTTAAAATGAACATGATGTTGTTAAATAAACTCAAGGAGACTATTGGCAAGATATAACTCCTGCTTATGTAGGTGTTCTTCCTTCTAGTAAGCCCAAGAAGTCACTTCTTTATGAGCTTACTAGTGTTTTTCTCTTTCCTAAATCCACTCATAATCCTTATCCTTCACCTCACACTCCATCTCTAATTCATCATCCCCCTATCACATCTAATATTTCACCTCATATTCCATCTCTTTCACATGAGCCTATCCATCAACCTTCCACCTTACCCCTTCTTAAGGAAGATCCTATCTTGAGAGAAGCAAGTGAAGAGGAGAAAATCCAAGCCAAGGCTAACCAAGAGGATGTCATGAGTGAGTATGAGGAATAAATCACTATAAGGACTCCCCTTGGTTAAAAAAATGGAAATCATACCTTCTTGAATTAAGAGAAACATATTGAAGACTCTTTTGTAGCTATCCATGAAGAATGTGGCCAATACTTGAAGAGAGAGGAATTTAAAGAAGACTCCATACCTAATAATAAAGTTGTGGGTGACCATATCAAGCATGAAATGGAGTGTACTATCAAAAAATAATTTCAAGTCACTCTTCAATAATTTACAGTCCTAAGATAGTTTCGTGAGACCAAGATAGATGAAACAACTCTTGAAGAAGACACTCATGAGGTGGGTGAAAATGAGTTGTGGCAAAAGTCTAATTTTATATGTCATAAGTTTGATTATCTTGTTAAGGTTACTCCTCCTAATAATTATACATTTGATTTGGATAATGCCTCTAACAAGTATGTGGATTATTTTCTCAACAATCATGGATAAAGGTCTCATGTTGTGAATGAAGAGGAACTATGGCAAAAGCTCAATGTCATATGCAAAGAGTTTGGCAAGTTGGGTAAGTATATTTTTTCTCTAAGAGATTAAATATCTAATGAAAAGGTTGCTAATAATAATAATGATCATATTAAAAAGTATTCCATCAAGCATAAGGATGAAGGTCATTCTACTGATCAAAAATTTGTTATCATAAATCAATCTGATGATGCTAGTGTCCAAGAGATTGTAGACATAGAAAGTGAGGGCAATGCAGAAGTTATTGCACCTCAAGAATAATAAAAAGACCCACTTGGTATTGAGCCATATCCAAAGGTATTGGATCATGAAGAAGAAGAGATTAATTCTTTCAAACATCAAGTATAATTTATCAAGGAGAAAACCAAGGCTGAGAGGACTGTCATATCTTCAAATTTGCACATTAAGATCCAAGGATATGGAAGGTGGAAAAAAGGCTTTTCATGGAAGATAAAGATGATTGGAAGCTACAAATGAATATATTTTAAGATATTGAACATATTTTCCAATTTTTGGGTCAAGTACTTGAGAAGGTGGACAAAGAGTTTCCCAAGGAGGATAATGACCAAGATTGGGTGGATTATATAAAGCTCCTTGATGAACTTGAAGAACTTGCAGCTGAGAAGAAGCCCAACCTCATTGAAATAAATAAGGAAAAAAAAGGGTATTTCTTGTTTAATCACCATTTGAATTCATATCTGAGGATCCATATGAGATAATTAAGGATATTTGGATGCAAGAATATTTCATTTCCATAGCGAGCCTATTTGGAGTTGCTTGGTTCTCATTAAACATCATACCAATTAAGTTGACAAACACCATGAAGAATATGGAGGCATCAATGTCAAGGATAAAAAGGCTACATGTCTCATTCAACCCTTCATGTCATAAAACAATAGAGGTTTTAAAATTTCCCTTTGATCCAAGAGAAAGTGTTCATCTCAAGTTAGTTCAATTAGATGTGTGTTTCCTTTCTTGTTATGTTCTGTTCCATAAGTGCTCATGAAGCATAAATGTGTTTTTGCTTAGTTTCTTGTCTTTTTTTTTGCTTTTTATTTGTCTTTCATTATGTTTTATGTGTTTTTTAAGTAACTTATGTGTCAAAATTGTTATACATGTGACTCCATATCCCAATAGATAGGATTAAGAAACTAGTCATGGCATAGCAAGCATGCTTCCCCTAAGAAATCACCAAAATGTTGACCATTTTTACCTTAGGCTAAAATGAAGCAACCCCCTATAGCCAAAATATTGTATAAGGGGATTTTTATAATTTCATAGGGTATGTTATAGCTCATTTTATGTCATTTCATATGCCCTTTTAGTCTTAGTCATGGTCTGATTTAATCCTAATGTCATTTGATATCTTAGGGGTCATTTTAGAGACATATATATATAAGTGGTAGGTCTTCATTGTGATTAATGTAAGCTAGGATCATGAAAAGGGTCCACACAAGCTTCAAGAATTTTACCTTATCTTTTAAAGATAAATTAGTGGGTCAAGAACAAGCTTGTGAAGCCAGATCATCATCACGATGTCACATGGAAACTAGAATAGAATAGTTTACTTGTGTAATTTATAAATATGCTCAAAAAGCCTTGTATGACCATTAGACCATGTGTGATCAATGTCATTATTTCAAATATCATGCTCTAAAGGTTTTATATCTTGATGAGCCTCCTATCTTGATATCTAAGACTTTAAAGTTCAAGAGCAAGCTTTGTGAAGCTAGGCCATCCAAGACATCATCTAGGAATGAATGAACTAGCTCATTTATGCATTTTTTATCTTCACTCAGGAAGCCCCTAAGATCCAAAGGATTATATCACCATGTATTTATTCATGCTAGTAACATGCTCTATAATTTGCATGCCCACATGGGCTTTTTGACTCAAGTTATGAAGCTTCAAAGTTGAACTAATAGAGTAATATGTCCACACAAATGTTAAAATAAAGCTAAAGTAAAACAACCCATTTTGAGCTTAAATTTAAAGTTTGTGTGAATGTCAATGATTTTTGCTTGAATGTAATTTTATGGGAGCGTGGATGAAAAATTTGAGCTCATGAAGTAGCTATTAGATTTCAAACAGTGGGTCTTAGTAGATATGATGGTTTGCATTATATCATACATCTTGATCTGATAGTGCAAGATGAGTTAAAAGGTTAAGGAGCTCAAGAGTATGTCATGTGTCATAAGAATTGAAGCTAACATATGGATAGTGGGATCCTCAAATCAATGCATGATTGACATGTGGTGTATGCACTGAAGTTGACAAACTGACAACAAGATCTTGAAACCAACATGTATTTGATATGTGGCACAAGCTTGGATAGATTTGAAAAGTCAAGGGCAAGATCAATGACCCATAGTCACTCATACTGAGCAACATCAATAGTGTGAGATGGGTCAATGAGTCAATGATCTAGTTAGATATCAATGGTTAATGAAATTAAAGGTCAAACAGTTAAGGGACTTCTTGGAGATTGAACACATGACCAAGGTTGAACCAATGAAATATTTGCAAAGGGCACATACTGCCATTAGAGCTTGGTCAAATGCCAAGGAGTGGACATAGCCATGAATTAAAATAAAAATAACATAAAGTACCACCATTGAAGCTTAATATGGGCCTCTAGTTAAAAGATTTAAAGGTTGTAGTGTCATTTCATGATTGTGTTCACTTTATTTAAATAAGGCTCCATGCATATATTAATACTTAGTTCTTAAAGTAACATAATGGGTCTATTTGTACCTATTATCATCTAGGAATGAAGCTATGTAGTCTATAGTTCCCCATCAACATAATGACTATAGGAAAAGTAATAGTTTGAGATTGGTTTTCCCTCTATAGTGGACATATGAGAATGGAGACAAGTTTGAGAATGATCTAGCTTATACAATATCTATAATTCTAAAGGATTCCATGAAGTCATACACATAGACCTCATTTTATTCATCTCCATGACCAACTACATGAAAAGGGACCCTTTTCTCCACTTTACATGCCATGACAAACGAGTCACGAGTAGTTTAGAAACAATACAAAATTTTAATAGATGGATTCATTTATTATAATGATATTGATGCCAAAACTTATCTTAGAACCACTTGATCCCATAATTACAACTATAAATAATTAGTGAAAGAATAATGAACTATTGTAACTACTTCAGATGACCCAAATCAATCAGGAATCTCTAAAGAAGCATACTGGTAGAAGTAGTTGTAACTATAGTTTGAATGGAGTTGAACTCATTTGATTCTATTTTGAGCTTATCATTTCCCACTTCTCTCTTAAATGTTATAAGTAGCTACCATTTTGGATTTTATGGGGATTTCCACTCCATGTATGGTGTATCCCTATTGGAATGATGTCATATTCTACCTTTGAACATTAATGTAATCTGATTTTGAATTATTGAATAATTGTCTAAGTGTGTAAGTGATGTATGGTGATGAAAAGTGATTATTCTCTATCTTTTCTTCCCTTATAATTTCATGTTTATGCAATATTTCAAGTGTATGAGCATATATTTTAAGTGTATAATAAGAATTAGTGCCTACGACTATCATGTGGTTCACTTACCTTGGATAACTCTCATGCATTCACCTTCCATATTGAAAAACTCAGGTTAGAATCTATAAGACTTGGAAGTTAGTTTGTGTGCCTTGTTTCTTAGTATAGGAAAGTATGATGGAATATGCAACACATCTTAGTGAATCACCCCCTTAGATTAGGTTCATTTCATGTAACTTCTAACTCTTTTCCCCATAAGTGACTAGTTGAATAGGTGTGATATTTTCAAGATACATTTAGGGAGTTATCCCTTAAATCTAGAGGCTCATTTCTAATATAGGTACACCCACATACCTAGAAATGTTCCCATGTTGCCCAAATATGGAAGAGGCTTGAACATCCTCTTATAGGATGTAATATTTGGTGACAATAGTTATAATTTTCAATTTGTTTAAGCTTGACTACTTTGGATTTAGATCTTGTAGAGAATTCTTCTATGGTAAACCCTAAAAGTGAAATACCTAAGGAATCTTCATTTTTTACTATTGAGTTGTTCATTTTGATAGAGAAGGGATCATCTAGTTTTCTAAAAATTAGTTTCACAATATCTTCTCTTTCAAATATTATAACATCACACTCTACAATATTACTCCTTTTCATTTATTGTTTTATTAATTATTTTTCAAATAACACTTTTTTCATAGGACCATGGGGTTTAAGTAATCTAGTGAAATAACCAAATATTTCTCTTTTTTTCCAAGTGAGAATTAAAATTATTCATTTGTTCTCTAATCAATCATTAGCTCTTCTAAATTTTCACCTTTTTATATAATTGTGAAATTAAAATAATCATATGTGACACGTATCACTTTCTCTTTTTATCAATTATAATTCTAACTTGTTTGATCAATAACTTGCCTTCGAACACTTTATTTTGAATATTAAAAAATCATGATTGTATTGGGTTTCATTGTTTCTTCATTATCATTGGTAACATGTGTAGCATATTTTAAAATCTCATTCTTCAACATCCCAGACATGATCAAATCATCTTTAATCTCGATGGTATTTTTTTGTGCAACCAGCAAGTCATTTACCTTATTTCTCATCAAGATGAACTTGATCTCTAGGTGAAGAGAATCAATGAAAATTCAGATTTTATTGTTGATACATGACTAATATTCTTGAGGGATAAGTCTAAAAAAATTGTTAAAACTTGTTATGAACTCTCTCATATGATCATCATCTTAATTTTGAATCTAGAAGATGTCTGAAACAAGTACACACACATTCATAATTTATTTGAATATATATACAAACATATTATTCAAAGAGTTATACTATATAAAACATCCATATTCCAAGTGCCATAACCAATCAGCAATAGGTATAATGAAAGTTTTAATGAAAATTCTCACAACATCCTCACACATAGCTCCCAAGATGTTACAGGACACTATAAAGGCCTAGATATGTTTATCTACATTTTGACAATTTTCTTTAGAGAATTTTTGAAATATCTTCCTTGAGATATATGGGAACTCATTGTATTGGGCTAAATCCAATTGCCTTAAAAAAAATTTCCCATGGGCAATAGGGAACATTGGGTTTGGGATGGACCAATACCATTTATGCAAGAACTAGGTACTTCTTCTCAATGGATTCACCAAAATACATTCTATGGGTGATTATTTTAAATACCATAAAATAATATGCATAAAACACCATGATCCCCAGTGGAGTTGCCAAAAATTATTGGCTCAAAAATTTGTCAAGGAGACAAAGAGGTGACTTTGAGTCAATAATGTGGGAACTAAATTCCTGAATTATTCATCAATGCAAGACAAATTCCCTCTCTTATTAGGATGTAGATACACCTTTATTGAAATCCAAAAAATAAAAATCAAGGTAAAATCTACTCATAGCTATTTACAGTAAAAATGTTCTCTATTGGGGGTTTCATACTTTTAACCTGAAAATACATAAAGGAGATAGAAAGGAAATGAGTGTAAAGAAGGGAATAATAGAAAGAAGTGAAGAATAGAAAAAGGAAATAAATAAGGGAGGACATAGTTATTATAGTCAGTTAAAAACAAAAACTATCATGATACCCCTGAGAAAATTGAAAGATAACTTTGGGTAGCTAAATGCATAAATTTACTAGAATAGTCTAAGAAGGAGAAAATACTATGTGCATGAAATATATCTCATTCAATAAGTGGTAAAGACATAATTACACCATTAGGAGTGAAAAACATACACAGATAATTTTATAATACTAATAGTAGACCAAAAAAACCATCCTATATTTACTTGTAAAATATAATTAAATTATTGATTAAACCCCACCAAGATTTCACATTCATGAGAATAACACAAGAAGATTCTACAAAAAATACTTAATGGGAAATTACCATTTTTTGAAAATTTTGTAGTGATTATAAAAAAAATTTAAAGTAAAGATATAGATATAAATGAATTATACACAAAGATATAACTCATGAATAAATCTTGAACATAAAGTATTCAAAATCTCCATATTCTAATCTTCATTGAGTCAAAAATACAATCTTGTCCTTCAAAAGTCTCTCTAGAGTTTCACTACCAAAAAAATATATTTTTACAATGAGCCTTACATTAATATTTATATCATGGAGAGCTGGTTATGGTGTGTAACCAGCTTTTCTACATTTTAGAAGATACAAAAATGAGTTTACAAAATGAACCACTTAAGTGGTGTAAAAGTGTGTTGGTGTAATTACACCACATGAAAATGTGAAATTACTATTTACAAAGCTAGTAGGGTATATTTGTATGACTTACATTTGTGAGTTTGCACTTACAAAATTTACAACTAGAAATTGCAAAACAAGATTCAACATTTTTATGAAAAGACTATAAATATTGGACAAAGCCTATTTGCCTTCACTTTTGATGTGTGAGAATGTCCACCCAAAGTGATTTTCATTTTCTTTCATTCTTATATATTTTTATTGCACAAAAAATATACTAATTTCATCATCCATTTTTTATTTATTCAAGACTTTATAAAACCTAGATGCCAAAGAACATGCAAATGGTATGTAGAGGCTTCATTCTTCTTTCAATGAATGCATTTGTATGGCCTCTTTCTAGTTAAATAATAAATTAAAATAACTTATTTTTTTTTCACTTTCTTCCCTTTTATGATCTTGAATATATTTCTTCTAATAGATGATGGCTAAAACACAAATAAAAATTTAATTTTTTTATTTGCTAAAATTGTCAAAGTTGAGTATGCAACCTGAAAAGATTTTAATTTGAAATGGTAATTTATACCATTGAAAAATATAGTTGAAATGTGGAATTTTTAATTTACATATCTCTTGGAAATATAATTTGCATTTGCATGATTTGAGGAAGCATGATTTGCATTTACATGACTTCTGAAAATAAAATTTCGAATTGCATGGAAAAGGGAAACTTAAAAAGATTTTACAATTTACATGAAGTTTTTAAAATGATTTTGAAATTTGCATGAAAATCAAAAACAAAATTTCAATTTGCATGAAAATTGAAAAAAAAATTACAATTTGCACGGAAGCAGAAAAAGTTTTTACAAATTGCAGGAAAGCTGAAAAAAAATTTGTAAATTGAACGAAAGTTGAAAAAGTTTTTACAAATTTCACAAAATATGATTTTTTTTTTCAAATTGCATGGAAGATGCAAAATATTTTATAAATTTCATGAAAAATGAAAACAAAATTACAATTTTCATGGAAGATTAAAAAGTTTTTGTAATTTGTACAATTTATGAAAAAGCAATGTGCGTTTGTACAACTCATGAAAAGCTAAATGATTTTTGCAAATTATAGGGAATGCTAATGAATTTTTGCATGTGAAGTTTAAATACACTTTTAAATAATTTGGGGTAAAAATTAAATTGGCCATAAATTTTCAATTAATCAATTTTTTATTAATTAATTTAAAATTTTGAATTTTTTTCAAAATTTTGATAGTTTTACGCTCAATATAATTTTTTTAGCCTTTTAATAAAAATTGAATTTCCACCAATTTTTACTCATTTTAAAAAATTGTGAAAATAGAAATGTAAGTAATATTTATCTTCCCTAAGATAGGATTTATTTATATATCTATTGAATTTCTCATTGCATACATTCTGGTGAACTTGACATGAATCTAACCCTTGTAGATTTTCTTTCATGCCATCATTTTTATCATATTATTATATTTTTCTATATTTTTATTATTGTATTAAACTAGATGGTATAGTTATAACTCTTTGCGTGTAGTTTTAACATAGTTACTTTAAAATGACTTTGTTCTATCTACGTAAGTCTTCATCACCTTTAGGTTACTAGATCAAACAAGTTGACATAGTATCATTCTTTAGTTCTAGATTAGCATACATTGTCGAATGGGTTGTCTTTATCTTTTAAATATTTCTTATAGCATACAATTCAACAAACACTATCAAATGGGTCAACCCTATTATTTGTTTTTGTTCAGCATAAAGGATTTTATAGAACTTGGTCAAACCAGTCAACCTAGTTTGCAAAATTTTAAAGCAATAATTAAGGCATTTTAGCATAAAATTTTCAATCTTAACCATCTTCAAGCCCACTAAGGTTCCTCTCTTTCCCATTTCTATCATTTCATTAGTTTATTTAATTCTATTTTTCATAAATTATAAATCTTCAAAACTACAACCCTACAGATAACTAGGCTAACCCGGTAGACTTAGTTTTATAGTTTGCCTTCTATCTAACAGACATAGTTAACCAAATTGACTCTATTCTTAAAGACCTTGATTCTATAGAATAATAGTGACCTAGTTAACTCTGTTCTATACTATTTGCATATAGTGTTTCCTAAAGTAACTTTGTATTATACTTAATTAAGGAATTAACAACTATTTTCTAGAAATTAATTCACATTTCATTTTCAACTATATGCATGCTTAGAGTAACTCACATAGTCTAAATAGGTGGTTTTTCAAATTATTGTTCTAGTTACACTATTTTACTCTTTTCCACAAACTACCAAATCACATAAAATTCAAAATGCATTCAAACATTGGTCTTCCTATGGCCTACCTACTTGGATTTAATCACCAAGGGGGAAGTTGACTTGGTTTTTTGACCAAGTATAAATATGTGGTTAATAGTATATATTAACAAAGCATCCAACACCCTTATCATTGTGGGATTTTGAGGTGAGGGTGTTATTGGATTATTTTCAATATGTATCCAAGGTTTCCAAGGTGTTGATGATGTGTTATGTGTGATAGAATGATAATGACAAAGTGTGCTTTAATGTGCCTTAGAGTTCTTACATGATTATTTAGTGTTTGATTAAGAGAGATGTTTATCAGAGTTGTTGTCAAAATATAGATAATGCAAATGAAATGGAGATGTGATCACATGAGATGAAGCAAGTGCACACCACATAGATGCTAAAGCAATTTGAAAATTAGACAAGAAGATAAATTAAACAAGACAAAATGGAGAAAACCAAAATCTGATTAACATGAGATGGCTGAAGTGAGGAATACAAATAGGAGAGTACGTAAGTAACTCCTCCACAAAAGGTGGACAAGGCACCCTGCAATGGAGACGTGATCACATGAGATGAAGCAAGTGTACACCACATAGATACTAAAGCAATTTGAAAATTACACAAGAAGATAAATTCCACAAGACAAAATGGAGAAAACCAAAATCTGATTAACATGAGATGGCTGAAGTGAGGAATACAAATAGGAGAGTACGTAACTCTTCCACAAAAGGTGGAAAAGTCACCCCAAGAATAGAATATAACTCCTCCATGAAAGGTGGTGATAAGGAGCTAAGAATAGAGAAGTAACTCTTATCAAGGGAGTTACTTATGACACCTATGACATATCTATGACACACACCTCCACATAAGCTAGCCTATCCTACAAATGTAGGAAAACTCCATGTATGCACACAAATATAATTTCATTAATTAAAAAATAGGGAAAAATAAAAACCTACACTAATACCCCCCATAAGCGTAGCTTAGGTGGGCAGTGTGGAAATATAAAATGGGTCCCGGCAACTAGGCCTGATGAGGTACCCATGTACAAATGCAATCTCCCATAAGATAGAGAAAAGGAGAAAACCCATAGGAAAAAACTCCCCCCCAAAAGAGAGACATAAAAGAAAGAAGAGGCTAGTGCCCCCCACCAAAGATGATGTTGTTGCAGATGTAGACTGCACACCAAGAAGAGCTCGTAGATGAATGAACTTGCTCTCAGTGAAAGTTTTGGTGAAGATGTTTGTAACCTGCTCTAAAGACTGGCAAAATATCAAGTCAATGACCTGACTATGAATAAGCTCCTGAATGAAATGCATATGAATCTCTATGTGCTTGGTTCACTGGTACTAAACTAGATTCCTACAAATTTGAATGGTACTCTAGTTGTCACAATAAATGATGGTGGGTTGCCTGATAGGAATGCCAAACTTAGAAAGAATCCCCTGAAGCCAAATAGCCTCAGTAACTGCATTAATAGCTCCCCTATACTCTACCTCTATGTATAATATAGAAATAGCATTCTCCTTCTTGCTAGACCAACTGATAAGACCTAAACCTAGAGAGAAATTGTAACCAAAAGTGGACCTGCGAGTATGTGAATTGCCGCCCAGTCTGAATCTGTATATCCAACCAAGTCAACCTCTATGCCAAATTTGTAATGAATCCCATATTTATGTGAACACTATATGTAATGCAAGATCCTCTTAGTTTCTTTCCAATGCATCTCATGAGGTTCCTAAATAAATCTGGAGATAAGTCCCACTGTATATGATATGTTGAGCCTAGTGTGAGTCAAGTAGATGAGACTACCAACAAGTTGTCGATACCGAGTGGCATCAACCAATGGTGAAGAATAGTTAGCCTCAAGCTTGACTCTTGATAGAAAGGAAGTCAAAGATGGCTTGTAATTAGTCATGTGAAACCGAGCCAATAAGTTAAGAGCATACTTAGGCTGTGCAAGAGAAATCCCTGAATCTGACTGTGAGATCTCGATGCCAAAGAAGTAGTGCAATAAACCCAAGTTTGTCATGTCAAATCTATCCTAAAGAGATGCCTTCACTACTATAATAGCTGATGAAGAACTCTCAGTGATCAAAAGGTCATCAACATATAGAACCAAAATCAGGAGTGAATCATCCTGTCGTAAGAAGTAGACATTGGGATCAGAATGGCACCTAGTGAAACCCGCTTTGAGAAGGAAGGAATCCATCTTGGCATACCAAGCTCGAGGGGCCTATTTGAGGCCATAGATAGATTTCCTAAGTCTACATACTAAGGAAGAATCTTAAATAAATCCTAGCAGCTACTCCATGTAGATCTCCTCCTCTAGGTCTCTATGAAGAAAGGCACTCTTCACATCCATCTGATGCACATCCCAACCATGTGTTGTGGTAATAGCCAAGGTGAGTCAGATAGAAGTCATCATTGTAATGGGTGCAAAGGTCTCTGATTAGTCAATGCCCAGCACTTGTGAGAAACCCTTGGTGACCAATCACACCTTGTACTTATCAATCGACCCATCTACTACAAACTTGGTCCGACATATCCACCTACATCGAACCATCTTTCTTCCCTTAGGAAGAGAAGTCAAATCCCAAGTGTGATTTTTGATTAAAGAAGAATATTCTTCCTCCATAGCACTATCGCACTCAGGTACCCCAAATGCCTCTCGAAAAGTCTGTAGATCTGAAATTGAAGAAAAGAAGGCATGTGGATCTCTCTAAAAATCCCCCTAGTACACATGTCATCTACAAGATCTCCTTCCCAAGTGCCATCACTCTCAAGTGTCTGTCTGGCCCAAAGTGGCCTGAAAGTGGGTGAGTCAGGTGCTAACTCCTCATCCTCTGACTAACTAGAGGTGGATGACTCTGCATCACTATCCTCACTA
The DNA here is from genome assembly GCA_037957365.1 of Torreya grandis. Taxonomy (NCBI): domain Eukaryota; kingdom Viridiplantae; phylum Streptophyta; class Pinopsida; order Cupressales; family Taxaceae; genus Torreya; species Torreya grandis. Next base: position 2,705,209 of record JARHVA010000934.1, on the reverse strand, counting down.
TCTGAACCTGAAGAAGAAGATGTCTCTAGCTCAAGAACCCACTGTGGCTGATCTAAATCTCTTGAGGAATCATTATGAATAAGTAGATATGATGAGGGAGAAGAAGTGTCAAGTGTTGAGTCTCTAGGAATCTCTTGAAAATGGACACTTCTCTCAATGAACAACTCATGACTGACTAGATCTAGAAGGCGATACCCCTTAATACCATCTAGATATCCTAAAAAGATGCAAGGCTTGGACTAATGTTCCATAGATTTATGTTTCTTCTTTGGAATGTGGGCCATGGCTGGGCATCTGAAAACCCTAAGGTGCTCAACATCAGGTTTCCTTTTATGCCAAGATTTAAAGGGTGTTATCCCTTTCAAAGCTTTGTGAGGAACCCTATTTTGAATGTAGCAAGCACAATTGATGGCTTCAGCCCAGTACTATGGTGCTAAGGATTTGGAGTGAATCATACAGCTACCCATCTCTTTCAAGAACCTATTTTTGTGTTCTACAACCCCATTCTATGAAGGACTGTAAGTGACTGTGCACTACAAATCAATCCCCTCTATGGTGCAAAACTGTTCAAACTTGATGCTGACATACTCCCCTCCATTATCAGTTTGAAGAACCTTGATATATTTCTCACTCTGTTTCTCAACAAGAGCCTGGAAGTCTAGAAAATTTTCAAACACTTCAGACTTTTATTTGAGAAAATATATCCAAGTGTACCTAGAGAAATCATTAATGAAAGTGAGGATGTACTTGGCCCTTATGAAAGATGGTTTGGGAAAGGGTCCCGATACATCACTGTGGACTAACTCCAAAGTTTGTGAAGCCCTCCAAGCTTTGCCTTTGTCAAATTTTTCTTTAGGATGCTTCTCAAGGGATCACCCCTCGCAAAGTCCTTTTGAGAATTGGACACGAGGCAAGCTAATGACCATGTCAGGTTTACAAATTTGCTCAAGGTAGTAGTAGTTAAGGTGGCCAAACCGCTCATGCCACAATTTGCTAACTCCATCTGAATGAGTCATCAATGCTGTTGGAGAAGAATCTAATGCAAAATGTGAGAAGGTGTATACCTTGCTTGGTGATCTGCCCTACCCACTACCACTGTAGTATCGCTATGCAACTCCCTAATAGCCACTAAATCTGGTGAAAACTCAACTCTCATGCCCTAACCAATGTGAGTGATTTGGTACACTGATAGGAGATTGGTTGAAAGAGAAGGAACACTTAGAACATTATTGAATGTTCCTCCTTCCATTTCAACTAACCCTCTCCCTGTAATAGAAACTGATGTGTCATCACTCAAACTAATTGAAGTCATGTTATAAGGCTCTAAAGATGAAAAATCAACTAGTGAAGAGCCCATGTGGTGAGAAGCACCCGAGTCGATGACCCATGAAGATGTAGAAGCTATTGTAGCTACAAGGGCCTTGCCCTTTTCTTTTTCCTTACCCTTGCCTTTTGCCTTGGTAGAATCTTGGGTAGATGATTTATACTTGATGGAATCAAGAACACCTATGTTTTTCTTCTCTAGAAGATGAGTTAGGTGATCTATTTGTTTCTTCATGAATTTGTGTTCGTCATGCCCTGTATTTTTACAATAGGCACACTTAACCTTCTCTTTCTTAGGTTTAGAATTGGAAGAGGAAGACTCAGTGTTGTTTTTGGTAGGATTGTTGTTTTCTTTCTTCTTCTCCTAGTCCTTGTTCTTTTTCTTCTTCTCCTTTGTTGAAGTCTTATCCTTACCATTTCCAGCTATCAAAGCTTGGGGTTGAGTAGAATTCATTGTGCCCATTTGAATTAGCTTATCTTGCTCCCTAGTCAAGTTGGCAATGAATGAATCCAAAGAAGGCATTTTCCATGTAGTGCCAAGGGCACTTTTTGTGGCATGGAATAGAAAGGATGAGTTGATCATCTTTCTTCTTTATCCCGCATTCTTTCAATTACAATATAAGGGCCTTAAACATAGGGAAGAAGTCATGTAGGGTGTCAAAGTTGCTAGGACTTAGACTTATGAGTTTGTTTTCGAGCTCATGACCTCTCATCTCATCAAGCTTCCCAAATAAGTTTTCTAAGGTGTTCCATATGTTATTAGGAGTATTTGAGGTTTATAAATGGAAGAGAAGTTTTGGAGACATAGACAAGCTTAATAGTCCATAGGCTTCATCACTACAGTTTTACCACTTGACCTTTTCAACATCAGTGTTGGGTTTTACTTCAGTACCCATGATGATCCTATACAACCCTTTGCTTCTAAGAATGATTGACATTTTAAACTTCCATTCATGATATTTTAAGGGTGTTAGGGGTTTAAGTTGAAAATAATCCATTTTAAGCTGAATTTAGGTGAAGTTGTGTTGATTGCAAGTTGTGAAATTATGCAGAAAGGAGAATGAAAGCAAAGATTTGTAAGTTGTGAAAAGCAATCACACCCCCCCAAAATTTTGATCCCCCCCCAAATATGCAATTTCACACTCAAAATACATCAAGCTCAGCTGAGAATGTGTCTTAGAGTAATCAGTGCAAGACTATAAGCAAACAGGACGTCGGACTCAGCGGAAAATGCGTCCCGAGAGACCTAAATTTTAGGCACTTTATAAACTAGTGCATTTTTGAAAAATAACAAGCCTACACTATGGATAATTTAATTACAAACACTTTTTTAAAAAATGGCACCCAAATCCAAGCTACTGTTTGCAAGATATCAAAGGTTCAATTTTATCGTAAACTAGTGTTTTTACAAAAAAAAGCACTAAAACATTTTTAAAATGCCTATTTTGAGAGATAAATTGGCCTTCCAACCACTCATTAGATTTGGCATAGAATGAGGAATCCAAAGGAGGTTTGTGTGATGGGGAATTGGCCTCCCTCCAACCTGGGCCTCACCCTTCATCTTCGATAGGTGAAGATACAAATTTTAAATGAAAACCCCCATATTATCAAACTGTCTAAAAAACTAAATATTCAGTCAAATTGACTGATTTTTGTTTTACAAGTCAATTTTTAACTGAAAAAAATAAAGAAAATATAGAATGAACGGATGCCAAGTGTCTAAGGGCCCACATGGGACGTCAAGCAAGGAAGGGGCGCCAAAAAAGCGTAGTCCATATTTTACTTGCAGAAAAGATAAAAGAGAAATTTTTTAGACCTATTGGATGTCGTACAGCTGATGGTGCCTTGCTAGGAATGTGTCATGGCAGAAGTATAACAGAAAAAAGGTCAGCTATTGGAGAGTGCGTGGGTCTGCAAAAGCTTGGCGCAGAGTTGCAGAAGCTTGGCACAGAGTTGCAGAAGCTGCGCCTGGATTGAATGAGTGTTGCACCTAGATTTTTGTTGAGTGTTTCTCCTACCTCTACTCCTTAAACACAACAATGGCACCCGAGCTAAAGCAAAACTAACACCTGAAGTGAAGACAACCAAGACACCCAAAGGCCAAGGATCCCAAGGAAACGATACCAGAAATGATATTGAAAGATGTTTTATTTTAGATTAGATTTAGAAATAAAAAAATAAAGAGAACTCCACTCCTCTTGATTTCAAAATAAACTAAAAGCATAGCTAGACACATGATTACCGGGTTTGCTCTAATACCATATTGGAGTTGTTGCCAGAATTTGGATAATGCAAATGCAATGGAGACGTGATCACACGAGATGAAGCAAGTGCACACCACATAGATGCTAAAGCAATTTGAAAATTACACAAGAAGATAAATTGCATAGGACAAAATGGAGAAAACTAAAATCTGATTAACATGAGATGGCCAAAGTGAGGAATACAAATAGGAGAGTACGTAAGTAACTCCTCCACAAAAGGTGGACAAGGCACCCCAATAATAGACTGTAACTCCTCCATGAAAGGTGGTGACAAGGTGCTAAGAATAGAGAAGTAACTCCCATCAAGGGAGTTACTTATGACATTCTTATGACACTTATGACATATCTATGACACACACCTCCACATAAGCTATCCTATCCCATAAATGTAGGAAAACTCCATGTATGCACACAAATATAATTTCCCTAATTAAAAAATAGGGAAAAATAAAAACCTACACTAATAATGTTCAAGGATAAGTATGGTGATTTGAAGATGTGAAAGAGGTCCTATAAGAGGTTTTATATTCTTTGAGTTCTTGTATTCATGAGTATATTTCATTTACTTATTCATTATTTTCATGTAGACATTTTAGGTTTAGTGGCAAAAAATCTGAGTAGGTAGTTTGTTGCCATCACTATTACCACATGTGGATGAGTCAAGGGGAGTTGGTCATTTGGTTATGATAAAATTTATGCCTAGATAATATGTGATAAATCTAAATTCATGTGACTAAGTGTAATAAAATATATACAAGTGCAAATTTGGGCTCCTAGGCAGTTTGACAGTGTTTTTTGATACTTAGCAAAATTTGCATGAGGCTAGAAAGAGCTGAGTAAGTGGTTTGGTGATGGAATATCTTACACCTATGGATGTTTCAAAATAAGTTGATCATATTAGTTTTTTCATTTTTGTTCTTAGTTGATATTATATAAATTTTAGGTCATGAAATGAAGTGCATCAAAAGATATGCATGTGCAAATTTGGCCTTCAAAGCAACTCTTGACATAGTTGGCTCTATGGTAAAAGAAATCTAAGTGAGCAGATTAATGGAGTTATATCTTGTATGTGCAAAGGTTTTAAGATAATTTTGACACATATTTGGATTCTCCTATTTGAGATAATATGGTATAAATTTTAGATCATGTGTCTAAGCATAATAAAATTTATTGAGGTGCAAAGTTGGCCTTCTAGGTAGATAGCAATTGTCCCCATAGTCTTTTACATGATGTTAAAGATCAAGACCAAATGAAGATCCAAAAGTTCATGAGTGATTGTAAAATACTTATCTAATGGTTAATATTGATCTATATTATTGAAATGTGTCCAATGGTTAAATAAGTTAAAGATATAGCTCCTTATAAAAGGATTGATGGAGAATGTTCATTTCAAGATGTCTGGAAGCAATAAGATGACGACAAGTGTTCAAAGTTTAACATTGAGTATATATAGAGATAGAGTCTGTTCCAAGGATCAATAGTGAATTGGTGTTATTAATGGTTGAGATAAATGGTTTGTATTAAATTAAAGAGTTCAAAGTGATAGTTTTTTAGCATTATTAAAGTAAGGACAATTTTGAAGAGATCAAAGAAGCGTGTGTGATCAAGATTGAAAGATTGCAGAGATGAGGCCAAATGTTAAAAGTTTAACAATTTGGGAAATAGAACACTATGTGTTAAATTTAAAATCATATCAATGGTGTGTAATTTATCTAATAATCAAGGACACGAGATGATGACATGGTGTTCAAGGTTCAACTATGACCATTTGAATTCAAATATTTGAATTTAACAAAGGAAAGACTAGTGCCGAGTTTATGAGCCATAACATTTGATATATGTAGAATTTGATCATAGTGTAAAAGTAAAATATGTAGAATACTCCAAGGTGCATATATAAATATATATATTAAGGTTTTAAATTTTGGACAGTCAAATTTATGAAGGTTCAAAGTTGACTCTGTGTTTGACCATGGATTGTAAGTGACCCAAGAAGGATAATTGAGCTTGTATTGTTGTTGTTTTGATATATAATTATGAAGTAGAAATCAGGGAGTCTTTTAGAATAATTTTTTACTATATATGTGGTATTTTAAATCTTTAATAATCTATATTCTATATGAACAAAGATGTATAATTTGTCTGTGTTTGTTAAATGTACTGGCAGTTTTAGTGACCATCTTACAGAGGTAAGTTGAAGGTGTTTCAAGAAGAGTTGAAAAATAAAATGAGAATGGGGATGTTATATAATTATCTAAGGCTTATGATAAGGCATTAATTTTCATGATATTCCCTTTATTATATATTCAAAGTCATAATAGTTTGACTATATTTTGACTGTATATGATCAGTCTGAGTGGTCATTTTGTGTATGTTATTTTGAGTGCTTATAAAATGTGTTGGTGTGTCTCAAGAACATAGAGGTATATATGAGGTCCTAAAGGGTTAAACCATGTGATCTAATCATATGTTTATGTGAAATGTTTGAGTATTTGGCTCAAAATTTTATGACTGTGTTTTCTATGTATGAAGACCTGAAGAGCTAGGGGACCTAATTGGCAGGTCCAAGTATGGTGTTGGTGTTCTAAATGACATGGATCCATGTGGTAATAATAAAGGAGATATTGGATATATTTTTTATATGTTATGATCTTTGATAAATGATGTAGTTGGTTCAAGTAGTCTCACATGTAACATGTAAGTGTGAAGGCCTAATGGTTTTAGGTCTCACCAAGACCTAATGGTGGTTTAGGGGTAATGAGCCATTGGCTAACCTATGGAGTATGTGGTTATTACATGTAACATGTATGGGTATCTATTTCAAAGGTGGAATAACTAATGTAATCATCTTAGCCAACAAATATGGGTTATACCAAGAGCATGGTATAAATACAAGGCCTATTTGGCATGTTTATTTTTTTATACGAATGTGGAGTCAAATGAAGGAGAGAAAATTTGAAAGAGAAGGTAGAGGTCAGTAAGGACTATAAGAGAGGAAAGATGATCAAAATTTCTTATCTAATTAATGTGATGAAGGTGATCACATAGGTTATTGGAACTAATAATCCTTAAAAAGGTAGATTGAGTGAGTATGCTCAAGAGACTATTTGAGAAAGTGGGTATGGTTAACGAAGTCAAGGTGAAGGCTATGTGCCTATTGGATAGGTTGAATGGATGAACAGGTTGATGATGGTGTGTTTTTAGGTTATATTTTTGATGTCATCATAGTGCTCTTGTATGTTTGAAGATTGAGTGTGAGCAAAGGTGAAGAGTGATTATCATAGGTCTATCATTAGGTATTGATGACATCAGTTAAAAGGTGTATTTGTTCATAGGTGTTGTTATGGTAGATCAACATCTAGGGGTTAAAACCTCATTACAAGGTAAAAATTTCTAAATGCCTAGTTGTTTTGGTAGCTTAGCTAGATAGGTGTAGTAGTTCCTTATGGTATTACAATCTCACTAAAATAAGGAATGGTAGTTCCTTGATTAATTTTAGATGGTATAAATTGGTTCTTGTTATTATAAGATAGTAGTCCAATTGTAGGTCCCAGTAGGTTTTCCCCCCTAAGAGGAATTACCACATATGTCATGTGTTATGTGTTTGATCTTGAATTATTCTCTCTTGTTTGTTTATATGAATGATGTATGTGCTCTATGAATATATGTATTGAATGATTAAAGTTTTGAAGGAATTAGAATTGAATTGGATATCTAGGCTCATTGATTCATTCCCCCCTCTTAGTGGCTTATACCTCTAATAATTGGTATTAGAGCTAGTCCTTTGAAGTAATCTTAATAGCTTGAATATATTAAGTTGGTACAAAAATGGCTAAATAATTGAAGAAAGAGAATCAATAGTAAGAGGGCTTTGATCAAGACACTTGAAGAGCAGATATGTATTTTAAATAAATATTCTCAAGAGGATGAGAATATTATCAATGATCTCAAGGTTCAAATAGTAGATTCCAATATAAGTTTATGCTCAAAATAAAAGGACATCACGTTTGAAAAAGAGAATTTCCATAACAGTAGAGAATATGAAATCAAAGAAGAATAAGTTGATATAGAAGCTGAGCTCATGAGTGCACTTAGTGAACTAAAGGAGTAGAAGAAGAGGTATCATAAAATGAGGAATATGATAAAAGGTATTGAATCACAATTTAGTTCTTTGGAGGGAAGTTTGTTAGGCATGTCTAAGAAAGAAGAAAAGAAGTATCAAGAATAGGTCAAGTCTATTGAAATGCAAGCATATAGATTGAAAGACGTGGCCAACAAGACCAAAGAGGATGAAGAGAAGATTAGTATTCTTGAGGATCAGTTAAGGACTACAAATTCAAATATGAAAGCAAGAAAAGATGAGTAAACTCGGATAAAGATTAATATGGGGTCCTTAAAGAGTCAACATGAGCTTGTTGTTAAGTTGAATAAAATTGAAAAGAAGCATGAGAATCCTAAGTATTTCAAAGAGATTGCAAGATTTGAAAGTAATGTAAGAATGTCTATTAGACAACCAAATGCTTCAAGGTATGATAGTTTATTCCATGGTCATTGTTATACATGTAATAAGTATGGTCATAAATCTAAGGAATGTAGAAGAAAGTCAATGAAGAATGAGTTCTCATAGATCCTTGGAAGAAGAATCAATTGGTATTAGATAAATCATAACTCAGATCAATCAAGAGGTATGTTGAATGATATTGTTTGCTAACATTACAATAAAGTAGGACATATTATAAAACTATGCAAGAATATTTTGAAGATGAACTCAATTTTTGACAAGAATAAATATACTTCTAAACATCACTCAATGGTATTGAGACCAAAGACTATGAAGGTTAATCTTTATCAAGGTAGACTACCTACTATAGCAAAGAAGGAATCATATATGAAGAAGATACATGACTACCAACAGAATTTATCTTCTATCCAAATATAAAAAGAATATCACAGTCATAATCAAGTAAAAGGTATGAATGATCTTGTTTGTTTCAGTTATCATAGAGTTGATCACATTTCTAGTATTGAAATAATAGTTTGAATGAGTTTTCAAAGCAAAATAAGGTGTATGGAGCTCCTAGTGTGAAAGTAAGAGGTCATAAATGGGTATTGAAACCTAAACATGATAAAAGAGATCAAACTAAGACCAAAGATGGTTTGTTTTTCATGATAGACATGAAGTAAAGTCAAGAGTTTTTGTTGACAAAATTTAGTGATAAATCTGAAGAAAAGAATGAAGTCAAGGATTCATTCAAATTCAAGCAAGACTGCAAGTCAGACGAGACTATGGAGATATGGGATTCTCTAGAGTTTTGGGACTTTTAGTCTCTCTATGTCAAAGGGGTCCTAGTGTGAAAGTAAGAGGTCATCAATGAGTATGTAAACCTAAACATGATAAAAGAGATTAAACTAAGACCAAAGATGGTTTGTTTTTCATGATAAACATGAAGTAAAGTCAAGAGTTTTTGTTGACAAAATTTAGTGATAAATCTAAAGAAAAGAATGAAGTCAAGGATTCATTCAAATTCAAGCAAGACTGCAAGGCAGATGAGACTATGGAGATATGGGATTCTCTAGAGTTTTGGGACTTTTAGTCTCTCTATGTCAAAGGGGTATCTATATCTAAGCTTCAAAGATAATTTATAGAAAGAGGAATCATGGTGGATATTGGCTAGGTCTTGATTGATGTTTCAAAATAAAGAAGGTCATGAGAAGATGTGTTGGCTTACTTTGAAGGGCTTTATTGATTGGAAAACATGTGGGTCAAGATGCTTTTTGGTTGATCAATTTGCTCTCAATTTTTGAAGAATTATCCCAAAGGATGAAAGGTAGTGACTTGAGGGTTTGATGTATACAAATCCTAAGGTGTGTGTTCATGATGCTAATGACTCAATTTTGGTATATGGAGCTAAGTGAACATTAGGTGGAAAATTTTCAATGTTTTCATCAGTTGGTGACATGATTGTATTGCATGGTTGAGCCTAGTTTAGTGTTATTTGTCATGAATAAAGTTGGTAGTGTGTTCAACGTCTGTAAGTAAGGTATGGTAGTTTCCAAGTGTTTAATTAAGGATGGTTTGGTGTCAAAATATTTTATTACATAAGAAAGATTAAAGAAAAGGTTGATATGGAGGATGAGAAGAATGTGTTATATTAGCTTTGATATCATGCATAAGGTCTCTGAGTTCTATAGATGATAAGTTGTGCATTCCATGGATTTAGGGGGAGATAACTTAGATAGCTTGAGTGGCTTGAAGAACTATGCTTAATGTGAGGGGGGACATATATGAGATGTTCCAATCATGGTGGAGATTTGAAGAAGTCTACTATAGATTTGAACTCAAGTATGTTGATATATTGACTTGATCAAACCAAGTAATTTTATTTGACAATATATTGAATCCTCTTGCATAAATAAAGGGGGAGCTTTATAATTGGTTAGATTCTAGGATCAAAGGACTGTATAGTTAGATCTGAAAAAGAAGATATGGAGGCAATTGTGTTGATTCATCATTATTAGAAATGGTCTAAATATTCTCAAAGAAAGGTTACCTAATCTTAGTTGAGTTAGGGGGAGTCCCTCTTAATTTTTTCATGGTAAGTTCATGCAATTTTTTTTATTCATGTATATGTCATGGAAGCTATGTATGATCAAAGAAGAGTGTTGTCATGGAGCATTTTTGAGAAGGTCAAGGTGAAAAGAGTTCTGTTAAATATTAAGGGGGGTATATATCATCTCTTAGATATGGTCTCTTCCTATTATTGGTCCTTGATGTCTTTTCAAGTCCATAGGATCAGAATTTTATCCTACTTTGTCATTATGTCAAAGGGGGAGAAAGAAACTAAAGAGAGAGACAGAGTCTAAGCATAAGCTTTGTATTAGTGTTTGACATCAATGACAAAGGGGGATATTTTTTTAGGGTTATCAATTATGTCTCCAAGGTGACCAAGGATGTTTATGAGGTGTCATGTGTGCTAGAATGACAATGATAAAGAGTTCTTTAATGTGTCTAAGAGTTCTTGCATGGTTCTTCAGTGTTTGACTAAGAGAGATGTTCAGGGATGAGTATGGTGATTTAAAGATGTAAAATAAGTCATATAATAGGATTTATATGATTTTATTTCTTTTTTTCATGAGTGGATTTCATTTTTTTGTTCATTTTTTTCATCTAGACATTTTGGGTCTAGTGGTAGAAATTTTGAGTAGGCAGTTTGTTGACATCACCATTGCCATATATGGATGAGTCAAGGGGAGTTGGTCATATGGTTGTGATCAAATTTTTGAATATATCATATGTGTTAAATTTAAATGACTAAGTATGATAAAATATATGCAAGTGTAAAGTTGGGCTCCCAAGCAGTTTGATAGTGTTTTCCCATACTTAACCAAATTTACATAAGGCAAGAAAGAGTCAAGTAAGCAGTTTGGTGATGGAATATATTGAATGTTTGGATGTTTAATAATATGGGTTTGTTAATTTTTATTACTAATTGATATGTACTAAATTTTAGGTCATGAAATGAATCATGTCAAAATATATGCATGTGCAAAGTTAGCTTTCCAGGCAGCACTTGACATAATTGGCTCTATGGTAGAAAAATCTATGTGAGAAGATTAATGGAGTTATATCTTGTATGTGTGAAGGCTTAAGGAGAAGTTTGACAAATGTTTAGATTATCCTATGTGAGGAGATCATATGATCCAAATTTTATATCATGCATCTAAGCGCAACAAAAGTTATTGAGGTGCAAAGTTGGCCTTCTAGGTAAATAGAAATAGTCCCCATAGTCTATTTTGCATGATGTTAAATCTCATGAACAAATTAAGATCCAAAGGTTAATGTGAGATCATAAAAGATTAATATAATAATAAATATTATGTGATATGATTTTAAGGTGTCTAATGGTTAATCAATTTAAATATCAAGCTCCATGAAAAAAGATTGATAGAGCATGTTCATTCCAAGATGTCTGGAAGCATCGAGATGAGGACAAGTGTTCAAAGTTTAACATTGAACAGAGATAAAGATCGAGTTTATTCTAAGAATCAATAGTGATTAAGTGTTCATATTTATTAAGATAAATTATGTGTATTAAATTGAAGAGGTTAAATTGATAGTTTTCTAGCATTGTTAAAGTAAGGACAATCTCGAAGAGATCGATAAATCTTGTGTGAGCAAGATTACAATATTGCACGAAATGAGGCCAGGTGTTTAAAGTTTAAAATTTGGGCAAGGGTGCACTATGTGTTAAAGTTTGAAAAAGATTAGGGGTGTGTAATTGATTTAATAAATGAGGACATGAGATGAGTACATGGTGTTTGAAGTTTAATTGTGACCATTTGAATGCAAATATTTGAATTTAACAAAGGAAAGACTAGTGCCTAGTTTATGAGCCATAACTTTTGATCTATGCAGAATTTGATCATGGTGTAAAAAATAAAGACATATAGTTTTAAAAGGTGCAAATGTAAATATAGATTTGAAGGTTTGAAAGTGCATATAGTAAAATTTATATAGTTTAAAATTTGACTATGTTTGACCATGGACTGTAAGTGACCTGAGAAGGATAATTGATCTTGTATTCATGTTGTTTTAATATCTCATGATGAATTAGCTATTGGAAAGTGTTATATAATTGATATAATGGAATCACTCTTAGGGACTAATTTGATCAAATTTGGCTTGTTTAGAATTTAATAAGGCTTAGTAATGCTCTGGATGGCTTTGTGAGGTCTCAAGCATGCTTAGTTTTCATTTTGATAGCTTAGGTGTGCCATTAGCTAGTTTAAATTTTCAAATATAAATTTTCCCACCAAAACTTGAAAGTTTAAAAAATTTAATTTATAGTGTCTATTTAGTAATTTTATGGTAATATAAGGTTTTATTAAGTTTTATAACATTTTTTAAATTTATTCTAAGGTGCCTTGAATCATTAACAAGGACCAAAAAGTGTTATAGCCTTAGAGTTCAATATTGGTGTCTGATCACCTTATTCAAAAATTAGTCATGTGACCATCAGTAAACCTATTCAAGGTAGTTACCAAATTGTTTCCAACATAAAAATGGAATATTTTTTTTAATTTTATAATTTTTATGCATGTATAATTTTAAAAAACTCAAAGAAGGAAGAAGAAAAAAATACCATGTTCAAAGAGTGTGAGCAAATCCCCTATTTTATGTTTCTTGATTATATAGCAGACTATGAATGACAAATGCATTGATCAATTTCATTATATATCAATGTTACACATTTATGAAGGATTATTGATGTATTCTAATAATAAAATTTGTAGGATTGATAATCCATTTATTAGTGTTGGAGGATAGCAATAGGCAGACCCCTGTTTTGGGAGTCTTTTTGTTTTTGTGTAGTTTGATTATATTTTTGGTGAATGAATGATCATTTTATATAATTTGAATTTATTTATTTTTCATATACCATTAATTTTATTTTTTTAATAATTTTATTAATGAAATAAATACTTAGGAAGCTTTTTTCGTGCTATTAAATTGATTAGCAACCCTGTAAACTGTAAAAATCAATACATGGCATAAGTTGACTATAATTCATGAAGGAAGGACCCTCATATCACTAATAAAATTATTTTATGACATTATGTGAGTAATTTAATTTTTATTTTTATGTTTTTTAACATTTAAATGAACTTTGTACGTAACATAACCATTTGGGTAGCATACAAACCTATAGATGGTCATAATTATTCACAATCAAGTTTATTTTAGTCTAGTTAACATTCCTAATAGATTTATTAACACATAAACATAATTGGAAAAGATAATAAAGGATGAGATATACCCTAAAAATCAATTTTTAAATTATCTAAGACATGAACAATGAATTTTTGAATGCTTACAGGTTGATACATGCCATAAAAAGCCCTAAACTAGGGTTTCATCAATAACTCAAGATTGAACCATAAAATTTGCACAAAAAATTTAGTATTAACATTATTAAGGTATTGTAACATATTTTAAATTTTAAAATACCTTATGTAACATGTTGTATGGATTTTTAAGGAGTGAGTTGAAATAGACCTAGAAAGGGCTAATTGGTTAGACCTAAAAGTTGAAAAGTAGACCTAATGAATGACTTGAGCCATGAAATTTGACAAACAAGTGTATTTTGATAAGGAAAATAATAAATCATCACTATAAAGTTAAAAAGATTGGTAATTTTTATATACTAATAAAAAAAGAGTTTAAGGGATAGTAGAAGGGGTCAAAAGCATAAGGTGATTGGTAAAGAGTTGTAAGTTGAAACTTTTTGAAGGGAATATCTATATCATTTTGGTATAGATTAAAACCTTGGATAAATAATAATAAATTGGAGAGATAATATTCTTGGTGAAAGATAATAATAGGTACTTGTTTGAAAAATTGCCTACACAAGGTTCACAACGCCACTTAGAAGAAATAGAGGAGGTGCAACAAGGAGCCAAGGGAACCCAAATGTTGTGTTAGTAAAACTGAGGGACTTTAGATTCAAATTTTATGCAAGGATAACTTATTTAGAAATAAACCAAAGAAGAGGAGTCCTAATAAGGGACTTAAGTGATAAGGAAGATGAGCCACAAGACCAAGAAGAGGTAGTAAAGGGAGAAGAGATAGTTGAAGGACCTAAAGATCAAGGTGTAGAGAGACTCGTGAAGGTGATCATGGGTCAAGGGTCCAAACCAAAGGTGTATTTACCCACCTATGTAGGATGTCTTGATGTATATTAACTCATGGATTGGGTGAATGAGATAGACAAATACTTTGAGTATAAAGAGGTACCTGATGACAAAAAGGTCAAGTTTTCAAGAACCAAGATGAAAGGGCATGCTTAATTGTGGTGAGACTTCACAAAATAGGAGAGAAGAAAGAAGGGGAAGAATAAGATCACTTCTTAGGATAGAATAGTTTCTAATCTCAAATCCAAGTTCTTATCAAATGATTATGAGACAAAATGTAACAATTACAAAATTTGAAGTAGAAGGAAATGAGTGTGAAGGCATACACAAAGGAGTTATATAAGCTGACCATAAAGTATGGTCATGTTGAGGAGGATAAAGAGAAGGTTTCAAGGTACTTAAATGGGTTAAGATACAACCTATAGGATGAACTAGCACTTGTGATCCTAAGAACACTAGAGGAATGCTACCAATTTGCACTCAAGGCTGAAGATAAGCTAAATAGGAGGCATAATCAGAAAAATAGAGGAAGGGGCAGAAATTTTATATGTAGAGAATAGTAAAGGGGAAGAAACACTTCATAAATAGATCTGAAAAGTGAATCAATTAATTCACAAGATCAATCCATAAGTTCAAGAGATGGATTTAGAGGTAGGAGACCTTAAAATAAAGGAGGTTATTCATCAAGGGGTTGGGGATCAAGTGTATTTGTAGGTAAATGTTTTTGATGTAATAAGTATGTTAGCCATAAATAATGGGAGTATCTAGAGGACTAGCCAGTAAGAATTCTAAGGAATGAAGGAAGAAATCAGATTGCACAAAGAGGAAAGGAAGAGAGTGTTTGCTCTCCATCATAAATTGTAGAGCCTGAATTGGGAAAATAATGGCTCATGAGGAGGTGTTAATCAAGCCACACAAGGAGAAGGGGATAGCATAAAATAAAACTCTCTTTAGGACGTCTTGAAGATGCCAAGGTAAGTGGTGTAAGATGGTCATTGATTATATAAGTATGGATAATCTTGTTTTAGTAGAAATGGTTAACAAACTTGGATTGAAAAAGCTACCTCACCCCACTCCATATAAGGTGTCATGGTTGAATAAGAGACAACAAGTCTTGGTTAGTGAATAGATTTGAGTAGAGTTTCAAATTAGAACATACAAGGATAAGGTGCTTTGTGATGTCATCCCCATGGATGTGTGGCATGTGCTTCTTATAAGGCCTTGGCAATATGATACATAAACTACTCATGATGGAAGAAAGAATATGTATACCTTGACCAAGGGTGGAGTTAGTTACACTTTATTTCCCTTGAAGGATGAAGAGAATAATCAAAAGGTTGGTTCACATGTGATGATGATAAGTGGAAAAGAATTCTTGAATGCCATGAATGAAGAAGAGATAGGATTTGTTTTGGTCATCAATCCTATGACTATTATGATAGCCATTAATATCAATGATCTGCCCCTAGAGATTCAAGAAATGTTAGAAAAGTATGCTGATATAGTTGTTGATGAGCTTCCCAACACCTTGCCACCAATGAGGAGCATAACACACCATATATAATTTTTACGTAGATCAAACCTACCAAACAAGACTGCATACAAATGACCCCATAAGAGAATGTTGAGATCAAAAGGTAAGTTTAGGAGTTGCTTTAAAAGGGGTTGATTAAAGAGAGCTTAAGCCCATGTGCAGTACCCACAATGTTGGTGCCAAATAAGGAAGGTGAGTTGAGGATGTGAAATGATTTTAGGGACATCAATAAAATCACTATAATGTATAGGTTTCCACTTCCTAGGATGGAGGATTTGATGGATTATTTGAGTGGAGTAAGTTATTTTTCTAAGATAGGCCTAAAGAGTGGATACTACCAAATAAGGATTAGGCAAGGTGATGAGTGGAAGAATGATTTTAAGATGAATGAAGTTTTGTATGAATGGTTGGTCATGCAATTTGGATTGAATAATCCACCCAACACTTTCATGAGATCAATGAATGAGGTTTTGAAATATTTCATAGGCAAGTTTGTAGTAGTTTATCTAGATGATATACTAATTTACAACCAAAGCAAAGAGGAGCATCTTCATCATTTAGATTTGGTGATAAGGAGGCTACAAGAAGAGAGGTTATTGATTAACCTTAAGAAATGTGAATTCATGAAAAGGGAGCTAATGTACCTTGGGTTTCTAATTTCACAAGGCATGCTGAAAATGGACAAGAATAAGGTGAAGGAAATCATGGAGTGGACAACTCCTAGGACAACAAAAGAGGTAAGAAGTTTTCATGGTTTGGTAAGTTTACATAGGAAGCTTATAAAAAAATTTAGTGTAATATGTTCTCCCATCATTGACACTATCAAGGGAGACAAAGAAAAAAAATTCTTAGAATGAGTAGGCAAAAAAATGTTTTCAATACTTGAAGTAAAGGATCATGGAGGAACCCATACAAGCATTGCCAGACTTCAATAAGGTATTCCAAATAGAGTGTGATGTAAATGTTATAGCCATAATGGATGTCCTAAGATAAGAGGGTAGGCCTGTATCCTACTTCAGTGAGAAGTTGAATGATGATAAGAAGAGGTATTCTTCTTATGACTTGGATTTTTATGCAATTGTGAAATCATTATATAAATGGAGGGATTATCTCATGATAAAGGAGTTCATAGTATACATGGATAACCATGCACTTTAATTTATATATAATCAGACTAAGTTGAACAAAAGACATGTCAAATGGGTGGAGTACATACAAAAATTTATGTTCACCATCAAGCACAAATAGGGACAAATCAATAAATTGGTAGATGCATTAAGCATGAGGGTCTTATTGGTACATGAAATTTAGTTAGAGAGTGTTAGCATTGAGGAAATTAAATATTTATATGAAGATGATTAAGACTTCAAGGAAGCATACTATACATGAAAGCACCCAAGTATAATCAATAAGGATCCTTGGTGAGATTATGTACATCAAGATGGATTGATGTTCAAGGGAGTACACTTATGTGTACCAAATAGTTCAATAAGGGGAATATGATCTAATAAAATCATAGTGGAATCATGGTAGGCCATTTTAGGATTGATAAGATAGTAGAGTTGCTCGCTAGGCACTATTATTAGCCTAGGATGCATGTAAAAGTGAGGAGGTATGTGGAAAGGTGTAAAATTTGTCAATTAGCTAAGGGTAAAATCACTAATGTAAGTTTGTATTAGCCCCTACCAATCCCACATAGGCCTTAAGAATCCATCGGTGTGGATTTTATGATGAAATTTCCTAAAACACAAAGGGGTTTTGATTCCATTTATGTAGTTGTTGATAGATTATTTAAAATGTCTCATTTTATATCATTTATAATTACTAATGATGAAACACATGTGGATAATTTGTTCTTTAAGGAGGTTTTGAGGCTCCATGGGTTACCCATGAACACTATTTCTAATAGGGATACCAAGTTTTTGGGTCACTTCTAGAGGACATCATGGAAAAATCTAGGTACTAATTTGAGTTTTAATTCAGCTTACCACCCTCAAATAGATGGGAAAACTAAGGTGGTAAATAAAATCCTAGGAAACTTGTTGAGGTGCTTACCCAAGGACCATCCCAAGTAGTGGGATATTGTGTTGTCTCAAGTAGAGTTTACTTACAATGATTCAACCAATAGAAGCATTGGAAAGAATCCATTCCAATTAGTCTATGGTATGCATCCAAGAGGTGTAATTGAGGTTAGAGATATCAGACATATGGATAAGATAAGTGTTTAAGGTGAAGAGTTTATAATGGCAATGAAAGAAATGCATGAATAGGTGAGAAAGCATTTGGGGTCTAGTGTTGAAAATTACAAGAAAGTAGGCAGATTTGACTAGGAGAGAAGTGAATTTATAGATTGGGGACTTAGTCCTAGCTCATCTAAGGAAGGAAATGTTTCCAAAAGGTGAATACAACAAGCAAAAAAATTAATAAGATAAGTCCTTATAAGATTCATAAGAAGTTTGCCAATAATGCATATGAATTAGAGTTGCCTAGTGGAGTTGGAATTTCACCTATTTTCAATGTTTTAGATTGGTACCTATATAAAGAAGGAGATTAAAGAGAACAAATAGATGATGTAGCTACAATAGACCTAGATTGGGCACAATAGTTTCCTAAGGCCAAGACAAAGGAATTGTAATGCATATTAGACAAATAGGTGACTACAAGGACTAGAGACAAGTAGTATTTCAAGAATCTAGTTAAGTGGAAGAACCATATATTATAGGATTCCATGTGTATGGCTTATCATGACATACATAAGTGAGGGAGTACTCTGAAAGCACTCATGGGTAGCAGCCCATGAGTTCTCTTTTCCTTCGCTGGGAGTATGGTGCAAGAGCCTCACTCTTAGGGAGTACTTTGATAAATTTTGTCTTGTTTTGCATTGAATAAGGTTTAAGAATTATTTTGATGGGCTTATAATCTCTCAATCATGCTTATTTTTCCTTTTGATAGTTTAGGTGTGCAATTAGCTAGTTTAAATTTTCAAATATAATTTTCCTACCAAAAATTGAAAGTTTAAAATTTTGAATTTATAGTGTCTATTTAGGACTTGAAAGGTAAGATAAAGTTTGAGTAATTTTTATAACATGTTTGAAATGTCTTCTAAGGTTCCTTGAATCATTAACAAGTACCAAAAAGTGATATAGCCTTAGAGTTCAATATTGGTGTTTGACCACCTTATTCTAAATTAGTCATGTGACTGTTGGTAAACCTATTCAAGGTAGTTACCAAATGGTTTCCAACTTAAAAATGGAATATTTTTAAAATTTGATAAGGTCGATGCATGTATAATTGAAAAAAACTCAAAGAAATAATAAGAAGAAGAAAAAGACCTTGCTCAAGGTGAGTGTGAGCAGACCCCCTATTTTGTGTTTCTTGATTATATAGTAGACTATGAATGAAAAATGTGTTGATCAATGGCATTAGATATAAATGTTACAAATTTATGAAGGATTATTGATGTATTCTAAGATTAACATTTTTAGGATTGATAATCCATTTATTAGTGTTGGAGGATAGCAATAGGTAGACCCCTATTTTGGGAGTATTTTTATTTTTGTGACGTCTAATTGTATTCTTGGTGAATGAATGATCATTGGATATACTTGGAATTATTTTTTATTACATATACCATTTATTTTAATTATTTAATAATTTTATGAATGAAGGAAATAATTAGGAAGCTTGTTTGGTGCTATTAAATTGATTAGGAACTTTGTAAACTATAGTAGTCAATGCATGGTGTAAGTTGACTATAATTCCTGAAGGAAGGACCCTCTTATCACTCATAAAACTATTTTAGGCAATTAGGAGATTAATTTTATTTTTCTTGTTACATTTTTTAAAAATTTAAATGAGCTTTATATGCAACATAACCATTTTGGTAGCATACAGAATTATAAATGGTCATAATTATTCACAATCAAGTCTATTTTGGTTTAGTTAACATGCCTAATAGATTGGTTATCACATAAACATAATTATAAAAGATAATAAACAATTTTGGAAGTTTGAAATTCTCTAAGATTTGAAAAATGAATTTTTGAATGCTCATGGGTTGACACAGGCTATAAAAAGCCCTAAAGTAGGGTTTCATCAATTACTCAATATTGAACCATAAAAATTGAAAAAAAAATTGTAGTATTAACCTTATTAAGTTATTATAATATATTTTCAAGTTTCTAGGAGTGCACATAATGTGTTGTATATATTTTCAAGGACTGAGTTGAAATAGGCCTAGAAAGGGCTAATTGGTTAGGCCTAAAAGCTGAAAAGTGGACCTAATGAATGAGTTGATCCATGAAAATTTACACATAAGTGTATTTTGATAAGGGAAACAATAATTAATCATTTAAAATTCAAGACCATTGGTAATTTCTCTGTACTAATAAAAAAATAGAGTTTAAGGGTTAGTAGAAGGGGTCAAAGGCATAAGGTGATTGGTAAAGAGTTGTCAGTTGAAATTTTTTTAAGGAAATATATGAATAAATACTCATTATGTATGATTTATGCGGTATTTTTAATCTTTAAAAATCTATATTCTATATGAACAAAGATGTAGAAGTTGACTGTGTTTTTTAAATGCACTGGCAGTTTGAGTAACCATCTTGTAGAGGTAAGTTGAAGGTGTTATAAGAATATTTAAAGAAGAAAATGATCATGGATAGGTTATATAAGTCTATAAGTATTATGAGAAGGCATTTTTTTCCATGATATGCCTTTGATCAGATATGGAGAGTCAAAATAGCTTGACTACATTTGTATTGTATATGACTAGTCTGAGTGGTCATTTTATATATGTTGTTTTGAGTTATTAGAACATGTGTTGATGTGTTTAAAGTAAATGAATGTATATTTGAGGTCTCTAATGTTTCACCCATGTGATATAATCATATGTATATATGAAAATTTTGACTAGTTGGTTCAAAATTTTGTGACAGTGTTTTTTGTGTGTGAAGACTTGAAGAGCTAGGGGACCTAATTGGTAGGTCCAAGTGTGGAATTGGTGTTATATATGGAATAGATAAATTTGGGAGTAAGTAAGGGGATATTGGATGTATTTTTTATATTTTTTTAGCTTTGATAAAAGATTTAAGTGTTCCAATTAGTCTCACATATAACGTGTAAGTATGAAGTCCTAATGGTTATAGGTCTCACCAAGACCTAATAGTGGTTTGGGGGTAATAAGTCATTCGACAACCTATGGAGTATGTGGTTTTTACATGTAATGTGTATGAGGACATATTTCAAAGGTATAACAATTAATTTAATCATCTTGGCCAACCAAAATGGGTTATACTAAGAACATGGTATAAGTACAAAGCCTATTTGGCCTTTTTTTGTGCAAATGTGGAGCCAAGTGAAGGAGATAACCTTTGAAAGAGAACGTACAAGTTATTAAGGATTAATAGATAGTGAAGAAGATTAGAATTTCTTGTTTTATCAAGGTGATGATGGTGATCACATAGGTTATTGGACCTAATAAGCCTATAAGACTTAGATTGAGTATGCTCAAGACGTTGTTTGAGAGAGATTGTATGGTGAGCGAAGGTAAGGTTAAGGTTATGTATGTATGACCAATGGATGGTTTTAATGTCTTATTAGGTTTATGATGGTGTGTATGGCCTATAGGTTATATTTATAATGTCATAACAATGTTCTTACTTGTTTGAAGATTGAGTGTGAGAGAAGGTGAAGAGTGATTATCAGAAGTCCATCATCAGGTGTTGATGACATCAGTTAAAAAGTAGATGTGTTCATAAGTTTTATTATGGAAGATCAACATATAGGGGTTTACAACCTCCTTTCAAGGTGAAACTTGATAAAGGTCTAGTTGTTTTGGTAATTTATATAGACATGTGTAGTAGCTCCTTGTGGGTTTGTAGTCTCACTTAAATAAGGAATGGTAGTTCCTTGATCAGTTACAGCTAGTCTAAATTGATTATTTTTATTATAGGATAGTATTCCAATTTTAGGTTCCAATGGGTTTTCTCTCCAAAGAGGGTTTCCCACATATGTCATGTGTTATGTGCTTGGTCTTGCATTGTCTCTCTTGTTTATTTTTATGAATAATGTATATGTTCCACGAATATATGTATTGAATGATTAAAGGTTTTAAGGAATTGGAATTGAAATGGATTATCTTGGCTCACTTATTCACCCCCCTATTGGCTTGCACCTATATCAAGTGTAATCCCTAGTACCAAGAGAGTACCATTGCCAACATAGATCCCTTTTAGTCCAAACATCCTGAAACCATCCATAGATTACCTTTCTAGTTTCCTATTTTAGTGAACCCTCTTATCACACTTAAACCAACACTTTATAATAGTATGAACATTTATTTAACATTTCATTTTCAATTGATTTATTACTCTTTGATCATTGCATGTTGTATTTCAAAAACTTGCATTAGTCAGTGTTGGTGAAAGGCTTTGTGATGTGTGTCCTAATTGGATCACTCACATTGATCCAATTATTTGTGTGTTTTCTTTGATTCTTGCTTCACTTATCTTGCAAATTTTTTCCCTATTTTAGAACACTATCATTCTAGTTGATACAATCTCTTACAAACTATATTTTTCCTCCTACTAGTAGTACATAGTTGACATATATGACTGTGTCTTCTTATTTCTCCATTTTCAATTATCTATCTAGTAGTACATAGTCAACTTGCATGACTGTGTATCCTTATCAGCCTATTTTATCTCCTTATTTTCAATATAGAGTCAACCTACATGATTATGTATTCTTTTGATCTCTATTATTTATCACCTTGTGATAAATGGTCAAATAGAATAAACTCATTCACCTTTCCCCACATTCTCACATCGATTTGGGGGTAATATCTTATTTTCCTCTCAACCTCTTCATTATCTTTTGACCCCTTCTCATAATATGACCTCTTCTTTTTTGATTTCCTCAACCTCCATGCCAAGTATCTCTAGTAACATGTCAAGTTCCACATCTAGTGGGTTATTTCCATGACACACTCTTTTCAATTCCTCTACTAGTGCATCATTGACTACCTATGGTATTACTTCCACTAGTTCTTATTCTTATAATCCTTATACTATTGCATCTTTTTCAACACAATCAAATCATGCTACTAGTGCCTCCTTTGCTAGCAATTCCTCTCAAGCTACTAATAACACACATTCCACTACTCATAGTGGTCCTTGTTATAACCAAATATTTCACTCTTAGAGAGGTAGTTCAGAACTCTCCAAATCTGGCTAAGATGGGATTACCCCTAGGCCTATGGGTTACGTATAGCAAAGGTAAACCTATAGATTTTGGGCTAGATCTCTTCATCTATCTCTCAGGCTCACACACTACACTAGACTAATCACAATTGGGGGTGAAAAGGGAAGAAGAAAAAATAAAATTAACCTACACTAATGGAGGTGATACACCAAATATATATCCTTAAACACACTTGCATTTTCACTAAGAAAGAAGACTACTAAAACTAAACTCAATGTTCTTCTAGCATAAGTATTACTACATGGAGGCAAATTGCTATGAATATCTAGAGGTGGGTGAAAAGGAGGTCTGATAGTAGACACTACTAGTCTCTCTCACACTTCAAAACATACTTAACAAACATATACACTTCATGAGACCTGTTAGAAGATATGTTATTACTCACACAATGCATACAAGAGAAGAATAGAAGCAAGGAGAAGACATTCATCACTTGTCATATAAACACATTACTTCACATACTTAGGCAAGAGTTGTAGAGACATAATATACTTCAAAAATTTATTCAAATATCAATCAATATTTCAAACCAATAGGGCTTCATCATACTAGGTGTGGATTCATTTTACAATGCCAAAATGGCTTGCATATATAGCATATGAGAGGAGAGAAAAGAATGGAGTTAAACAATCACAAGGCCAAGTGTTAAGGTGTGAAAAGTAGTTACAATGAAAGAAAATAGAGTTATATAATAGTTCATGAGGTCCTCAATCACAAGTGTCCATCTAAAACATGGCACCTTCCTTAAAGTTGGTGTAGAGATCACTATGGTCTTATTTGAAACTGCTTTTTTGATGATGAGTCGACCTATCTATATTGAACTATTGTAGCAATCATTGACACATATATCCTAACTTGGGAAGGTGAAAAACTAGTTGTGACAATCATCATATATCTCTCAATTGATATCCTCCTCTTTGGAAATTATCATTTACTTATTTTTAATCACTCATTAGCCTTGTAGGCCTCAAATCTTACACTTGTCTCTTAGGTGGCTTGTACATGTTCTAAGAGACTCATTTTAGAGGTTTTAGATACCTATTCAAGACCTATTTGTCATCTATTCTATCAAATAGACATCAAAATATTCAATATCACACTTCTCACAATCACACTTAGGAAGTCACCCTCTTTCTCACTATCTTGTTCAAGACTGCCTATAGTGACTAACTTGGCAGAGGATCTTTCATGAATAAATAAGTGATAATTGAGTTTGAAGAGTTATATACATCCATACACACCTCTCCATAAAAATTTAAGTATATAAAAATTGGGTGGAAAGGATATTGAGAGAGTGCCAAACATGTCTAAATCACTTTTTTGGTCAATTGGCCACTCTTTGATGCATCTCCCTTCATATTTTCTCTATCAAGTTCTTGAGAGGATTTTAGGTCATGTGGGTTCTTAGTGATTATTCATAAAGGTTATACATTAAACCTTTAGACCAATTCCAATGAGATGAATTTTAGGACACTCCTCAACTACCCTAACTACTTGAGGCACCATGCACACTTTTTGTATAGATATGAGAAAAAGAAGTTGGCTCTCGAGCTCCTACTAGGCATTTTGGATAGGTCTAAGATAGATTTAGGCCAAAATTACTAATTATAGATTGTCCTCTATAAGATAATGATTCCAATCATTCCTCCACTCTCATTTGAATGCCTTCAAGTTATTTTGAGAGATCATATAGTCATATGAATGACTTTAGACATTATGAGGGTTTATGTTCAATTTTGGGCCTAATAAGCCTAGACTATTTATCTATGTGCATGGCCACTTTTGAGTGGTTTTAATGACTATAGGTGCTTATTAACACTTAGTTCACATCCATTCAATTCTAAATATCATCCCATAGTCAATCCAAATTTTTCATTCATCTTTTCACCTTTCATATACCATGTCTATAGGTTAGATTGACTATGGAGTGTCCTATATCTAAGATAAAATAGAGGACATGTCCACTATGATTTTGACTTAAATGTGGTTATGAAGATATTTATAAAGTAATTATGACCTTTTGTGTCACATTTTAGATCTTGACCATACGCATAGACCCCTAAACATCACATGTTTTTATTGATATTTTTGTCCAAATATCTCATTACATCTAACACCCTAAGGGAGATCCCTTTTATTTTTTGGGAAAAACCTTGAACCCTTCAAAAAAACAATCTTTCCCTTTACCTTGTGGACTCTAAAACTCTAGATGCAATTTTTACTTGTGAAAATTATTTCATAGGTTTTAGATCTTGTGAAGCACTAAAACCCAAAAACCATAAAATCTAGAACTCACCATGCACTTTACACGTTCTTTAATGTGAAAAATACATGATGAGCTCTGATCCTACCATACACCCATCTAGAATAATATGGATCTTGGCATGAACTTTACATGTTTTCAAAACATGCAAAGTGCATAATGAGTTATGGATCCTACCAAACCTATGATCTAGAGTTTAATGCAAAAGAAGGTTCATTACATAGAGCCTGTTGATACCTTTCCAATGGCATGTAGAATGTGGAAAATGGTGCTCATATGTTCCTTGTGTAGCTAGTCAAAGTTATAGTCAAACTAGTAAAAATAGGTCAAAGTTATTCAAACTATAGAAATTGACCATTATTAAATGATTCAAGAATAGTTCCACTATGTAGATCTCATCTAAAGCTTTCTAGTGTAACTTATAATTCATAAAATAGAGCTCATATGCACAAGATATCACACTTTAAATATCGAATCAGGCAAGTAAAAAAATTGGGGTTTGAATGGAACATCGAGTTAGATGTTGACAAGTGGTGTGGTGAGTTATCAACATGTGGTGAGAGGATATTGTACCATGTGTTGGGTCTTCAAGCCACCACGTGGCTTGCCACCAATTAACTACCATAGTCCAATTTCATTTTCCAAATGTTCCAAACAAACCATATTTAATTTTCCACGTAACCCTATGTTCGATGTTCCATCCAACACACTAGCCACATTCCATACCCCAACATTTATATGCATGTCTCAATATTCCACATGAAACCCAAAAACCACCACATTCTATGCCACACATGCCATGTGAAGCCCCAAATACCCATGAAATAATCCACATGCCATGCCCAAATACCCACATATTCCATGTGTCAATTCTATGCCCACCAAAAATCAAGCTAATGCCAATAACTTGGAATTATAAACCTTTAATTTCATGGTATATAAACATCCAAACACCTCACCCACTTACCAATGTGGGACAATAGATTAACATAAGCCACCAAAATCGTGGAAGAGGGAATTGAACCCATGACCTATGAGATAAAAGTGATAAGGTCCAATCAAGTGGGCTATGGTTTTGAATGGATATATAAATTTAATACATTGTATTTCAAATGCATTCAAAGAATCCAATCAGCTATATAATAAGAGATAAGAAGCTTGGATGAGTTGCAAAGAGAGCCAAAGGTAGAATTGGGGAAAAGTTTTAAAAGGGACTGATATTATTTTTCTCCAAGGAACAACTTTGTAGTTGATCATTTTTAATTTTGAGAAATTTTAAATAAATTGTAAAGCCTCAAAATCAGTCCATTATGCAAAGGCATAAGGATCTACTTATACTCTTGCTTCAATTTGAGGCATCTAGAGTGATTCTTGCAATTCAAGGTAAACTAGTGAAATATTCTAGTTTTTGAGATGGTTCTAGCTATATGTTGAGTGTCTAGATTTGAGGCTAGTTTTTTGTTGATTTTGATGCTTGGAAGTGAGATTTTTAGTAGAATACATCCATAGGTGTGTTTCAGGAAGGTGAAGAATTTTTTCATAGATTATGAGATTCTTTGAAGGTCCATAACACTTGGATTCATTATTGTTCTATAAGGTTTGTCATTTACTTACAAACAATTTATAGTGAATTGGTTCAGCTAGTTAGGGAACCTAGAGACATAGGCATTATCAAACTTTGTAATAAACTCTTGTATAGTGTGGTGTGTATTTTCTTGCATTATTTTTACTTAAGTTGATTGTTTTATAGTATTATTAATATTTTTCCCATAAAGGATCCAAGGTAAACATTTATTTTACATTAAATTAGTGTAGATTTTATAGATCAAGCTATAAACCCTCCATCCAGTAGAACCCAAAATCTTAGATGCACATTGCACATTTTCAAATGTGCAAAGTGCATGTCAAGTTCCTCCTTCCACCCAAACCACTTACTAATTATGCACTATAGAACCCAGAACCTTGAGTGCATTTTTCATATTTAAAAATGTGCAAAGTGCCCCATGGGTGTGGAATATGGAACCTAAAGTGCACATTACACATTTTTGAATGTGCAAAGTGAATGTCAAGTCCCACTTCCTACCAAGCCCAATCTTCCCATAGAGAGTGGACCTGCTTCAAGAAATTCCAACTTCTACCACCAACCACCTGAGCTCACATTAATTGTAGGTTTTTTATTATAAGAATTAGGTTATTTTTGTAAAGTGTATCATTTGTTAAATTTCTAAGTGAATTTTGAAGCTTAAGCCACATCAAACCAAGTAAAAATCCATGATTTAAAATCTAGAACCATGTCACTTGTGTCTATTTTTCATAGTATTTCCCTTGTACTATTTCACATTTTATCTTGAAAAGTTGATACTTGTTCCAAAATTCCCTTTTTATGAATAAATTTTCTATATCCTTTATTAGGGTTATAATTGATAGGGTTTCCTATGAATTAGTTGTTTGTTTAATCATTCATTCAAGATTTTTCATTTCATCTTTTGGGTTCATCTAAGATTTCATGTTGAAAGATTCATCTCAAGGATTTTCCTCCCCAAGCATACATTATCTGAGAAAACCTTTATTTTTCCCTTTGATTTCACATTTTAAACTAGGGTTTCCTTAAATATAATATTCTCAAGCACATACCTCTATTCAAACCAGTGAATATTCCCAAATATTCTACAATTTCATTACGATATTTGAACTTGCCAAGAACACTTGAGAAACTTTTAAGACTCTTAAGCACCATGGAGAGTGGACGTGCCTCAAGCACCTTCCACTTCTACCAGAGGCCTCACATTCCTCAAGCACCTTTGACCCCTATTAACTTATATAACTCCATGGAAAGAGGACATACCTCAATCACCTCCCACTTATACCCGAGATCTCAAAGCCTTTAAGCACCTCCAAGTTCTATTAGAGAGTACAAGTGTTCTAGACACCTATATATCCTACCAACTTTCATAGTTGGTTTCTCATAATTGATAAATTCATTTTCCACACCTTTTAAATAAGTGAAGCTCAAATATAAGGGCCCTAGAGTGACTTCTTGTTTGGAATCCAATATGGAAAAAATAAAAGACATAGATATAGGTCACATTAACCTAGGAGATTTTAGGGCTAGGATAGGTGAAATTTTCAAAATTGACTAGATCTAGAGTATTTATGACTCTATTTTACCATAACCTATAACCTTATATCTATCTATTCAAAGCCTCGAGTTGATCCTTATAATGGGCCAAAATTATGAGCCTAATAGAAGACAAGTATTTAGTGAGAAAGGGTAGAAGGTTCTAGATCTTGACACTACCTTTATCAACATAGTGTTTGTAATACCTAAGTTTGAGATTTATTTAGATATAACTCCATAGACATATGCATAGTTTTATGAGGAGAAAAATTATGGATGTCAAAAGATAATTAAAATAAATGGCTCAAGACTCCCAAGCATTTCTCTACCAGATTGCCCAAGACTATGTATAGATCTGATTTCATTAAGGAGGTGGGAGATATTTTAACATTGTTACACAAAGTCACTAGTAATCCTGATGATAAGTGTTATCAAGATTGGATGTACTAATATATCTAGATCATTAGAGAAAACAAATAACATATACATTGGGCCCAATTAATAAGTGATTCCCTCCACAACCAATTGATGGAAGTGTAAATGATAAATAAATTTTATATGACATCATATATTATCTATATATTGGCAAAAGAAATATTATTCCCAAGCCTCAATACACTTCCTAAAGAAATAACCAGAGTCTATAGCTACTACCCTAATCTCACACTACAAGATAGTAGACAATAGTTTAGGAGAGTTAATGATGATTTCATCTGCATCATCATCATTATCATCATCATCATCATGTTTGATCAAGAGATTGGGAAAACAAGGTTCTCCCATGAAGTAAAATTTAAGATCACAAAATGGACTTCCTTATTCATATAGTTCCCCACCTACTCCTACATCAAGGCAATTGGATTCAATGGTTTTCCCTACACACTTCCCTAATATATGAGTGATATATGGTCATTATTGGAGTTGTTTAGTCAACTTGTAGATACATACAAGATTATTTTATATAGACACAAGGTAGGGTTACATTTCCCTATTTCCATTGGTGGTTACACATGTCAATCCATCCTAAAGGCTAGAACTACAGAGGTAGAGTTGTGTCAAGTAATGTTAATGACTCTAGAGTCCAAATCTTACTTTGATCCATATGGTAAGGTTACTAATGCACAAGAACTAGTAACATATGAACATGTGCCATATTATGATAATTTTTTGGAAGACTATGATGATGAATAAATGGTCAGAATGAGGGACAATTCTAGGATATTCCCAAAACAAAAAAAATATTATGATCTAACACTAGTCCCTAATGACTTGGTGGATGAAAAATCTAGAGTAGATCTAATCTAACTCACATAGATCATTATTAGACCTCTACCACTAATGAGGTGGTCAATTCCTAAATCCTTCTCTCTATTTGATAGAAAAACCCTAGTTATTAACAAAATAATCAATTGGCTAAGAATTAAGGGTTTGTAAATCACAAGGGAGACAATAGGGGTTAAGGATAAGTTCCCAAAGCTCAAATCAAGAGGTATCACCCCTTCAGAGGAGGGCCCTAATGAATCATTAGAGGATCCTGATAAAGGAAAGAAGAGGAAGAAGATAAAGTAAAGAAAAGGGGAATCAAGTAAACAAGGAGTTTTAGAGGAACCAATTGATCTTTCAACAAAATACACAATAGCAGTATCATAGGGATCTATAGTTTTAGATCCCATAGCCTTGAATCTTATTTCCAATGCTCCCCCTTCTCCTACCCATATTATATAAGATTTTTTAACACACATATGAGTTTTCTCCACTTCTCAAGCATCTTAGGTCACCATTATTCCACAAGTTTCAACTCCTTAAACTCTAATGTCAACCCCTCCACTTGTCTCCACTTCACCTACCATTCTAGCCATATCAATAAGCTAAGTGTAATTACCACAAATAAGTCAATTGGACACTCAAGGTCCCCCTATAGTGGAAGTTCAAGTTTCCACTTCACTTTACCTTCTTCCCACTTCACCTTCCCTATTTGATCCACTGCTTTCCATTCCATTTATATTTCCTTCCATTTCATCACCATTAAGTCCCAAAACCACCTACTATTACATTGACATGGAATCAATAATCTTGAATATAGTTTTGTAGGCTACCCCAAACACTAGGATAAGTATTGTTCCCCCTTCATCTCAACCCACTATTTTCACATCACCAACCCTGAGTGGTCCTACACACTTAATTCACACATTTAGTGCTTTGGCTTCAACCCTTCCACCAATTCCCAAATTCACAACCCTTGTGTCTATTCTACCCTCCACTTCCCCTATTTCTATAGTTTCAATTATACCATCATTAGAGGTTGAAGTAACCCAGACATTTGGTGCAAATATTGGTGAGAATGGATCTTCATAGGCATCTCCTTAATAATAGAAAGAGAGTTATTTATACTCATTCAGACTTCAATTTAGTTGTACTAATAATGTAGATGAATATGAAGGCTTGATTTGAGGCCTCCAATTGTCTAAAGATAGAGGAATCAATATTTTATAGATATTTGGTGATAGTGAGCTTATCGTTCACCACTTTAGATCAAAAAGTGTAACAAAACATAATTTGCTAAGGTCTTACAAACATAGAGTTTGGGACTTATTGGAATATTTCACTGCTTTTATTATTCAAGTAGTATTAAGGGCATAAAATAAATATGTTGACCACATGGCCTCAATGGGGTCCCAGTATAACCTACTAGTTGAAATAAAGAAGAAGAATAGACAACATGTGAATCTGATCATAAGGCCTTCTCTCCCTAATAATATAACTAATTAGAAAGTCTTTAATAGTGACAAGAAAATTGTAAATTTTCTGAGAGAAGAGGTCAAGTTTTCAAAAAGGAATCAAATAAGGTTACCAAACCAATATGGTGATTATATTATTTAGATAAAAATGAACAAGCTACTTATGGGTCTCATTACACTGGAAAACATATTCAATTTAGATGACCAACTGAAAGGTGAAAAGAAGAACATTACAGTCAATGAAGAAGATTGTGAACCCATCATCGTCTTCGAAGGAAAGTCTCTTAATATAGGTAAGGTATGAAATATTTTAGAGAAGCATGATTTTCTTAAATTATGTCAAAAGTTTGATGATAACTTCACTTGGAGTTATCATGACTTGAGATGATTTGATCCAAGTTTAACATAACACCCTATATAACTAGATCCAAATATAAAACTTGTCAGGAAGAAATACAGACCCATCAATCCCAAGATTGAAACCTTGATCAAAAATGAGCTGCCTAAGTTGATCAAGGATAATATAATATTTCCAAATAAAAATTCATCTTGGGTAGTAAATTTGGTCCCTATCAAAAAGAGAAAATGGTGAAATCCAGTTGTGTGTGGACTTTAGAGACGTGAACAAAGCATCGTTTAAATATCACTATCTTCTTCCCCCTATGGAACAAATTTTATAGAAAATATCAAGATCTGAAAGATTCTCTAGTCTAGATGGTTATTAGGGTTATAATTAAATCCTAGTATAGGAATCAGATCAATTTAAAACTACCTTCACCACCAAATGGGGCATGTATGAATACAAAAAGATGCCATTTGGTCTGATAAATGTAGGCACAACTTTTTAGAGAGCCATGGATATGAAATTCAAAAGTATGATAAATTAAATAATAATAATATATCTAGATGATATTATAGTCTACTAAAGGCATGTTAATGCACATCTAGACCACTTGACAAAGATTTTCAAAAGGTTTAGAGAATTTATGGTTTCCCTTAACCCAAAGAAGTGCATGTTCATAGTACATGAGGGGAAACTACTAGGAAACATAGTGTCAAAAGAAGGTCTTGACATAGAACCTAAACAAGTTAGATCTATATTTGCATTATCACTACTGAGTCACAAAAAGGGCATATAAATATTTCTTGGTAAAATCAACTTTGTGAGAAGATTTATACTGAATTTCACCGTTTTGGCAAAACCCCTTACTATAATGCTAAAGAAGGGAAGTATTTTTAGTTGGACTTAAGAGGGAAAAGATAGATTTGAGGCCATAAAATAGGCTATTTCCTAAGCCCCTACCCTAGTTAAACCAAACTATGAGAATGATTTTATCCTCTATGCATTTGGGAGGGAAGGAAGTATCGCAACAATTCTGACTCAACAAAATCAAGAAGATTTAGAGGATCCAATATCTTTCTTCAACCAATCTTTGAAATATTATAAAGAGAATTATAGTTTTGTGGAGAATCATGTATATGTAATAATAAAATCACTCAAGAAATAAGACATATGATCTCCAAAAATAATATACACCTGATGGTGAGTCATTAGAGAGTTAAAAAATTTATATTGAGTAGGGAGATAAATGAAAAAAGAATAGGATAGATCACCAAAGTCATGGAGTATGATGTGGATATCATAATCATGAAGCTTATAAGAGTAAAAGGATTATGTAAATAAATGGCTACCAATATCAATAATATTGAACCCATATCTAATATAGTATATGATCAAATTATACCTCTACTAGAAAATCTACCTTCTTTCAACAACTAGATTCAAGACATAACCCATTTCTTGTAGACTAGAGAATACCCCTATGACTTCCAATAGTCAAAGAAAATGTATTTTTGAATCCAATCAATTCCCTATGTTCCTATTTATGGAATTTTATTTCATAAGGACATAAATGGTGTCTTGTTAAGATGAATTGAGCACAATTAAACTCCCAAAGTGCTCAAACAATTTCATGATGGACTGTCAAGAGGACACTTTTATACAAGGACTATGACCATTAAGATAATGAGAGGAGGCTACTATTAGACTGAATTATTAAATAATTCCCATCAATGGGTAAGAAATTATGAAAAGTGTGTTTACTTCACTGGCAAGCAAAGACTAGTTTCACTTCCTCTCATACCAATTTAAATAGATCATCCATTTACCCAATGGGGATTGGATTTCATCAGCATGATCAATCCACTATCAAATGCAAGTCATAAATGGGTTCTCATATAAATTTATTAATTTACATGGTGGATTGAATTGATTTCTCTAAAATATGCCACTAACACAACTATTTTAGAGTTTATGGACAACATAGTTTCAAGGTTTGGTGTTCCACACACCATAATATCATAGAATGCTAAGGTGTTTGTGGGTATTCAATTTAATGAATGGGTTATCAATAATAATGTGTACCTAAGTAATTATTCAAATTATTAACCCCAGGGTAATGTCTTAGTTGAGTCAACCAACAAGAACTTGATTAGAATTATCAAATAAACACTAGAGGACAACTAGAGGATGTGACATATGAAAATAAAATTAGCACTGTGGGTTGATAAAATTACATCAAAAAGAGCCATTGGTAGTTCACCTTTCATGCTAGTATATGGAAGAGAAGCATGAGTATGATTTTTAATTGAACTTTCATCTTTAGATCTCAATAACCAATTGGACCTAGTTGATGTAGATGAAAAAATAGTGAGACTGACTAAATTCATGGAGAATAAAGAAATTAGGCATCAATAAATGAAAGTCTTGGAATCAAACCAAGCATAAACCAAGAACATTTTTGATAAAAAGGCAAATATAAGAAGATTAAATGAAGGAGACATGGTCCTCAAGTGGGAAGCAAATAAATCAAAAATAAGCAAGCACACCAAATTTGATGTAATATAGAGTGGTATATATATCATCACTCATTACAAAGGAACCAACACATTCTGGCTATTCAAGCTTGATGGATAAGAGCTACCAATCCAAATAAATGGGATATACCTCAAATCTTTCTTTTGAGGTAAGGAACTTATTTTTAAAAAATTAAATTTTATAAATAATAGGGTTAGGTTGTTTTTTTTATAAGTGCTTCTGTACAGGTTAGATTCATTAGGAGTTATTTCCTTAGGTTGTGTTATTTTTTATCTATTTTGTTTATCTATTTTTCTTATTTTGTATGTGTCCATGAAAATCCAATTTTGTTCTTCCCTAGGTTAGATTTTTGTCAAAGCAAAGTTGACTCCATGCCTAATGTCTTAGAAGGCTACTAGATTGAAAATGATTAGCAAGAAATTATCCCATAGAGGTCACCAAAAATGTTAATATTTTTGTCCCAAAAATCTCACTACATTTAACACCCTAAGGGATACCCCCTTTTTTTATGAAAACCCTTGAACCCTTAAAAAAACCCATCTTTCCCTTTACCTTGCAAAATCCATAATCTAGATACAATTTTCACTTGTGAAATTTTCTTCACGGGTTCTAGATCCCATGAATCACCAAAACCTAAAAACCATATAATCAAAAACATACCATGTAATTTTCACATTCTCAAATATGCAAAATACATGATGAGCTTTGGATCCCAACATGTACTTATCTAGTAGAATCCAAAACTTGATGTATACTTTGCATGTTTTCATAACATGCAAAGTGCATGACAGACTCTGGATCCTACCAAACCTATAAACCCCCCATTTGATGGAACTTAGAACCTTAGATGCATATGCACATTTTCAAAATAAAAATTACATGCCAATTTCTACCTTCCACCCAACCACTTACCAACTATGCACTACAAAATTTAGAACCTTGAGTGCACCTTGCACATTTCAAAACATGTAAAGAGTCTCATGGGTGCGAAATGTGGAACCTAAAGTACACATTGAATGTATTCAAATATGAAAAGTACATGTTTATCCTCACTTCCCACCAAGCCCAATATTTCTATAGATAATGGACCTAATTCAATCATGTCCAACCTCCACCACCAACCATGTAAGCTCACATTAATTTCAAGTTGTTTCTTATAAAAACTAGGTTATTTTTGTAAAGTGCTATCATTTATTAAATTTCTAAGTAAATTTTGAATATCAAGCCATGTTTAACCAAGTACAAATCCATGATTTATAATCTAGAACCATGTCACCTACATCAATTTTTCATAGTATTTCCCTTGTACTATTTCACATTTTATCTTATAAAGTTGATACTTGTTCCAACTTCCCTTATGAATAAATTTTCAATATCCTTTTTTAAGGTTATCATTGATAGGGTTTCCTATGAATGAGTTGTTTGTTTAATCATTCATTGAATATTTTATAGTCCATCTTTATGTTTCTTCTAGAATTTCATATCAAAATCTTCATCTCTAGGATTTTCCTCCCTAAGCATATGTTATCCCAGAAAACCTTTCCTTTTCCCTTTGATTTCACATTTGAAACCAGGGATTTCAAACATAATATTCTTGAGCATATACCTCCATTAAAATAAGAAAATATTTCTTAATATTATCCAACTTCCCTACCAAATTTGGACTTGTCAAGAAGACTTGAGAAACCTATAATACCCTTAAGCATTGTGAAGAGTGGATGTGCCTCAAGCACCTTCCACTTCTGCCAAAGATCTCATGTGCCTCAAGCACCTTTTACCCCTAGTAACTTATATCACTCTATGGAAAGTGGACCACCTCAATAACCTTCCACTTCTGCTATAAATTTCACAACTTTCAAGCTCTATAGACACTAGACAGGCTTCAAGTACCTCTAAGTTCTACTGGAGACTACAAGTATTTTAGACAACTATAGATCCTCCCAACTTTCATAATTTGTTTCTCATAAGTGTTAACTTTGATTTCCATGTCTCCTAAGTAAAAAAAGTTAAAACCAAAGAGCCCTGGAGTGACTTCTTGTTTGGAGTCCAATATGGCAAAAATAAAAGACATATTTAGGTCACATTGACCTAGCAGATTTTTAGACTAGGATAGGTGCAAATTTAAAAAGTGAATAGATAAAGAGTATCTATGACTCTAGTTTACCATAAGTTATAGCCTTCCCTCTATTTTTTCAAATCCCTAAGTTGATCCTTATAATGGCCCAACATTATGACCTTGATAGAAGACAAGTCTATAGTGAGAAAGGGGAGAAGATTATAGATATTGACCCTGACTTTATCAACATAGTGTTTGAAATTATTGAGTTTGAGAGTTATTTGGATATACATCCACATACATATACATAATTTTATGAGGATAAAAATTATGTATGTCAAAAGATAAATAATGAGCAATGGCTCAAGACTCCCAAGCATTCTTCCACCAGATTGCCTAAGACTATGTATAGATCTAATTTCATTAAGGAGGTGGGAGATATTATAACATTGATCCATAGAGTCACTAGAAATCTTGATGCCAAGTGTTATCAGGACTAGATGTACTAGTATATCTAGATCATCAAATAAAATAAACAATATATACATTAGTCCTAAATAATAAGTGATTCCCTCCATAGTTAGTTGATGGAGGTGTAAATGATAAATAAGTTTTATATGACATCATACATTGTGTATAACTTGTCCAAACTAAGATTGTTCCCAGGCCTCAATACAATTCTTACAAAAATAACCAAAGTCTATAACTATTGCCCTCATCTCAAACTATTAGATAGTGGACAATAGTTTAGAAGAGTTAATGATGATTTCATCTACAACATCATCATCATGTTTGATCAAAAGCTTTGGAAAACAAGGTTCTCCCAAGTATCAAAAGATGAGATCATCAAATGGGTTTCTTTCTTCATACAATTCCCCACCTACTCCTACATTATGGTAGCTAGATTTAATTGTTATCCCTACACACATCCTTGGTATGTGAGTGATAGATGGGCATTGTTGGAGTTAGTTAGGCAACTTATGGATACACACAAGGTTTTTTCAGATAGACATAAGGTAGGGATATGTTTCCCTATTTCCATTCACTGTTACACATGTCAATCCCTCTTGAAGACCAAAACTATAGAGAAAAATATGTTTCAAGTAACATTGAGGACTTTGAAGTCTAGGCCTTACTTTGATCGATATGGTAAGGTCATTACTGAACTAGAACTAGAAACATAAGAAAATGTACCATATTATGATGATTTTTGGGAAGACTATGATGATGAAGAAATGGTCAAATGATGGACTATTCTACAATAAATAAAATATTATGATCTAGAATTAGTCCTTGATGACTTGGTGGATGAAAAATATAGATTATATCCAATCTAACTCACACAAATCATTGGTAGACCTCTACCACCAATGAGGTGTTTATTTCTTAAATCCTTCTCTTTGTTTGATAGAATATCCCTAGTTATTGATAAAACAATCAATTGGCTATAAAGCAAGGGTGTGTAAATCATAAGGGAGATAATAAGGGTTAAGGAGAAGTTATTGAAGCTTAAAGTAGGAATTATCACCCTTTCAAAGGATGGCCCCACTAAATCATTAAATAAGCCTAATAAAGAAATGAAGAGGAAGAAGATAAAGACAAGAAAAGGAAAATCAAATAAACAAGGATGAGTTGCAGAAGAACCAATTGATCTTTTAGTAGAAGACATAATATTAATAGCACATGGATCCATAGTTTCAAATCCAATAGCCTTGACTCCTATTTATACTTCTCCCCCTTCTATTACCCAAATTATATAAGAGGTTTTAACACCTCCACCAACTATCTCCACTCCTCAAACATCTTAGGTCCCCATTATTCCACAAGTTTTAGCTTCTCTAACTCTAGCGTCAACCCCTCCATTTGTTTCCACTTCACCTACCATTCCACCCACATCAATAATCTAAGTGCAATAAGCACAAATAATTCAAGTGGATACTCAAGGTCCTCATACAGTGGAAGTTCAAGTTTCCACATCACTTTCCTTTCATACCACTTCACCTTCCCCATTTGATCCACTCCCACTTTCCATTCCATTTACAATTCTTTCCATTTAATCACCATTAATTCCCAACACCACCCAATAGTACATTGCCATGAAATTATTCATCTTGACTATAATTTTTTAGGCTACCCCAACCCTTGGGATAAGTATTATTTTCCCTTCATCTCAACCCACTATTTTCCCATCACCAACCCCAAGTGGTCCTACACACTTAATTCACACATTCAATGCTTTGGCTTCTACCCTTACACTAGTTCCCAAATTTACAACCCATATGCCCATTCCAACCTCTACTTCCCCCATTTCCACTATTTAAACTATACCATTAGTAGAGGATAAAAGAAAGTAAACATTTGGTGTAAATATTGATTTGTAAACATTGGTGAGATTGGATATTCATAAGCATATCCTAAGAAACTAATGGTATCATCTTCCCAAGAGTCTCCATTAGTCATAGTATCAACTAATTTAGCTACTTCAACTTCAAATTATTTTATGATAATGTTAGATAAATAGAAGGCTAACCCTAAATGGTTAGCATAATTAGTGAGTAAGAATAAAAAATAATGATTAATCCTAGTACTTTGGACTTCAACATGTTAGAAGTCAAGAAGAAATCAAAACCCACTCCCAAGACCCTTTCAAGGACATTCAATGATGATAAGGGGGAGAGATACATTGAAATTATAGTTCCTCTACCTGACAAATCAAAAGAGGATCTTATGGTAAAATATTATAAAGTTTCTCATATACACCTTGGTTGGCAAACAAGAGAGGGACTCAATCATGATGTGAAAATAGGTATCAACTCTCTCTTTTAGATAATTTATCATGATAAATCCACCAAGGATGAGCTAAAAATAAAGGTATATCAGTTGATCAAAGCAATAAACTAATTCATAAAGCCTGATGAAACATCATAATAAACATAGGTAGTGTAACCAATCAGTCCAGATCAAGCTACAATTGATAATGTATGAGAGATTTCTCACATGAGAAGGGATATAAAATAATGGTCTAAGGAACTGATCACTAAAGGAAATTGAGTTGTTTTAGCCATGATAGAACATTATGGAGTCATCAAGGAGAGAAAGGAAATTTTGAAGGAGCAAATTAATAACTATGAAGGATAAGTTTAGACTTTGAATTTGTATTCTTCCAAATTGATAGTCATAAAATCAATTGATATGAATACCCTTATTTCCAAGAATATATTGATGTATGATGTTGAGCATGAGGGACTACACAAGGTTTCTCAATTTTAGATAAGAATAATAATGAATTTTGTGGAATGAGCCAAGGAGGCTCATGATAAGGAAATTGATATGTTTTATGATATTGATGGCATGATGAACTTAATATCATGTTAACCAGTAGATGATGCCAAAATCTCCTTCAAGAAGAATAGGTTTAGAATAATTTCAAAGAATTATTTGAGGAGTCTATAAATGACACAATCTTTTCCATAAGTTTCATCCATAGGTTCATCAAGTATGAGAAAGTAATTAATTAGATGAGGATTGAAATGTAGGGCATAAGAACCTTTAGAAGATAATTATTTGGTGTCCAAGAAGATTGTGTAACCTCCAACACTTATTCTTATGGGATAAATGTAAAACAAATTCAAGATATTATCAAAGCTTTTGATGCATATACAAAGAAGCTACAAGTTGAGAATGATAAGAAAGTCAAGGAAATTTTGGACATTAATTAATCTTCCTCTATGTTAAATGTCATGTTATATTATCATTGTAATTTGATTTCAAAAGCTTTGTAATTTGTAATTTAATTATAAAAGTACAAATATTTTTTATAACTTTTTTTGAGAAAGAGAAAGACATATTATTACACTTTATATTTTTGATAATGTGAAAGTTGAAAAAAGCATAAGTACAAATTTCACTTTCTATTTTGATTAATGTGAATTGTTATAAAGGTACAAAATCATGAAGTGTAAATTTCATGGTTCCTTTTGGAAAAAGTAATAAAGACTTAGAAATTTGTAAAATTCTCACTTAAAGTTTTGCATGCTAGGGTTTGTATGAAAAGAATCTTCAAATTATTTTCAATGTTATCTTTTATTTTAAAAGACTAGTTCGATTTTGGGTGCCTCTTTTTGCATGAGGAAGCTATTTTCAGCCACTATCAAATAAGAAAGTGTTACATGAAGATATTTAGTTCCAACCATGCCATATCATGCCATGCTACATCTAGGATCATACCCACTGCATGCATGCCATGTTTCAACTATTTCACAAGTTCAAAAATGCTAGAAATAAAAGAGCTCAACTCTCTTTCGTGAGGGTTTTTAGATCTGCATGATCTTCTTTACTGGGTATTTTAATTTTAATAACTACATGTCTGCTATGACATATTTTATATAAAAATGGGTAGACCTTATGGCCCAATCTATCTTTTTAGTATTAGTTATGTTTTCTACATTTTGAATATATTTAATACAAGTTGTAAGCTTTGGAGAGAAATAAAGTTAAATATTTGCCTTTCTTATTTTGAGAGATCTTTGTGTGTGTGCAAGTTATTTGATTATTTGTGAAATCTTTGTCTCTTTGTTTTAGTCTCAATAAATTCATATGTGGTATTTTACCCTCTTTAAAATATTATTTAAAATAAATATATTTTTCCCTTTTCTAAAAAATAGCTAAAATACTACCCTTGATTTCTATTTGTATAAGTTTGTGCTTAAACAAATTCAACATATGTTCTCTATTGTGTTT
Source organism: Torreya grandis (assembly GCA_037957365.1). Lineage (NCBI taxonomy): Eukaryota > Viridiplantae > Streptophyta > Pinopsida > Cupressales > Taxaceae > Torreya > Torreya grandis. The sequence continues at coordinate 2,664,337 of JARHVA010000934.1, read as the reverse complement.
ATCAAATTAGTCATTAAAATCCACTATTAAATATTTGGTGAAATCACCATATTTTTAGATTTCTAAAAATTTCAATTCTTCAACCCTTTTCCCCATTAAAACTCTAGTTTACGATCAAAAAACACTAAAAAGAGAGATTTCCCCAAAAATGGTATTTTATCAGTTTGCATCAAATTTAGTGAAAGTAAGTTGGCCTTCTCTAGAGATTAACCTCAAATTTCCAAGGTCCCATAGCTTTGGAGGTTTTTCCATTGTATCATTAGTCACTTACACAACAAGCTACATAATCAAAATAGATGAAATCCTATGTGATAATAATTTTTAACACTCCTAATGGGACCCAAAATTACATAGAGATCAGTACTATTCTCAACAATCATTGTATGAGTTTCATGCAAATATCAAATCACTTGGTGACACCACTGGCTTATGGACTCATAATTTCAAGGTGATGTATGCCAAGAAAATATACAAGATCATCTACTAAAGCTAAGAGGGTTAATTTTTTAGAATTGTCATTTCCATCTGAAAAAGAGATAAAAAATAGTTCCTCAGCCTAAGGTATATCCTATAGTTTTGTTTCCATCCCATTTAGTAACTCCTATTAGTGTTATAGCTCTAACAATGGCTAGAAATCAAAATTTCATGGCTTTCAATATAGGCAATCCACTCATTTTGCCCCAACATGATGATATACTAGTCTCATCCTTAAAAAGTCTACCATATTTTATTGGTGAAACCTCTACCACTACTTCAAAACACATACAAGATATTTCTAACCTTTTTTTAATCCATAACATGGTCCAAGACAATGTTGCCATTAGTCTTATAGTCTCTTCTTTCAAGGTAAAATATTTACAAGGGTACAAAGGCCTTGATCTTACCTCAATATAAGTTTGGGATGAGTTAAGCACTAAAATGTGCACCCATTTTGAGGATAAAGTGACCACCTTTCCTTGGTTGAACTATTAATGAATATTCAACAAGCTCCTCATGAGTAAATGACTAAATTTAATTACCATTTCCAAAAGACCTGAAATAGAATCCCAATCTTGGTTAAACTAACTACAAATAATGCTTTCTTGTATTACCTAAAAGACATCAATAGTGATATAGATGTAATGATTTATTCAATGGGTGTCACCACACTTCTTGTAAATTATGATATTATAATGAGGTTATAAAATTATTTGATCCAAGCTGGTAAAATTACACCAAGGCCACCAATGCCTTTATTTCCAAAAATAGCCCCTATTCTCCCACTTGCACTTGTTCTAATTCCCACTACAAGCAAGGCACCTACTTTGACTCATGTACCTTCAGATGATCTATATGAGATAAATTCATTACTTAAGAGCTTTAGAAAGGATTTAGTGGTAATTAAAAGGTAACAAGCCTAAAACTACAAACCTTTTCAATCAAATAGCCTTTTTATACCAAGGGAATAGGCAGACATATCAAGGGAATAACCATCAATAAGGACATAATTCATATCCAAGACCTCCAAACACTCATCTTTTACCAGCACTAAGAGATTTCAAAGCCATTATCCCTATTCAAAATAATTTGGCTCAAGAGTATGAATGATGTTATCCTTGAAATCATCCCCACAATTAGAACACTTGACCTAATGGTGTAATCAAACAAGCCTTGATGATTTAAGGCATAAAAAACATTCAAGGATAACAAGAAGAATACACTTCCTGATAATCAGACATATAATAACTTGCTTAAGGCAAAGCAACTCTTCTAAACGAGCAAGAGAATGACTTCAGTGGGATAAGCCAAGATGAAGCATTTTTTAATGGTGTAGGTCCTATAATAGTGAATACATGTTCCAAGAAAAGATAAATATAAATTGATCATCCCCCGAGGGTAGAGAAAGCTTCAATTTCTAAAGCTACAGTGGAACTAACAAAGAGAAACATAGTGTAAAGGCCACCCTTTAAACCTACAAATCAATTCAAAGCAAATATGCCTACTCCAAATCTTGTAAAAGAAGATGCAATCCCTATAAAAGCACCAACAAAGGTTGGTAATATCCTTTTTATGATACTTGATCAAATGAAGAAGACTAACATGAATGTCACTATGTGGGAAGCACTATATTTAGGGACTTGCTATAGGAGGATGTAAAGAATTTCCAAATATCAGAAAAGGTTCCATCCAAAGGGCCTACACCTACAATAAATCTATATCAGCCTCAAGCTGATAATAAAATGGCAAAAATTGTAAGCCTGCCCCTTCTATCTTTCACTTATAATAAGGAATCATATGGTACACAATTGTATGGTATATTTAGGGGCTAGTAGTTTAGTAATGCCCAAGAAAATAGCTAATGCTTTGGGGATAAAATACACACCTATTAATAAGGGAGTAGTGCAACTAGATGGGGATACTATTCAAACAATAGAAACCATAAAGGGACTAAACCTCACTATTCATGATTATCTAAGCTTATCAATTACTCAAGATATTTCAATCATATATCTTCCCCCTACATTTCCATTTATCTTTCAAGAGATTTCACTACAAAGATGGAAGGATATCTATCTACATATTGGTCTCACTTACTACTTAGGATGAGATATGGAACTAGAGTAATAATAAGAGTTGAGCCAATTATAATAGATCATATAAATCCCTACAATCCTATTCCTCATGTAGAAATGAATTGTACATTACAAGATCAAGAAGAGGAATAAATGGATCATGAGAATGTAACACCTATAGAATAAATTCCAAACACTCATTTGGATGAATGGGAATTAACCCTATAATTCAATCCTTATGATTATGTACAGGAAATAGGGTTAGGGACTTATTGCATTCATGAGAAAGATGCAATTATCCTAAATTTAGTTAAACCAATTGAAGATATTCAAGAGATGTGGTAGTTATTTTTTGATGGGTCAAGAAGTAGAAATGGCGCAAGAACAAGAATTATATTGATCTCCCTACAAAAAGAGAGTTATTTCTACTCATTCAGACTTTAATTCAACTGTACTAATAATGTAGATTAATATGAATCCTTGATTTGAGGCCTCCAATTGGCTAAAGATAAAGGAATCAATCTTTTATAGATATTTAGTGACAGTTAGCTTATCATTCACCAAGTTAGATCAAAAAGTGTAACAAAAAACAATTTTCTAAGGTCTTAGAAACACAATGTTTGGGAACTATTAGAATATTTCACTACTTTGATTATTCAAGTGGTACTAAGGGCATATAATAAAAATGTTGACTACATGGCCTTGATGGGGTCCTAGTATAACCTACTAGTTGACATAAAGAAGAAGAATAACCAACATGTGAGGCTAATCATAAGGCCTTCTCTCCCTAATAATGTAATTAATTTCCAAGTCATCAATAGTGAAAAGAAAATTATAAATTTTTAGAGAGAAGAGGTTGATTTTTTAGAAATCAATCAGCCAAGGCTACCAAACTAATATGGTGATTAGATTATTTAGCTAAAAAAATAAAAATTTGCCTATGGGTCTCATTACACTAGAAAACATCTTCAATTTAGATGACCAACTAAAAGGTGAAAATAATAACATTACAGTCAATGAAGAAGATTTTGAACCCATCATCATCTTAGAAGGCAAGTCTCTCAATATAGGCAAGGTATGAAATATCTTGGAAAATCATGATTTTGTTAAATTATTTCAAGAGTTTGATGATAAATTCACTTGGATTTATCATGATTTGAGATGAATTGATCCAAGTTTATCACAACACACTATATAACTATATCCAAATATAAAACCTATCAAGTAGAAATAGAGACCCATCAATCCCAAGATTGAACCCTTGATGAAAAATGATCTCTCTAAGTTGATAGAGGCTAATATAATATTTATGATTAAACACTCATTTTGGGTAGTAAATCTAGTCCCTATTAGAAATAAAAATGGTGAAATCTAGATGTGTGTGGAGTTTAGAGACATAATAAAATCATCTTTGAAAGATCACTATCCTCTTCCCCCTATGGAATAAATTTTGTAAACAATATCAAGATCTAAAGGATTCTCTCTTTTAGATGGTTATTAAGGTTATAACTAGATCCTAATATATGAATCAGATCAATTTAAAACTACCTTCACCACCAAATGAGGCATGTACACATACAAGAAGATTCTATTTGGTCTAACAAATGTAGGCACAACATTTTAGAGGGCCATGGATATGAAATTAAAAGGTATAATAAATGAAATAATTCTAGTATATCTAGATGATATTACAATCTAATCAAGGCATGATAATGCACATCTATACCACCTAAGAAAGATTTTTGAAAGGTGTAGAGAATTTGGGGTTTCCCATAACCCAAAGAAGTGTGTGTTCATAGTACATGAGGGGAAACTACTGGGACACATAGTGTTAAAATAAGGTCTTGACATAGACCCTAAATGAGTTAGAGCCATATCTGCATTATCACTATCAAGTCATAAAAGGGGCCTATAAAGCTTTCTTGGGAAAATCAACTTTGTGAGATGATTTGTACCAAATTTCACCTTTTTGGCAACACCCCTTACTATAATGCTAAAGAAGGGAACTCTTTTTAGTTGGACTCAAGGAGGAAAAGATAGCTTCAAGGCCATAAAATAGGTTATTTCCTAAGCCCCTACCCTAGTTAACCCAAACTATGAGAAGGATTTCATTCTCTATTCATTTTGGAGGGAAAGAAGTATCTCAATAATTCTTAGTCAAAAAAATCAAGAAGATTTAGAGCAGCCAATATCTTTCTTGAACCAATATTTGAAATATTATGAAGAGAATTATAGTTTTATGGAGAAGCATGTATATGTGGTAATCAAAGCACCCAAGAAACTAGACATATGCTCTCCAAAAATAAGACACACCTAATGGTGAATCATCAAAGCATCAAAGAATTTTTATTGAGTAGGGAGATAAATGAAAAAAGAGTAGGATGGATCACCAAAGTCATGAAGTATGATGTGGATATCACAATCATGAAGCTTGTAAGAGGAAAAGGATTATGTGAACAAATGGTTAGTGATATAAAGACTAATGAACCCATATCTAATATAGTATATGCTCAAACTATACCTCTACCAGACAATCCACCTTCCTTCAACAGCTAAATTCAAGACATAACCCATTTCATGTAGACTAATGAATACCCCTGACTTCTCGCACTCAAATAAAATGTATTTTTGACTCCAATTAATTCTCTATGTTTTTATTGATGGAATTTTATTTCATAAGGACATAAATGGAGTCTTGTTAAGATGAATTGAGTACAAGAAAACTCCCAAAGTGATCAAATAATTTCATGATGGATTATTATGAGGACATTTTTCTAAAAGCACTATGACTATTAAGATAAATGGAAGAGGCTAATATTGGCTTGAATTATTTAAGGATGCCCATTAATGGGTAAGAAATTATGAAAAGTATGTTTACTTCACTGGAAAGCAAAGACTAGTTGCACTTTCTCTCAGACCAATTCAAGCAGATTAGCCATTTACCCAATGGGGATTGGATTTCATCGACATGATCAATCCACTATCAATTACAAGTCATAAATTGGTTCTCATAGCAATGGATTATTTTAATTGATGGACTAAAGTGATTTCTCTAAAATATTCCATAGACACATCTATTCTAGAGTTTATGGACAACATAGTTTCAAGGTTTGGTTTTCCTCATACCATAATATTAGATAATGCTAAGGTGTTTATGGGCACTCAATTTAGAGAATATATTATCAATCATAATGTGTACTTGAGCACTTCTTCAAATTATTACCCCCATGGTAATGACCTAGCTGATTCAACTAATAAGAACTTGATTAGAAAGATCAAATAAATAATGGAGGATAACCAGAGGGTGTGGCATATGAAACTAAAATTGGCACTATGGGTTGATAAAATTACATCAAAAAGAGTCATTATTAATTCATCATTCATGCTAGTATATGGAAGAGAAGCATGAGTACCACTTTTAATTGAAATTCCATCTTTAGATCTCAATCACCAATTAGATCTGGTTGATAATGATGAAATGATAGTGAGACTGACTAAACTCATGGATCTTGAAGAAATCAAGCATCAATCAATGAAATTCTTGGAAGTAAACTAGGCATAAACCAAGAACATTTTTGATAAAAAGGCAAATATAAGAAGTTTTAATGAAGGATACATTGTCCTCAAGTGTGATGTAGATAAATCAAAAATAGGTAGGCACACCAAATTTAATGCAATATGGAGTAGTCTATATATCATCACTCAATGCAAAGGAGCCAACACATTCTAGCTATCCAACATTGATAGAGTAGAGCTACCAGTCCTAGTAAATGGGATATACCTCAAAGCTTACTTTTAAGGTAAGGAACTTATTTTTAAAGAAAATAGATTTTGTAAATAATAGGGTTATGTTGTGTTTTTTAAATAAGTTCTTATGTATAGGTTAGATTCATTAGGATTTATTTCCTTAGGTTGTGTTATTGTTTCCCTATTTTATTTATCTATTTTTCCTATTTTATCTATGTCTATGCAAATCCTAGTTTGATCTTCCCTAGGTTAGAGATTTGTCAGAGCAAATTTGACTCTATGCCTAATGTCTTAGAAGGCTACTAGATTGAAAATGATTAGCAGACAATCATCCCATAGAGGTCACCAAAAATTTTGAGATTTTTGTCCCAAAAATCTCATTAAATTTAACATCCTAGGGGAGACCCCCTTTTTTTAGGAAAAACCTTGAACCCTTCAAAAAAACCCCATCTTTCCCTTTACATTGCAGAATCCATAACTCTAGATACAATTTGCACTTGTGAAAATTGCTTCATAGGTTCTAGATCCCATGAAGCACCAAAACCTAAAAACCATAAAATCTAAAACTCATCATGTACTTTGCACATTCTCAAATGTGTAAAGTACATGGTGAAATCTGGATCCTACCATGCACCCATCTAGTAGAATATATAACTTGGTGTGTACTTTCCATGTTTTCACAACATGCAAAGTACATATTGCATTATAGATCTTAGGAAACCTATAAACCCCCCATATGATAGAACCTAGAACCTTAGATACACATTGCATGTTTTCAACATCAAAAGTACATGCCAAGTTCTACCTTCCACCTAAACCACTTACCAACTATGCACTATAGAACTTAGAACTTCGAGTGTACTTTACACATTTGAAAACATACATAGTGTCTTATGGGTGTAAACTACAGAACCTAAAGTTCACATTGAATATATTCCAATATGAAAAGTTCATGTTGAGTCCCACTTACCACCAAGCCCAATATTCTTGTAGATAATGGACCTACTTAAATCAGGTACAACCTCCCCCACCAACCACCTGAGCTCACATTAATTTCAAGTTTTTTCTTATAAATACTAAGTTATTTTTGTAAAGTGTTATCATTTGTTAAATTGATAAGTACATTTTAATTCTTGAGCAACATCAAACCAAGTATGAATCCATGATTTCAAATCTAGAACCATGTCACCTACATTGATTTTTCATATTATTTCCCTTATACTATTTCACATTTTATCCTACAAAGTTGATACTTATTCCAACTTCACTTCTTATGAAGAAATTTTCAATATTCTTTTTTAGGGTTATCATTGATAGGGTTTCCTATGAATTAGTTTTTTGTTTACTCATTCATTAAAGATTTTATAGTCCATCTTTAAGGTTATTCTATGATTTCATATCGAAAGCTTCATCTCAAGGATTTTCCTCCCTAATCTGAGAAAACCTTTCCTTTTCCCTTTGATTTCACATTTGAAACTAGGGTTTCTTCAAACATAATATTCCTGATCATATACCTCCATTCAAACCAAAAAACATTTCCTAATATTTTCCATTTTCCCTATTGAATTTTGACTTGTCAATAAAACTTGAGAAACTTACAAGACCCTTAAGCACTATGGAGAGTGGATGTGCCTCAAGCACCTTGCACTTATGCTAGAGGTCTCACATGCATCAAGAACATTTTACCCCCACTAACTTATATCACTCCATGGAAAGTGGACATACCTCAAACACCTCCCACTTCTAATAGAGATATCAAATCCTTCAAGCTTTATAGACACTAGTTGGGCTTTAAGCACCTCAAATTTTTGCTAGAGAGTACAAGTATTCCAGTCACCTATAGATCTTGCCAACTTTCACAATTTGTTTCTCATAAGTGATAGCTTCAATTTTTATGCATCCTAAAGAAATGAAGTTCAAATCTAAGGGCCCTAGAGTGGCTTCTTATTTGGATTCCAATATGGTAGAAATAAAATACATATATTTAGGTCACATTAACCTACGAGATTTTTGGGCTAGGATAGGTGCAGATTTTAGAAGTGATTAGATCAAGAGTATCAATGACTCTAGTTTACCACAAGATATAGCCTTCCCTCTATCTAATCAAAGCCCTAAGTTTATCCTTACAATGGCCCACCATTATGACCTTGATAGAAGACAAGTCTTCAGTGAGAAAGGGAAGAAGGTTCTAGATCTTGACCCTAACCTTATCAACATAGTGTTTATAATTACTAAGTTTGAGAGTTATTTAGATATAACTCCACATACATCTACACAATTTTACGAGGATAAAAAGGATGGATTTCAAAAGATAATTAATAATTAGTGGCTTAATACTCCCAAGAATTCCTCCACCAGATTGCTCAAAACTATGTATAGATCTAATTTCATTAAGGATTTGGGAGACATTATAACATTATTGCACATAGTCACTGGCAATCAATCCTAATGTCAAGTGTTATCAAGATTGGATGCACTAGTATATATAGATCACCAGATAAAATAAAATATATATACATTAGTCCTAATTAATAAGTGATTCCCTTGATAACTAGTTGATAGAGGTGTAAATGATAAATAAGTTTTATATGACATCATATATTATCTATATATTGGCCAAAGGAAGATTATTCCCAGACCTCAATATAGTTTCTAAAGAAATAACTAGAGTTTATAACTATTACCTTAATCTCACACTATAGGATAATAGATAATAGTTTAGGATATTTAATGATGATTTCATCTACAACATCATCATCATGTTTGATCAAGACCTTTGGAAAACAAGGTTCTCCCAAGTAGCAAAAAATGAGATCACCAAATGGGTTTCCTTCTTCATATATTTCCCCACCTACTCCTACATCAGGGCATCTAGATTTAGTGGTTAGACATACACACTTCCCCAATATGTGAGTGATAAATGGGCACTATTGGAGTTAGTTAGGTAACTTGTGGATACACACAAGATTATTTTAGATAGACATAAGGCAAGGATATGTTTCCCTATTTCTATTGGATTTTACACATGCCAATCCCTCCTAAAGGTTAGAAATATAGATATTAAGATGTGCTAAGTAACATTGAGGACTCTAAAGTTTAGGCCTTACTTTAATCCATAAGGTAAGGAAAATATTGAACTAGAACTAGAAACATATGAATATGTGCCATATTATGAGGATTTTTGGGAAGACTGTGATGATGAAGAAATGGTTAGAATGAGGGACTATTCTAGGATGTCCCTAAAATATATATATATATATATATATTATGATCTAGAACTAGTCCCTGATGACTTAGTGGATGAAAACTCTAGAGTAGATCCAATATACCTCACATAGATCATTGCTAGACCTATACCACCAGTGAGGTTGTTAGTTCCTAAATCCTTCTCTCTATTTAATAGAATAGCCCTATTTATTAATATAACAATCAATTGGCTAATAAAAAAGGGTGTGTAAATCACATGGGAGATAATAGGAGTTAAGGAGAAGCTCAAATTAGGAAATATCACCCCTTCAAAAGAGGGCCCTAATAAATCATTAGAGGAGCCTAATAAAGGAATGAAGAGGAAGAAGACAAAGGCGAGAAAATGGGATTCAAGTAAGTAAGGAGGAGTTGTAGAGGAACCAATTAATATTTTAGTAGAAGACACAGTAGTAGTAGCACATGGATCCATAATTTCAAATCCCATAGCCTTGACTGTTATTTCTACTTATCCCACTTCTCCTACCCATATTGTACAAGAGGTTTCAACACTTCCACCAATTATCTCCACTCCTCAAACATCTTAGGTCCCCATTATTCCATAAGTTTCATCTACTCCAAATCTAGTATCAACCCCTTTACTTGTTTCCACTTCACCTACTATTCCACCCACATTAATAAACCAAGTGCAATCAACATAAATAAGTCAAGTGGATACTCAGGGTCCCCATATAGTGGAAGTTCAAGTTTCCACATCACTTTCCCTTCCTCCAACTTCACCTTCCCTAGTTGATCCACTCCTATTTTTCATTCCATTTATAATTCCTTCCATTTAATCACCATTAATTCCTAACACCACCCAATAGTACATTGCCATGAAATAAGTGATTTTGACTATAATTTCTTAGGATACCCCAACCCCTGAAATAAGTATTATTTCCCCTTCATCTCAACCCATTATTTTCACATCAGCAACCCTAAGTGGTCTTACACACTTAATTCACACATTAAATTATTTGGATTCCACCCTTACACCAAATCCTAAGTTTACAAACCATGTGCCTGTTCCACCCTCCACTTCCCCCATTTCCACTATTTCAACTATACCATCAATAGAGGCTAAAAAAGTAGAAATTTGGTGTAAATATTGATTTTTAAACCACTAATGAGAGTGGATATTCATAGGAAACTATTTAAAAAATAATGGTGTCATATTTTTAGGAGTCTCCATTAGTCATAGTATCAACTAGTGCAGTTATTTCAACTTTAGATTCTTTGGTGACAATGTTAGATTAACAAAAGATTACACCTAGTTGGTTAGCACAATTAGTGAGTAAGAAGCAAAAAATAATGATTGATCCCAACACTTTAGACTTCAACATGTCATAAGTCAAGAATAAATCAAAACCCACTCCAATTACCCTTTCAATGACATTCAATGATGATAAGGGGGAGAGATACGTTGAAATTGTAGTTCGTCCACCTAAAAAATTAAAAGAGGATCTTATGGAAAAAGATTATCAATTTTTTCATATACACCTTGGTTGGAAAACAAGAGAGAGACTCAAGCATGATGTCCAAATAGGTATCAACTCTCTCTTCCAAATAATGGATCATGATAAAATCGCCAAGGATGAGCTAAAAAGAAAGGTAAATTAGTTTATTGCAGTACTAAACTAGTTCATAAATCTCGATGAAAAATCATAACAACCATAGGCAGTGTAACCATATAATTGATTATGTATGAGAGATTACTCACATGGGAAGGGATAAAAAATAATGGTTTAAGGAACTGATCACTAAAGGTAATAGATTTTTTGTAGCCATGATGGAACATTTTGGAGTCATCATGGAGAGAAAGGTAATTTTGAAGGAGAAAATTAATATCTATGAAGGATAAGTTCAAAATTTGAATCTATATTATACCAAATTGATAGTCATAAAATCAATTGATATGAATACCCTTATTGCCAATAATATATTAAATGATGATGTTGAGCATGAAGAACTACATAGTGCTACTCAATTTTGGATAAGAATACATAATGGAGTTTATGGAATTATCTAAGGAGGCTCATGACAAGGAAATTGATGTGTTATACGATATTGATGGCATGATAAACTTAATGTCATGTTAACTAGTAGATGATGTCAACAATATCCTTCAAGTAGAATAGGTTCAAAATAATTTCAAATCATTAGTTGAGAAGGAGTCTACAAAGGACACAATATTTTCCCTAAGTTCCATCCATAGCTTCATCAAGTATGAGAAAGCAATTGATCAGATGAGGATTGAAATATAGGGCATAATAACCTTAATAAGATAATTGTTTGATGTTCAAGTAGATTGTGTAGCCTCCAACATCTATTCTTATAGGTCAGATGCAGAGTGAATTCAAGAGATTTTCAAAGCCTTTGATGCATATACGGAGAAGCTATAGGTCAAGAATGATAATAAAGCCAAGAAAATTATGGACATTAATTAATCTTCCTCTCTGATGAATGTCATGTTATATTTTCATTGTAATTTCATTTCAAAAGCTTTGTAATTTTTAATTTCCTTGTAAAAGTACAAATTTTTTAAGAACTCTTTTTGAGAAAGAGAAAGACATATTGTTACACTTTATATTTTTGATAATGTGAAAGTTTCAAAAAGCACAAGTGCAAATTGGATTTTCCATTTTTATTAATTGTTAAAAAGGTTCAAAATCATGAAGTGTAAATTACATGATTCCTTTTGGCAAAAGTGATAAAGACTTAGAAATTTATAAAATTCTCACTTAAAGTTTTGCACGTTAGGGTTTGCATGAAAATAAACTATTATTTTTATGTTATATTTTATTTTAAAAGAATAGTTCTATTTTGGGCACCTCTTTTTGCATGAGGAATCTATTTTTAGCCACTATCAAATAAGAAAGCATTGCATGGAGATATTTAGTTCTAGCCATACCATATCTTGCCATGTTATGCCTATGATCATGCCTAACTTGTGAATGCCATGTTCTAACCATTCCACAAGTTTAAAAATTTTATAAATAGAATATCTCACCTCTTTTACATGAGGTTTTTCATATCTACATGATCTTCTTTATTGGGCATTTTAGTTTCAACAACTACATGTCTTTTATGACATATTTTGTATAAAAATGAGCAGACCCATGGCCCAATCTATCTTTTTTTTGTTATTTATATTTTTTGCATTTTTAATATATTCACTACAAGTTATAACCTCTGGAGAGAAATAAATTTGAATATTTTCCTTTCTTGTCTTTAGAGATCTATGTGTGTGTGCAAGTTATTCGATTATTTATGGAATCTTTGTCTCTTTGTTTTAGTCTCAATAAATTAATTTGTGGTATTTTACCCTCTTTAAAATATTATTTTAAATAAATATATTTTTCCCTTTTCTAAAAAATAGATAAAATACTACCTCTGATTTTTATTTGTATAAGTCTATACTTTAAAAAATTCAACCTATTTTCTTCTCTATTATGTTTATCAAAGTAAGCATTAAAATCCACTATAAAATATTTGGCACAATCACCATATTTTTAGTTTTATACAAATTTAAATTCTTCAACCCTTTTCCCCATCAAAACCCTAGTTTAGGATCAAAAATCACTAAAGAGTGAGATTTCCACAAAACTAGTATTTTATCAGTTGGCATCAGATTTAGTGAAAGGAACTCATCTTTCTCTAGAGATTAACCTCAAATTGTCAAGGTCCCATGGATTTAGAGGTTTTTCCATTGTATCATTAGGAACTTACACAATAAACTATAGAATCAAGATAGGTGTAATCCTATGTGATAAAATTTCTCAAGACTAACTTACAATCTTGTGATTATGTGCAATGTTTACTGAATATGAGGTTAGAGACCAGTTTAATTCAATATTTTGTGTCTCCCCTACCTCTAATAATAACATAGAGTGTGATATCATCATGTGTGAACGATTTATACATTATCATATTAATCTTATATCTTTGATCACCTTCCAAACTACATCACTCATGGGCTTAGGCTATACTGCATATGAACCAAATTATAGGTGTGCATATTAGGGAAACCAATAGGTTCTTATAAGTGAATATATGTCTTTAACAATTTTAATCATATAGTTTAATTTCCTCTAATATCATTAGGTCCATTCCATATAAATTAATGGACTCACTTGTGCCTTGAGACCATGCATCATTCTCTATTCACTAATGCACTAAGAGTTACTTGTAAGTTACAAGTTTATTTGGGCCCAAAAGGTATTGTGTTTACTAATTATTTTTAGTGAAAAACTAACTAAATTGGAAGATTACTTACCATCATCTCCCTTTGACCAAATAATATCCATGTGCTCAAGTGTTGTCTCTAGTCCTAGGCTATAATAATGGATCCATTAAACTTGGATAGACCTTATGGATTTTCACCAATAGATTACACATAATAGAGCAGAAACCTATTTTGGAGAAACTAAGGTAAGTCATCTCATTTGAAATTTCTCCAAATCTACACCTCTATAAGTGTTAATGAAAAATATGAGTGCATTTTTTACTATGTTAAGGCTTATAGACCTTCAAGGCAATCTCAAACTTATTAGAGCGCTGTCATGAAATATAAATCTCTCATTAACCACTATTTAAACACTCCTACATAGTCGTCTAGATGACTATTTAAATATTTATTGATTGTGTCAAGTGTCATAGACTTACCTTCCATCAATGATCCTCTTAAATACAAAATTTTAATGGATAAACCAATAATCATGCTCTGAGGGATTAAACATAGGTGTGTCAGCCTTGACTTGAAGCCACTCATAGGAAGATGAAACTCTACAATTGAAAACCATTTTCTTAGGTCGCTAGTGTTCACTCTTAGCACATGAGAGTGATCCTACTTGTCCTTCCATGATCACATGTGCCAAAATAGTTGAATTTAACATGAAATAAATTCACACTCTTTGCAAGACCATATGCACTACTTGTTTCACATAGACCAATGCAAATAGGTGAGGAAACTAAGGTGTTAGGGATGCACAAGTATTTTGAATGCACTAATAATATTAGTTATTTTTCATATAGTATGGACCATCATTCTAGAAACCATGACCATGTAATGAGATATCATGAGGATTAATAACATCCACCAAGTGTGTTTATTCCAACTCTTCTTCTCATGTTCATACTAATTGTAAACCATTTGACCTTGTTGACCTACCTAAGAGAGCGATCAAAGAGAGATAAATTTTCATCAAATTTGAAATTTTTAAAGCCACATAGTCCTATAAAAGACCTATGGAGATCTTAAGGCACCCTCTTAAAGCCTCACACATGCCAGGTGAGTTCCTTCAATTCATACAACTATCTTAAAATAACTTTAATAAATGATCTTGTTTATACATTATACATATAACATTTTTGGTTTCAAACTATATGTTGATACTTATTTGACATTTATTATATTATATTTCACTTTGACACATTTTTCCTTTAGTTTAAAATCATACAATTTATTGGAAAAATGCATATTTAAGCTTACCTAGGGTTAATAGGGTAAGTTATTTATTACCTAGGGTTAATTTTATTTACCTAGGTTAATTTATTTTATTGTTGAGAATCTCTCAACAATATATTTGTTTGTAGTATGAGAAAACAAATAGTTTGTTTTCTCTATTTTGTAATCACTACAAATAGTTTGTTGTCATGAAACAAACTATTTGTATTATATATACTTTACAATATATAACAAATGAATGAGAGATTAATGAGAGAACACAGTGAATTTTGTGGATTATCACCTATTTTTTAGGTGTGACAAATTTATTTTATTCTCTGGTATTATTTGCAGGTTATTTGTTGTGGGTTCTTTCTCCTAGATTGACCCTATGGATCCTGTGTATCTCCTACTCATTCTTTCATGGTATCAAAGCTTGGATTTCCAGTTGAAGATCCTCTTCCCTATAATTTTTTCATCTATTAAAACATTCAAAAACATTATTTTATTGATGTGTTATATATATTTGTTATTCTCTCAAATTTTGGTTCTTGTTTACAAGTTTTTTTTGGAAAATTATGTACTTTATGCTCATTAAATGACCGTACAAATTTCCAAAATCAGATTTTTTTTCATAGGGACATAGAAAATCAAGTCAGGAATTCATTTCAATTTGAATTTTTTCATTTCATGCTGGCCATATAGCTCTTTCCTTCAAAAACCTGCTGACTGGTTCTTTCTGGCAGACTACAGTACCTGTACATTTTTCTGATGTGGCAGATCATACGGTTGACTTTTTTGAAATATAAGACCTGTTCATGAAAGCTTATTGTTATATATTTCATTCCATATAAATTAGGATGAATTTTTACCAGGTCATATAGTGTTTTGGAAGGTTACAACAGGAATTTAAAATCTATTTTTTGGTCTGTAGCATAGCCGTACAGATTTCTCATTTTTGAACGCCTTATGCTGCATAAAATCAACATAAGATAATTTTATGTGTTAGAAGACTTCTCAGAATTTCATTTCCAGCTGAGAAGGATGTATTTGGACTAGGCCATATATTCCTTTGGGCAGATCCAGTGGAGCCATTTTGCATTTGCTGAGAGGTGTTTTTCCTTGGCCAGTGTTGACAAAATTTCTTAGAAATTTACCTGATCACCACAGCTTGCTGAAAAAAAGTTCATTTCTAATAAAGCCAAAGATTATTCAGTAGTTATCTCACATGTGTGAGTCATTTTGGCTTATTTTTTATTAATTTTTTTAATTTTTAGTGGTTTATACGCAAGTCTCTAGCTTTAAAAGTACAAATTTGACTTTGCTAAAGTGGCTAGAGGTGTTTTGTTGAAAATTTGTAGGGAGGAAGTCTTGGGGTCAAATCCCCCTACATTTTTTTTTTTTTGCATAAATCCATTTTTTTACTTTTGTATAAGCTAAGGCTAAATTTTTTTCCATCAGGAGACGTTAAATTGTAACGGGAGGGGTATTTTGAGGAAAAATGAATGTCTAGGTTGTTCTTGTCGACATCATCATCTTCCTCGGGAATGGAATCCCGATTGTTTGAACCCATAAATTCTAAAAATTACCATGTTTGGAAGCTAAAAATGCAAAAACTCCTTTAATCAAAGGGCTTATGGAGAATTTTTTCTGAAACAACACCTGCAGCATTCACCACTGAAAAAGACAAATATGCATATGGTTGTAAACAGGATGAGGCTATTGGATTGATTTGCCTCAACATCTCAGATAATCTTCAATTTTACATTGCATATGCTACTACACCAAAATAGGTATGGGAAAAATTTAAAAACTCATTTGGCAAAGTTAATGAGTTTGAAATTTTGCAATTAGATGCAAAATTGAGTACTCTCTCTCCATCAGATTTTCCTTCAATAAATGAATTATTGGCAAAATTCAAATTTATAAGGTCACAGTTGAAAGTTGGTGACAAGGATAAAAGTGATTAGGAGTGCATTTTCATGATTTTTTTAAAGTTGAAAGGACCATATAGTTTTTTTTCCTTTGCTTTTTATACTATGATGGATACATTAGGTGATGAATTCAAATGGCCTTCCTTTGAAGTTTTTTGTGAAAGATTGACTAGGGAGCAAACAAAATTAATGGCCTTAGATGCTCTACCTGGTCCTAGTCATGCTCTAGTTGCTAATTCTTCTAAATGAAAACCTTCACCTAAGCCTAAACAAAAGCAAGCACCTTCAAATAACCCTCCAGAGTCCTCCACCCAAACACCTCATCATTCTAAATCTACTAAGACCAAAAAGTCCTTTAAGCAAAAGAAGAAAAAATTTGGTCCGTGTAATTTTTGTGGTGGTCCTAATCATGATGAAAGTAGATTTTTTAAGAATATGGAAGCATTAGAGGCAGTGATTAGACAACACAAAAATTCCATTTCGTCTTCATCTTCTACTTCTCCTGCAAGAATAGGGAAAGCACTTTCAGCCAGGGCTATATCTTCATGTCATGATCAGTGGATTTTTGACTCAGGTACTTCTCATCATCTCACACATTCTAAGGATCTATTGTATTCTCTTATAGATTTTAGCACATCACATATTGTTATGGGTAACTCCTCACAAATTGATGTTTTGGGATCTGGTACTGTTGATAAACAAGATGGATGTTTTAACAATGTATTGCTTATACCCCAAATCTCTTCTAATCTTCTCTTTGTATATCAAATATGTAATTTTGGTACTAGTAAAACTATGGATTTTACTTCACATGATGTTGTAATAAGAGAATGTAATGATCCTAGTGAGATAGTTGCTACAGGTACAGCAGACCATACTACAAGACTCTATACTTTTGATAAGTTTGAGTCTTTTATGTCTTCTAGTTCTTCACTTATAGCACATGGTAATAATCTCAAAAAATTGTGGCATGAGAGATTAGGACATTTGAGTTATGGATATATGCAAAAAATGAGTACAAAAAATCTTGTAAAAGGCCTTCCTAAGGTCTCATGTATTGATAGGGTGTGTCCTGGTTGTCTAGTTGGTAAACAACACTGGGATCCATTTCTAGTTGGTAAGGCCACATGTGAAAATGCACCCTTAGGATTGGTTCATAGTGATTTTATGACTTTTCCAACTCGTTCTTTTTCAAGGGCTAAATATGCACTCACATTCATTGATGATTTCACTCGTAAAACTTGGGTATATTTTCTCAAGTTGAAAAGTGAAGTTTTTGAGACTTTTAAGGCCTTCAAAGTCTTTGTTAAAAAACAATCATCTCTTCCTCTTAAGAAGTTATGCACTGACAATGGGGGGGAATATGATAGTAATGCTTTTTATGATTTTTGTATTGAGCATGGGATATAGCACCAGTTCACTATACCACACACTCCTCAACAAAATGGTGTAGCAGAGAGGAATAATTGAACATTGAAAGAGATGGCTAATTGTATGATTCACTCTAAAAATTTGAGTCCACAATATTGGGTTGAAGCTGTA
This sequence comes from Torreya grandis, assembly GCA_037957365.1. Lineage (NCBI taxonomy): Eukaryota > Viridiplantae > Streptophyta > Pinopsida > Cupressales > Taxaceae > Torreya > Torreya grandis. Next base: position 2,645,873 of record JARHVA010000934.1, on the reverse strand, counting down.
AATTGTGCAAACTACATTCAAAACTGTATGCCTCACAAAGCTGTGCAAAATATGACACCAGAAGAAGCTTGGTCTGGGATCAAGCCTGATATTTTAGATTTTCACATCTTTGGGAGTCAAGCATGGGAATTTGTTCCTAATGACAAACGTAAAGCTTTGGAGAAGAAAATCCAACCACTCATTTTTCTTGGCTATTGTGAAGATGTAAAAGCCTACCGTCTTTTTTATCCTGTCACACACGATGTGTTGTTTCAAAGGGATGTTCAGGTTGATGAACTACCCACTCCATAGGAGTGTACATCTAGTTCTTCTTCTCCCCCTCCTTTTTCTATCAAGGATAGTGAGGATTTTCTTTCTATTTTTGATGATGATGATGTTACACTTATTCAGCCACCACAACCATCTTCTTCACCACCTTTGCCCAAGTGGGCAAATAACACTCTATAGGTAGCTGGTTCTTTTATTGGTGATCCATCTGATCTCATCGCACTCACTCATAGACATCTGGTGTTTCTCTTTTGGGACAAGCTTATACAAATGATCCAATGTTGTTTTCTGAGGCTATTGGTATACCCGAGTGGGATGTTTTTATGTATGATGAGTATTCTTCATTGATGAAGAATGATACTTGGGATCTTGTCCCTCTTCCTAAGGGAAGAAAACTTGTAAAATGTAAATGGGCCTATATGACCAAATATGCTGCAGATGGATCAGTAGATAAGTAAAAAGCTAGATTAGTAGTTAAGGGTTTTTCACAGGTTGAAGGGGTTGATTACTCTGAGATCTTTACCCCTGTAGCTAAGATGGATTCTATTCAACTTGTACTCTCTCTTGCTACTTCACATTCTTGGTCAGTTTTTTAGAGGGATGTGAAGAGTGCTTTCTTGCATGGTAATCTCCATGAGGAGATCTATATGGAGCAGTCTCCAATATTTGTTTAAGACTCATCATTGGTTTGTAGACTATGTCATTCTCTTTATGGCCTCAAATAAGCTCCTAGAGCTTGGTACGAGAAGATGGATAGTTTTCTTTTGAGTTCTAGTTTTATTCATTGTGAGTCAAATCACAATGTATACATGTTGAAGCAAGGTGAGGAGCTTGTCATTTTGGTTTTGTATGTTGATGATCTCATCCTCACTGGCAGTTTAGATTCCTTGATACATGACATCAAGGACAAATTGGCAGATAGGTTTGATATGATAGATCTGGAACTTCTACATTATTTTCTTGGTCTTCAAGTTTTTCAAACTTTTAAGGGCATCTCTATTGGATAGCAGAAGTATGTGACAGATCTTCTTCATCGATTTGGCATGGTTGATTGTAAGCCTACCCCCACTCCATATTAGTCAGGTATTGTGTTGTCTGCCACTTGTATGACTCCTCTTGTTGATTCCACTTTGTATAGGCAACTTGTAGGTAGTCTTTTATACCTAACTCATACCCATCCCGACATCACATTTGTTGTGAATCTTGTCTCTTGGTTCTCACATGAGCCTCATGAGATTCATTAGCAAGTAGCCAAGTGTATTTTGTGTTATATTCAGGGCACCACTCACTTTGGTATACATTACACACCATAGAGTTCTACACAGCTTGTTGGCTACACTGACTCTGATTGGGCTGGTGATGTTGACACTCATAATTCCACTTGTGGATTTGCTTTCACACTTGGTTCAGGTCTAGCTCCTTGGGCATGCAAAAAGTAGACTGCTATTACATTGTCCTCTACTGAGGCTGAGTATCAAGGTGTTGTCAAAGCTAATCAAGAGACACTTTGGCTTTGATAGTTGCTTGGAGAGTTTGGCTTCACATAGTAGGGTTCGACTAGTCTTTGGTGTGATAACCAAAGTGTGATTGTTATTTCATGCAATCTTGTTGAGCATCAGTAGACAAAACACATTGAGATTCACATGCACTTCATTCAACATCTTATTTAGGATGGAGTTCTTTCTTTGGAGTTTGTACCTACAGCTGAGTAGATTATAGACATCTTCACTAAACCTTTGGCTTCTCCTCATTATCTTTAGTTGCAAGTGATGCTTAGGGTGAAGTAAGTTGTCCTTGGGGGGATTTCCCATGAAGTCCTTCCTTCCTTTATTTTTCATATATTTTTATTGGTTTGTACATGAGTACCTTATTAGGCCTAGTAGCTGGGACCCATCTTTGTTTGTCATTCTCCCTATGTTTTGCTTAAGGGAGGGTGTTGGAATAATGCATATTTAAGCTTACCTAGGGTTAATAGGGTAAGTTATTTATTACCTAGGGTTAATTTTATTTACCTAGGTTAATTTATTTTATTGTTGAGAATCTCTCAACAATATATTTGTTCATAGTATGAGAAAACAAATAGTTTGTTTTCTCTATTTTTTAATCACTACAAATAGTTTGTTGTCGTGAAACAAACTATTTGTATTATATATACTTTACAATCTATGAGAAATGAATGAGAGATTAATGAGAGAATACAGATAATTTTGTGGATTATCACCTATTTTTTAGGTGTGACAAATTTATTTTATTCTCTGGTATTATTTGTAGGTTATTTGTTGTGGGTTCTTTCTTTTGGATTGACCCTATGGATCCTGTGTATCTCCTACTCATTCTTTCACAATTCACTCTAACATGACCAAAATTTAGCATAAAAGGTTATTAAGACAAGTAGATATAAATGATAAAGCTAAAACATATTATATGACCTCAAAGGTGACTTAACCTCATTATAAGACCATGGTGAATATTTTATTACTTAGAGGACCTTATGAAAACTTTACACATATAGGGGGGTTGACTTATTTTGACCTAGGCATAAAATTAGTCAGCAGTACCCAAGCCACCAATACCAACACTAATGTTTCACATGTTGTGAATAACACCTTTCAAAACCATCAACTTTTATTGAAAATTATTAACCAAATGAATGTTTTACAAGATGATAATTCCAACCAAATTATGTAAATGCAAAATCATCTTATTCGTCTCCAAAATCACCCTCAATAGGTTCCATGGGGAGTGCACAACAATAATCCCCCCCACCCCTTAGGGATTCCTATGGTAATCTTATCCCTTAACCTCATCTTATTAATAAAACAATTTAACACATTCAAAATGAGCATCTTATACCTCAAATTTATAGCGATATAGGAGTTATCACCCCTACCATTAGCTATAATGGGTCAACTGATCCTACCCTACACTTAAAAACATTTAGAAATATATATAAAGATTGGATCAATTTAAACACTTTTGTCGCTACCAAGCTCTTAGAAAAAACCATCTTTTAATATTATTTATATTTTTATAACAACCTCAAATCTCATTACATCACTAGATTGGAAGATCTAGTTAATGCTCTAGTACAAGAGTTTCAAAGTAGTGACCTCCCTAAAAATACCTTGGCTCATTTTTTTAATTGCAAGAAACTTGAGACAAAAATCACATAAGATTTCATCAAATGATGGAAGACCTTGTCTAACAAGTTTTAACATAACATGATATAGTATAACCTCTTTCATCTATTCACCAATTCTCTATATCCTAAGTTGAAATATTAGGTCTAGACTTTTTCTCCATGAGCTTTGGAAGAGCCCATCGACAAGCCAAGTTCCAAGATTTTATCATTCATCAATTTGAGCCATCCAAACCTACTATGAGCACTCTAATGCTCATAAAAATTAAAAAAAATCATGATAATTATGATAGTTTCACTGATTCCTATGATACATTTCATAATATTCAATCTATTGCTCCCAACCATGCTCTAGAACAAGCTTCTCCTCTAAACCACATCCTTAATCCTCACTTTTCTCCAACAAGTGACATCAATGTTCATAAGCCATTATCCTTAGTATAATTTCAAAAATGTCTACCAAGGATTATTTAATGAGAGATTAATCCCACTCATCCTATGAAATCATGGTATGATCCAGATAAATTATGTTGGTTTCATGCTAGTTGGGGTGATTCTCATGAGAATTCTAGGCAATTGTGTAACTTAGTTATGGATTTCCTCCTTAGTCCCAATTTAAACCATGATTCTCTAAATCATAAACATCAAAAATCTTATGACATTGCCTTCAAAAATCACAAAAAATAAAGCAAAACTCAAGCTTTGAACCATGTTAATGCTCATCTACGCATCTCCAAAGACCCTCTTCCAAATCACCAAGATAATAATGATAAGCCTAACCCTTTCACCAATAAAATTGATATTTTTATAGACCCCACTCCAAAAGATAATTTATTCAACATGAATAATATGTGAATGGTAGTTACCTTCATTGATTCTCATCCCACCCACACTTACTAATTATCTCATACTTTTTATTTTATCCAATATTCTTCCCCAACTCACCTAATAGAATTGGGCATGAAGAACTTATCTATTTTGATGAACCACTTCCAACACATCCATTGGATAACACCTCTCATACTATTTATATAATTTCTCTAATCTCTTTACACATCACCAATTATACTCAAACTTCTAATACCACATCTTCAAATTTATCACAGGATAAACATACATCAACTATCTCATATTTCCATGATAATTAACCAACTTTTTCCTCAACTTAACTTCTTGCATCTTATCAACATAAATTTGAATCTACTTCTAATCCTCCTTCTAAGGAATTCCTCTAACATTATGGACCTCTATCTAATATCCCCTCATGGTTATGATGAATGGGATCATATCATAGAACTTATTAATCTCCCATCTCAACTTTTATTTCTCAAATTCATGGGGACATATTTGCATCATCATAACCACCTTATGCAGCTCCTATTCCAAATGAACATCCCTCATCCTCCCCTAATAGGATGTGAAGATACTTATATGGATCAAAATATAACATTTTACAATAGTTAGAAGAAATGTCTATACACATTGATGAAATAATGGACACTTCTCTCTCTCTCTCTCTCTCTCTCTCTCTCTCTCTCTATATATATATATATATATATATATATATATATATATATATATATTATATATATATATATATATTCCCCATTGCTTCTATAATTCCAAATGAGATTTTTTTTCATGCAAATGATCCTCCCCTCTTTATAATCATTCAAATCAATGATTTCCAAGCCAAGCATATATTGATTGATGATGGTTTAGGTACTTATGTTGCCTCTTTCAACTTTATTAAAACACTTAGATACACATTGATGAAATAATGGACACTTGTCTCTCTCTCTCTCTCTCTCTCTCTCTATATATATATATATATATATATATATATATATATATATATATATAGAGAGAGAGAGAGAGAGAAATGGGGAATATATATATATATATATATATATATATATATATATATATATATATATTCCCCATTGCTTCTATAATTCCAAATGAGATTTGTTTTCATGCAAATGATCCTCCCCTCTTTATAATCATTCAAATCAATGATTTCCAAGCCAAGCATATATTGATTGATGATGGTTTAGGTACTTATGTTGCCTCTTTCAACTTTATTAAAACACTTAGATATACATTGATGAAATAATGGACACTTGTCTCTCTCTCTCTCTCTCTCTCTCTCTCTCTCTCTCTCTCTCTATATATATATATATATATATATATATATATACTCCCCATTGCTTCTATAATTCCAAATGACCTATCACTATAGCACATATAATTATTTGAGTGAAGGTAATGATATTTAGTTTTCCTCTCTCTTATAACATATTGTTAGTCAATCCATGGACTCATCACATGAAGGTTGTTGCCTCTTCTACCAACCAATGTGTCAAGTTTCCTCATGATGGTGCAATCTGTAAGATTCAAAATGACACTAACCCTTGAAATTATGAATAATTATAAGACCATGGTTTATTAAAAATTCCAACCCTTGAACCCTTACCAAGTGTTCTATTCCAAGAATATCAATAGTTTAATTTCCTTGTCAACTCTATGTGAGGTTACCATGGTCACCCCAAACTCATCAAGAATATACCAACTAACCTCTTAAATTACAATGATGATGATCCTAACAAGATAAACCTCAAGATAAAACTTTTGATCTCTCTCCTCATCTCATTTCCCAACTTCCACCCTCTTTGAAGTCATTTTCCTATCAACCATTTAATGATGATATACATGTAGTCTTAACTAAGACTCGACACTCTATTCATCACAACACCTATGATGAGAAGGTCATCCATAATTACATAATTGATCTTCATACACTTTACTCTAATGATGGTTATACCTTAGATGAACCATTTTTATGAGGTCTTGTTCAAGCTTGATAAGTAGAGATCATTTGTTATCAATCTTTTTTATTTCATTATTTCCATTTATCTTATCACATTTTGTCTTGTATAATTCTTAATTTTAGCATTCTTATCCACATATACTTATCCACCATTCTACTTGAGGAGCATAGCTTAGGGTTTCATACTTTCTTTAGAGATATAGATCTTGAATTATGGAGAAGAATTTTGGATGCATTGATACTTTGTGTAGCCTAGAGTTGATTTATCCTAGTCATCTTTACATACCAAAACAACCACTTGTGAAGAAACCTTTTCCAAGGGAAAGATTGAGCTCGGTGGGTTCATCTTCAAAGGTAAGTATTCCTAAATTTATCCTTCTTTATAATATTAGATAGATATGTGTTTGTAATTCTCTTTGATGTATTAGTATTATGTATACATTAGCATGAATAAATGTCTTCTATGCATATTTACTTTTCATGTTTATTTTTTCCACTTTGTGCCATAAGATTTGGTGAGAAATAGATTATATTTTTCTTTACTTTTTATTGGTTTAGTGAATATGAAAACATAGGAACTATTTAGGGTTATTTTATAGTTTTTCTTGATTGGAGGCTTTGTAACCCTCCCTAGTGTATTCATTGTGGTAAAAAATCCTTTGGCTAAGTCTAGTGGATCCATCTTGGTCATAACCCCAAGTATATAATGTATCCACAATCAAATGTGTAAGTAGGATTTGTCTTCTCCGAGCTAGGATTGCTTTATAGATCTGTTGAATTTCCCATTATGTACAACTTTCACCATAGAATGGGGAACTTATTATTATGTTAAAATTCCATTCGATCTCAAAAATACTATATCTACCTATGAACAAGTGATGACCCACATTTTCCATGATCTTATCCATAAGATTGTAAAAACTTATGTGGATGAACTCATTGTCAAGTCTAAAATCTCCAAAACTCATCTCTCTAATCTTTCTATCATTTTTTATCACCTCATTAAATATAAAGTTAGACTAAATCATTATAAATGTGTTTTCAATGTCACATCTAGAAAACTATTGTGATTCTTAGTTTCTCTTTATGACATTTATGTCAATCTCACTAAGATCCATGTTATTTTTAACATGCCCATCCCTCATTTCATTTCATATATTCACACTTACCTTGGTAAACTTGGGATAATTAGATGGTTTATCCCCAAAATGGCTTAACATATCTATTCTATTATTTCTCTTCTCAAGAAAGGTAATGCCCTAGAATGGATGGATCCTTGTCAAAAAGCATTTAAAAATATGAAAGAATCTTTGCTTCGCCCACCCACTATTTTTCCACCTTCTAACAATCATCTATTAATATTTTATACTTATTTCACACCCATATCAATTGGGGTAATTCTTGTCCAACATGATGATACCAGAATGGAATATTCCATCTATTATATTAATCATGGTCTCATCAACTATGAGAAATATTATATAAAATTAGAATGTGATTACCTCACCATATATTTTACCACTGAAAAGATCTGACATTATATGTTTTATCAAACCACTTACATTATTATTCATTCTGATCCACTCCATCACTTATTCTCTAAAGCCTTTCTTAATGGAGATAGAATTATCAAGTTCATGGTCTAACTCATGGAATTTTATCTCTAAATTATTACACAAAAAAAATTCAAAATAAAAATCATTGTTAATCAACTTGTCATGGTTCATGTACCAACTATTGACTACCTTCAAGATAGTCTTCCCGATGATAATATTCTTTATATTTAAGATCTTAATCAAGCCATATCTACTAAATATTACTTCCATAACTTCATAATTTACCTTGAAAAAATTAATCTTGATGAATCCTCTATCTTCCCCAATACTACAAAACCAAAATTAGTTATCAAAAAACTTCCTAAAATTACTATCAATTTACACAAATATACTTGGACCCTTCATTTTGATATTGTCAAATTCCTTCAAGGAGTTGGGGTAGGTTGTATCCTCACTATTCCTCTTGGTAAAATTATCCATTTGGAATTTTACCTTACATTATATATCACTAAAAACATGGTGGAATATGAAGCCTTAATCATAGGCATGAGAGCAGCCCTTGATTTAGATATCACATATTTGCATGCTTTGAGTTACTCCCAAATAATTTGCCACCACATTAATAGTGATTGTCAATACAAAAGTGAAAATATCATTGCTTGTCATCAAATAGCCACTACCCTTTCCAAATAATTCACTTATTTTACCATTGAGCCTATATCTCAAGGTCAAAAATCTATTTCTAATTCACTTGTTTCTTCATTATCTCTTTTTCATCCACACCAAGTTCTTACCGATTCCACTTTTCTTATCTAAATAAGAAAATCCCCATCTTCTGTTCAACCACAAGATTCACTCATCTTCCACATTGAGGTTATCACCATTGACAAATCCCATGGTAGAAAGACATTATTCAATTTCATAAACACTAAACCTATCCTCCAAACATTGATTCCCATAAAAAAAAATATAATTTGTAAACAAGCTTTTAAGTATGTTTTTTGATATAACATCCTTTATTATCTCAACGTTGAAGGTACCCTTCTCCACTATGTTATGAAAGAAGAAGTTCCTCCTCTTCTTAAACAATCACATGGAGGCATTTGTGGTGGCTACTGTAGTAAACATGATATAACCCAAAAATGCTTACATATGGTATACTTTTGGCCCACTTGTGAAAAGTATGCAATAAATTTATTAAAAAATGTACTCCTTGCCAATTTAATGATGATCTAATCCTTTCATCTCCAGTTGAGCTTAAAATTATGGAGTCTCCCTAACCATTATACATATGGGGATTAGATCTCATAGGCAAATCACCTAGATCTCAAGATGGGAATGTCTTTATTATCATAGCCACTAAGTATTTTACCAAATGGGTTGAGGTTATTCCCCTCATCAATGTTACCAATACCAAATTTATAAATTCATCCTCAATTAAATAATTTGATGCTTTGGCTTTCCTCATACTCTCATTTCAGATAATGGTGGTAACTTCAAAAATAAAGACATCAAATATCTTTATGCTAAACTTAAAATCAATCATAAAATTTACATGCCTTATCATCCCCAATGTAATGGCCAAGCCAAGGTCACCAACAAAATTATTAATAAAAATTTTCAAAAGACAATCCATGAAACCTACACTGATTTGTCTCTTCATCTATATCCTACTCTTTAGGCCTATCACACTAGCATGCACACTACTACTAGGGCAATGCCATTTTAGATAGTCTATGGTTTTAAATCAATCCTTCTATTAGAATTTGAGATTCCCTCTCTCTATATCTCTCTTCATGGTATCATACCTGATGAAGAATTACATGAAGCCTACCTTCCTACTCTTGATCTTCTTGATGAACACTGTCTTTCTACCCTATAACATAATTGCCAATACAAGGCCCATATTTCCAAATAACATAAAAAAGAGTTAAAGTCAACACTTTTAATGTTGGTGATCTTATTATTAAGATAGACTATACACATGAAAAAAAGGTAAAGATGCCCAAAAATGGTGGGGCCCTTATTTAGTCAAAGACATTCTTGGCCTTAGCACTTATCACCTTCAAACTAATGAAGGCCATATTTTCAAAGAGCCCACCAATGCACAATTTCTAATAAGTATTTTTCCTAAATCATTCCCTTATTATCATGATTTCTATATGTTATCCTTATAACACTTTTTGTAGGATACTTACATGATTCTCACCCTTTGTATTAGTTCTCTCTTTCTCCAAACCTTAGTCCTTCCTTTTGGTCTTTTGGTTTCCCTTTTCTCATGAGTTATACTATAAAACCATGGATAGAACCTGATCATCCTCATGATTTCCTTTTGTTCTCATTTTTTCCTTGCTTTTCAATAGTTTTTTCACCCTTGGGTTTTTATATATTTTTATTTCTAGTGTAAGACCATGGATAAGACCTAGCCTTCCTCACAAATATCATCTTTCTCATTTATGTTTCAATACTTTATGTACCCTCGTGGGTTTCTCTTTTATGAGTTACTATGTAACACCATGGATAGGACCAAGCCTTCCTTAGAAATTACCATGTTTAATTAAGTTTTCCTTTTCTATAATGTTTGTAATGGTTATAAATTTTTGATCCCTTATTCTCAAATTTTAGTTTTACTTATTTTGTAGATAAAATTTGCATTAAAAAATAAGGTGTTATCATGTTTTCTGATGCAGGAGCATATCAAAACATCTCCATGAGGACATGGTCAAGTTGGGATTAGTCTTAAATAGGCATGAAATATCTATTCATGATTGAATTTGAATCCATTTTTTTGTATTTTTCCTCTAAATGATGTTTAAGGAGTAAATGTAAATGTCAAATGTAAAAAGTAAAAAGAGTGAAAAAGGGTAAAAGTTGGTTAAGAGAGAATCTTACATTGGAAGCCAATATAGGCATAAAGGGAAAATCAAGGGAATGATTGAAAATCTTCTAACTATATATATTTTTTTAGGGAATATTCTAAATTAGCATGTTTGTTAGATAACAAATCTTCTTTTATTTATCTTGAGCCCAAGTTGGGCATAGGAGTGAGAGAGGAGAAATTCTTAAAAAAAAGTATTATGTAAAAATTCAAGAGAAGATCTCATTAAAACAAAGTAGAGTGAGAGAGATAAAGAGGACAAGATATCTCATTAAATAGAAAAGAGAGATAATGTAAAAAAAGGAGATGAGAGATAGTGAGAGAAGACCTCACTTAAGAGATGTAAGAGTGAAGAGGAAAGTAAAAAATATAAGGACAAGAAAGATGAAGAATTAGATAAGGCTTTGGAAGCCATGGAACATTGATCATAGATCATGTATTGAACTATATGTAATCTTTCTTGTTTATAAATAATGAATATTTATTCCAATGATTATGTTATCCAAAAAATAGGGGTCTAGTTATATAATATATAGGCTTTAGTGTGTGTATTTTATTGAAGAGCTTAAGGAAACAATAAACTTTTATTGGAATGAATTATGAATGAGTAACCTCTAATAAGTGTGTGGAAAACAATATTAAATCCATGATATGTTTGAGAATGCTTTGAATTTTTTGAAAAAGAAGAAATAGGGTGTTGACAGGACAGTTTAGCATACACACAGTCTATTATTACTAAGACAGTTCAACGTGAAAAGAGATGTATGGACATTGTATAAGATTATGAGAAATTATATGGGATTAGTGTGGATATAAATTAAGGGAAAATTAATTTTTTAAAAACCTGTAAATATTTGTACTCCTTATAGTATACTCTCAGCCTATAGGTGACAAGATATTCATAACATACACAATCCACTGTTCTTTGAATGGATCAACATGAGAATGATTTCATAAAAATTGAAAAATAATCAGAATAATTTTTTAGGGTGAGTGTTAGTAAAAATAAAGATAAAGTAGGCTTTGAAAACCCCTAGATGTTTTAAGATCCCCAAAACCTTGTTCTCGGGCCTATAGGTGATAGGGTACAGGTAGGGCATAGAGATTTATATGTTTTAGAGAAATAAATGAATGAATTAAACTCTATTATGCATTAATATAAGTTATGAAATGAAGGATAACCTATTTTTAACTCATAAAACCTATTATAATCAAGGATTAGATGAAAACCTTACACCCCTATTGACTATCACAAGAAACATAGTCAAGTTAGATTGGCCTTGGTTGGAATGTGAAGAAGGACAATATGGATTAGTAGTGGGTTGTAAAATTTTATTAGAACATAAATAGACCTCATATATCTATTTTACTCCCTTGAAACCCTTCAAAACACTCCTAGTTAAATTCTTTGTACTCTCAGCCCTATACTAGTTTAGAAAGTCCTAAAACTAGGGTTTGACCTCTAAAATGAGTTATAACCATTCCAATTACATGAAAATTGTGATATTTCAATTTTATATGTTTCAAAACTTTTGGAGGTGGTTTCATGGTGATAAAATATGTATAAGTATGGAAAAGGACAACCAAAGTCAAGTTCTTGGTGTATGCAAGCAAAAGAGAGTAGGCCAATCTAGAAAAAGTGATTTTGTACAAAGGAGTGTACCAATAAATTTTTGATTCACCTGTAAGTAGGTAATGGACATCTGAAAAAATTATTTTTTTGGCTTGAAAATCTATAGGACGTTCTAGACAAGGAGGTTTACACTAAAGGAGGGTTAATTAAAGTAGGGGCTAAAGAAGGAAGTGTTAATATGTATAAAGTAACCTCATGTGATTCTAAGGTATGTTTTATAAGAACATAATGGGTATCCTAAAATGTATTTACTTCCATTTTTAAGCTAAACTAAAAGGATTTATGTACAAAATACATTAAAAAAAAAGGACTACAAGGAAAGGTGCACAAGCCAACAGGTAAACTAAGAATCTAGAACTTTACACAAAGGAATGAATGATCTAAATGGGTATGTATAGGTATGATAAGATATATTAAATTTATCTAAGAGGTTAGATCATTTTAAGAGGAAATTTTGATTAAATGTGGGTTTTTTAGTCAATACAAGTATTCCTATATAGAGGATTGTCACCAGTAGGAACATTAGTGACTGTGTGTGTGTGTGTGTGTGTGTGTGTGTGTGTGTGTGTGTGTGTGTGTGTGTGTGTGTGTGTGTGTGTGTGTGTGTGTGTGTGTGTGTGTGTGTGTGTGTGTGTGTGTGTGTGTGTGTGTGTGTGTGTGCAAAGCTATCAAAGCTAAGGTATGAGTGAGGGTTACACCATTTTCCTAAACTTCCCTCATTATTATAATAATGCATCACACTTTTACTATTATTGTATCCCATTTCACCCTTTATCACATTTTTTACGATTTAAAGTAATTCAAATTATTTCATATTTTATTCCTCTTAATTTGCTCTCCTTTCACTCCACATTAGATAAAAAAATATCAAATTCAAGATAGCACTCTTATTTTACCTAAATTAATGAGACTCTTGGATTCCATGCTCTCTAAGTTCTCTTTCTTATCAACCAAGTCTAAAGTATTCAAATGAAATTCATATTTATCACCTATCTTCTGTCTTCTAAATCTGTATGGAAGAGGAATAGAAAAATACATTAAGAAATTTAAAATATAAATCATTTGAAATAAAATTCAATGATACAAAAGGCAACATACACAGTAAAAAAATCAATCACACTAAAAGATGTCATTAAAAGCACATATCCTATCTCCAATCGAAGTTAAAACTCCATAGTTGGCCTCATGATATAATTGAGGTCCATTGGGGTGTGGTAGGCTAGTAGATTAGAATAGGAGAATTCAATAACCTCTATGGTGATACTTATTTTCTCATGTAATTACCCAATATTCACATTAGAATGATGACTCTGTAAGGGGTCTTGAGAAATGAGAAACACATTATGGGAAAGTATGTTGATCTACTTTTTATGCATATAGCCTCCATGGGATGATCAACATACTTCATTTGTTGACCTAAAATTTATATGGCTAAGTTATTTAGAGTCCTTAATGTTGAAAGTCCTTTTTTTTTGACAAACTTAATTTGAGTGTCTTGACTTTAATAAAGAGTTCCTCTACTTTGGTTTTTCCTTCATTCTCCCCTCCACTTATTTAATTTCCCCCTTGATAGACAAGTGTGATTATAAATATGTTTTACCTTCTTTTATATTTCCTTTTCTTCACATCTTAAAATCATGCTAGCACTACTTCATTTCATTTTTATCTATCTTTAGAACCAAACAAGATGTTTGAGTGACTATGGATTATTTTATTTATACCATGGTTCTACATCTCTAGATGTGTCTTGCTTTCTTTGACCATTTTCCATTATTATAATACCCTTTTTGTAGACACTTGAGTATATTTTTACTTTCATGTTATTTTACCATTGTTTAGTGAGGTTGGCTTGTTACTTCTCATTCACCAATGTTATTTTCCCTTATATGCACTTTTTTCATTGATGATTGAGTAAGGATTGTTACTTCTCACTATCAATGTTATTTTTCCATTTTGTTATCCCATATTTGTTTAAGGATTGTTACTAATTTTTACATTGATGTTTGATTACCATTTTTGACTTGTATCCTTGGTTTTAATTGGTGATTTTTCTTACTTAAGGTTTACTTGTTTGAGTTTTTTGATCTTTAGTAACCTTGGCTTTTCAGTTACCTGATTTAATATAAATTGTGACTTGGTCATTTGGTCTAACATAGCACTTATCACCTCAACTTTACAAATTTACAAGTACCTATCATCTAAATAACATAAATTATCTTGGTTTTCTTGTTTTTGTTTATTTTTTCTCTTTAGTTTTTTATCCATGGGTTTGTCAAAAGTAGTCTATGCGCCTTCAATGGTCAAAACTATAAACACAATATACAACCATATAGTGATAAAGGTAAGTCAAGGTATGCATACATTACTTTATATTTACCTTTTAATCATTTAAATTTTATTTATTTTTTCTTTAAAATACTAAAACATTTTATAGCCTCAGCATTATGTATTGTTGTGTTCTTTTCTCAAAGCACCATCCCCTGTTACACTTGAGTGACACATGATGAGCTTTGACTGAGGCATGTGTATACACATTATATTTTAAAAATTTATCAATTATTAATGATTTATATCTTTAAATAACGCATCAAGTAGCAATATTTTTAAGTTCACACCTTAAGGGGTGTACTTGCAAAGGGGTGGGTAGATCATTAGTGTTTTATAGGATTTTTATCCTTAAACTACCACTTGGTATCTACACACCCATATCATAAAAACATTTACCTAAGATTTGTCTCTTATTTTCACACTCCTATAATAATTTTCCACTTCATTAGCCATTCCAAAGCCTAAAATATTTTTTTAAGTTTACGATACACTTTTGGCCCCATCAACTGTATACTCTAAATGACAAAACTCATTTAAGGTCTAGGCCAGCCATTCACTAACCTAGATTGGTTTATTTTTGTCAATAATGATACAAAGTCAATTGGGTCAACCTAGTTGGTTGAAATTTTAGAAATGGCTAGGGTTAGATTCATATATATAAGCACATTCATTTTTCCATTTTTAGATAGACAATAATAATTGATTATTCATTTGTGCTTCTTTACAATCTGCTCTTCTACCATTCTACTTGAGGAGTCTTAGCTTAGGGTTTTTATTTGGAGAATAATCTTATCTTGTGGAAAAAGTCTTGGATGCTTTGTCCTTTCTTAGTGATCCTCAAAAACCACAACCTCTTGTAAATAAATTTTGGCTAAGGGAGAGATTGAGTCTCTATGGGTTCATTTTCAAGGTAAGTATCTCTAACTTTGTTCCTCTTTTTAGTAGATAGAAGTAGCATAAGTAATGGATTTTTAATATATTTCTCTCTCCATTAATTAGGGTCTTAACTATATATAGCCTAAATATGATTCTCTTATTCATTTTCACTTTTATGTTTACTAAGCCCACTTTGTGCCACAATCTTTGGTGAGAATTATATTAGACTTTTACTTTACTTGTTATTAGTTTAGTGAATATGAAAACATATTACCTAATTAGGGTTATTGAATAGTTTTTATTGATTAAGAGCTTTTAAACCCTCTTTAGTGATATTATTGTGTTAAGAGATCCCTTTTCTATGTCTAGAATATCCATTTTGGTTATGACCCTGAATATATAATGTGTCAACAATTAGAAGTGTAAGTAGGATTTATCTTCTCTGAGCTAGGATTGATTTATAGATTAGTTGTATTTCCCTTTACATACAAAAGAGACTTTGGGAAATATGAATGGTTAATCCATACTTGGATATAAATATAAAATGACAACTAATTTTCAATGGGGATCAACTAAAACATAAAACAAAATACCAAAACTCTATTATTTTCTCATTTGTCTTGGTCATAGGGAAGCCATATGCTACCAATTCAAAGATACAATTCTATGTAATCCTTTCAAGAGAAAATTTATTTATTTTCCTCCATGTATTAATTTTAATAAGTTATAATATGGCATGGATTTTAATATTTATTCTAATGTAATAAACATTTGATGGAATCTTTATTTTTGTGATGTCAATTATTTTGGAAAATTCATGTGTTCATTAGATTATGAAAACCCATACAACATGGGATAAAATTAGGCCTTAATTGGTATCCCCCTCCTACTTTCACTACTTAGGAGTAATAGGATATTCAAATTGAATTAAAATATTCCTAAAGTAGGCCAATTAAATAACTCAATTTATGATATGGAATTTCAATCCAAAATTATGAAAAATACTAAATATAAAATTAAAATGCCAAATCATATTTTGAATGCATAATCATGAAGAAAAAACAATACTTAGCTTATTTAATTATGTGAATATAGATATGATATGTAAAGGTGTGGAAATAACATGTCTAATGTTCAATAACCAGTCCTCAAATTCTAAAGATATTATTTTTGGTTTCCTAGACACTTGTGTCAAAGATATTATTTCAATATTGATTGAACTATTTTGTATGGAATCTTAAATGTATCAAGGTGAAACCACTTGGGTATTTCTAGGTTTTATGTCACCTTTCATATATTGGAATAGGTTTTACATCATTGTTTATAGTTCAAACCCTAGCTCTCTAACTTAGGCTAGGTTACCTTTCAAAAAATGGGTTAGTGGGCTCATGATGTTGATCTGACCTCAAATAATCCTCTGTAAATGAGTGTTTACTACATATCCAATACTTAAATGAGGGCCTCATACTTATGTATTTCTCCCCTATGTGTTTGTATGTGTGTGAACAATAGTGTAGAATGTTATATGCGAGTCCATACAATGATCTAGCCTTGAAAAAAATATATCTCATGGGTTGTATTTTGAGTGATTAAAACATATAGTATGTATATCAATAGTATTTTTAACAAGTGTTATTTTCATATTGTTAGATGATTTAATTAAACAAATTAAAATTAAATATAATATTGAACCTAGGACCTTAATGAGCATAAGGCAAATCTAAACAAAATTGAAGTAAATAGAAGAAAACAAACACTTGATTACCTTCCTTTTCATGGATAATTCACCTTGTCATAAGTATATGCATCTCAAATGTAGTTTTCAAGCAATCTTTAGAAATTTTAATCCAAAAATGGACCATCTCTCTTGGCATACTTTAATAATTTGAGTTAATAAGAATGGAATTCGATGCACAAATTAGCATAATAAATTCACATGACTTCACTATGAGCCTTGAGTACCCCTAAAATTACAAGGGGAATGGGTTTTATAATAAATTTCAAATCAATGAGGATCCTTCATCTTGACTAAAATATGGATGTTTGTAAATGCATCCTCATTAAGGCACATGGATCAGCACATGGGATGATAACATGAGACCTTAATCATGTCTAAGATGAAGGGTGGATGAAGGATCTTAAAAAAATCCCAAGGTAGATTAATGTGAACCCTCCATCTTGCATAAAATATGGAGGGCAAATAATTATCCTCAAAATATATTTATAAGAGTCAATATGGACCCCTCATCTTGTTTTTAAGATGAATGGTGGAGAACTATTCTCAAGAAAGTATAAAGATAACCACATGGATCATCAATATTGGTGTTAATATTGTTTCTACTATGAAGGGTGAAAAATAATCCTTCATATTAATTCATTTATTAATTGGTGGGCTCACAAAAGGCTATTCCATAGGATCTCAAGATTCATTCTCAAATAAAGATGTCCTTTAGAATAAGAAGGAAAAACAAGAGTTAATAATTTAAACAAAATTATAATTCCATTTGCATAGCATTATAATTACAATAATAATTAATTATAGTAATCAAATATCAATTTAATTAATACAATGTGTGGAATTTTATTATAAGAATGATTTATAGAAGGGGAATTAATTGCATTAATTGATCAGTGAAGGAGAATTAGTGATTGATTAGAGTAAAATAACTGACCAAAGAAAATGACCAAAATAATTACTGAATAGACTTAATACGATGAATTATCTCACCTAGAGATTCCCTAAGGTTAATTTAAACTTGTACATTATATGAATAAATGATTTTGGACCAGTTTATGTGTAATTATGGGAAGTTGTTCCATTTTACACTTTTGACATGAACGTGATAAAAATAGAGTGTCTACATTTTTCCCTATTTGAAAAGGTGTTGTGATATGTATATGAAGTAACTTTTTCTAGCATAATTAGAACTTGAAAAAGGTGGATGAAAAATTAGATGATGAAATAATGGATGTTGTGATTTTTTTTGTTCCCAATCAACAGATGCAGGAGATTAAATGAAAAGATAAGATGTGATTTTAATGAAATTAATTAGGTATGATTCCCCCTCAATAGATCATGTGGGAATAAATGAAACGGATGGTATCTCAAAAAAGAGAGGAATAAGTTATAAAATAAGAGAAAATTAACATGTGGAAAAGATTACACCACTTGAGCTAACACTTACATGCTTTCATTTTTAATGATGATAAATTAATTCACCCCAAACAAGGTAGAATTGGGAAGGAAACATCCCTAAATCAGTGGCATACTTTTAATTTACCTAAACATGGTGAAATATATAGTCTTAGGCATGATCTATCTTGAATGGGAATATGCACACTTATTTTTTTCCAGACAAGGTCAAAGTTGTGAGATTGGAATGATGATGCAACCTAGATAAGGTGGATAGTTGATGAGCCCCAAACAGGGTGAATTGATTGATTGAATAGATTTATTGGTAAACATATATCAAGTATTTAACTTGTTACATAGATTAATAATGATATTAATGAATGAAGTTGATAATTTGACACAAACATGTGTGTTAAGGGTATAACAACTTTTAAAAGAAACCATAAAAAACTAAGCACACAAGAATGCTCAAAGTGATAAGAGACTAAAGAATGTAAAAATAAGATAAAGATTGAATAATTATATGATCTGATTAGAAGAATATGGATAATAAAAAGAATAAAATAGGGGTGGGTGAGTTGACCTCAGAAATTGGTTCGTATTGAGCATTGGATATATAGTCTAAAAAAACTCAGGTTGATGTAATTCTCCCAAAAATTGGGAGAGAATATGATGAATAATGTATTAGATGATTAAAATAATAATAATGATTGATCAATGTGTATAAATCTCTTGTTAAATACTTATTTTGAGATGCACAACCTGATGAGCAAATATGTAGCCAAAATGCTCAGGTATGTTGATTTAATTATGAAAAATGTGATGATGTGAACTGGTCAAAGATGACCAAGACAATTTGATTAGGTAATAAATGATGTGAGGTGAAATACTTCTACTATGACATTTAAAATTTATTATCTTTTGTAATTTATTTTTATTTTGCACATGATAGTATACATCATGATATAAAATAACATGATGACCTAACCACAATGTGCATAAGGACTAACCCCCACTCCTATAGACAATTGATAATAATGCACTAATGATAAAAAACACAATGGTAATGCTGACATATTATGATAGATGGACTCAAAGACAAGTGTAGGACAAGGGAAACCATGATGATGACCTTATTATGAAAATGGACTAAGTCAAGGTAATAATAAAAAATCAAACAAACAAGCAAATAAGAAAACACACAAGCATGAAAATAAAAAGCAATAAAAATCATCATGTCTTGAATCAAGTCAAAATCGACATGTGAAGGCTCAATGGTAATGATAGTTAGAATGGATTACCCCAAGTAAGGATACATTCAAAGGAAATAAGTAGGAATAGGACATCTTGAAATAAAATGCACACTTAAACTTTCCCTAAATAAGGTTGAAGGGAGAAGATTGAATTAGAGTGATTTAATTCAACTTTGCCCCAAACAGAGTAGATTTGGGAAGGACACATCCTGATGATAGTTAATTTGATTGGATTAATATTGATCAAGGATTATTGACTAGACTTAAGACAAGATAAATGTTTTTGGATTTTTTGGTTTTATATTTTTTTGAGATTGTGGTCTTTTCTTACTTTTAGAATGTTTTAATGTTATGAATGTTTAGGATTTTATAAAATTTTGAATGTTTTTGAGTTTTTTCCATCTCAACTCATTGGATAATTATGAGATGTATAATTATTTAACTCTTAAAATTGTGAGAGAATACATTTAAATGGTAAAATGGTGGGAGCATAATATAAGGGTGGTTGAGTTTACCTCAAAAATTTGAGCGTTACCTACATAATCTAAATGGACCTCAAGCCACTATAATTTAACCAAAAATGGGAGTAGAATGTGATAAGTATGAACAAAATTAAAGATGATTGTAATTATCATGATTGATATTGGATTGAACTTAATGGAGAATATTCAACTCACAAAATGGTGAGATCATAGGAGTGGTAACAAACAAATCAAATGAAATATGTATCCCACTAGGCATGCATATGCAACGATAAGATTGTTTACAAGTGTTGTTTTCACAATATTAGATAATTCAATCAAACAAATCAAATGAATATAAAATTGAGACTAGGACCTCGATGATCATAAGTCAAAGCTAAACAAAATTGAAGTAAATGAAAGAAAATAAACACTTGATTACCTTCCTTTTCTTAGATCATTGACCTTGCCATAAGTGAATGTAGCTCAGATGTAGTTTTAAAGCAATATTTGGAAATGTTATTATCCTAAAATGGACTAGATCTCTTTTAATAATTTAATAATTTGAGTTGACAATCATGGACTTTGAAGCACAAATTAGTGTAATAAATTAACAAGGCTTCGTTATGAGTCTTGAACATCTCTAGAATTATAAGGTGAAGGAGTCTATTTATAATAATTTTGAATCAATGAGGACCCCTCATATTGACTCTAATATGTATGGTTACAAATACATCCTCAACAAGGCACATGGATCAACACATGGATTGATAACATGATCCCTTCATTTTGTCTAATAATAAGGGTGGAGGAAGGCTCTTCAAAATATCCCAAGGGGGATTAATATGAATCCTCCATCTTGCATGCAAGATGCAGAGTGGAGAATTATCCTCAAAATATATTTGAAATATTCAATGTGTGACCTTCATATTATTTCCAAGATCAAGGGTGGATAATTATTCTCAATAAATCACATAGATAACCACATAGATCAATAATATGGGCCCTTAATTTTGTTTCCAAAATGAAGGGTTGAGAATGCTCCCTAAAATATCTAAAAATATTTGTTTTGGTCCCTTCATCTTGTATCCAAGATGAAGGGTGGAGAATAATCTTTCATATTACTTCATTTATTAATTGGTTGGATCACAAAAGGATAATCCATAGGATCTCAAGATTCTTTCTCAAATGAAGATGTTTTTTGGAAGTAGAAGGAAAAGGATGAATTAATAATTGAAAGGAATTATAATTTAATTTGCATACAATTATAATTAGAAGAAAGATTAATTAAATTAATAAAAGATAAATTTAATTAATATAATGTGGGGAATTTGATTAGAAGAATGATTTAGATAAGGGGAATTAATTGCATTAATTGATCAGTGAAGGAGAATTAGTGAATTGATCAGAGTAGAATAATTGACAAAAGAAAATGACCAGAATGATAATTGAAAATAAATTATATGGTGAATTATCCCATCTATAAATGTCTCAAGGTGAATTCAAACTCATACATTATATGAACAGATGATTTTGGACTAGTTTGTGTGCAATTATGGGAAATTGTTCTATTTTGAAATTTTAACACAAAAGTGATAAAAATGGTATCTATTTTTATCAAGATTATTCAACACTTGACCAGATTATTGGAATTGGGTAATAATGCTAGTCAAAAGTTGGGGTGGGGCTACAAGTAGATTTTTTCCCTTTCTAAATGTTTATAGGACTATCAATGTTTGAACAATTATACGACCATTGATAGAGGAGGGTAAATCATCACTCCACTTTGTAATTACAATAGATAGGAGGAAAAAAAAGAAAAAAATTATTTTAGGGATATTAATAAGTCTCTAGATAAGAACAATAGTATATGTCACAGGGGGGATTTTGAAATAAAAAGCTATAGAATCACCCTTAAGGGTAAAATTGTTTGATTTTTACCCTATTCATTCAAAATTTACCTCTAAAGTTTTATGTAAAAGTGACCTAGATAAAATGGCTCATAGGCAATATTTGAGATCACTTTTCAAGCGTGTTCAATAGTTCAGATGTCTATAGTGAGTAGGACCATTGGTAGGTACATTTATTTATTTATGAAATTTTTATTTGACAACATTTATTACACTTTGAATTAGATAAAACCATGACTTCACCATTTTAAAAATGATGAATTTGACCATGCAAACATGAAACAATGAATTAGACCATGCAAATATGAATTCATCTATGAAAATGGTGAATTCAAACTTGAAATTTTTTATTTTTCTAAATAGTAAAATGGTGTAGAGAGATTTTTAAAAATTGATGAATTCAACCATTAAAATAGTGAATTGGCCATATAAATAATGAAATTGACAAAAGACTTATGATTTCACCAAATGATGAAAATGATCTAGACACTAGTGAAATGGTCAAGTATTGAACAAATTAGTTGAATAAAATGGTGAAAATGACCATTATAATAATTATTTCTACAAATGGTAAAAAATGACCATGGTAATAATGATTTGGTTGAATAATCATTGAAATGGTTAGGAAAACTAAAAAATCACCTTGAAAATAGTGAAAATTCCTAAACCTTATTTAGCAGTGAATTTGATGTAAAAATGGTGAAATGGTCTTATTAAATGGTGAATTCACCTAAAATGGTAAAAAATTCATAATTCATAAAAGAATAAAAATTGAAAAAGGATAAACTTGAGAAAATTATTGACAAAGTTGAACAAGACCTGATGAAATATTAGTGCTGGGAAATATATTTGATTAACAAGTATAATAATGATTGAATTTAGCAACCTTGATTAGATTTTAGGAGAAAGTTGATGTACTCATCAAACATGAGAGGTGGTCCCATATATTATGACAACCAATGATATGATTGGATGACTTGCTTAATTTCTTTGTAGTGATTGGTCTCATGTATGTGGTGAGGATTCTAGTAATCAAAATATATCAAGAATTGATTAATGCTTTAGTAGATATATGGTGCTCGGATACTTTGACATTCTAGTTATCAATAGGTAAGATGACCATCACACTAGAGGATGTCTAGCATATTATTTTGGTGACTATCATAGGATGGCCACTATATTAGCTAGCCCTAGGGCTCAAACAATGTATGTTGGATGACTTAATAAGACACTTTGACATTGAGATGGTTCAAGGTGTGTATGTGGACATTGACAAGGTTGATCTAATTATGGATGTGTCATGAAATGTGGCCACAAATGTTAAACTTCCCGTATTTGATATGGTAATGGTTATTCTTATGGTTATTGTTAGTGGTATTTTATTTATTGATAATAATGGGCAATTCTTTCACATGGACCTAGGTGGAATAGTTACATATATGTTAAAGTAGATAGTGATATTTGCATGTGGCCCTACTATATTATCTAAATGATATAATGATCTTTAGTACATGGTATACTAAAGAGGATGAAGTATTGGTGCAACCCCATTGCTTAATATATGGGCATGGGAACATATTTCAATTAAGAGACCACTAAGCTGGTAATAATAGAGTATTCTAGTGGAGTTGATGACCTATGGGTGGTATCAGGTAGGACCTAGTCATAAGAGACATAAGGGATATGATACTACATGAAATATCTAGATGAGATTGCATAGGTAGATTTAACTTGAAGGCCTTATTTAGGTATTTAGTATCAATGGTCTAAGGATGCTAAGTATATGTTATACATGAACATAATTTGTTATATTTTTTATCATCAATATTTCACCATAGATTGATATACACTAGATAGATTGAAACATAAGTTTGTTCTATAGCAGGATATACCCATGGGTCCACCTCACTTTGCTCATGTGACCAAAAGGACATGATAGTAGAGTCCAATAGTGGATTAGGAAAAGGTAGGGGCTAGCTTTATGTTGATTCCATAGGTGTCTTGGACCTATGAAATAGGTTTAGTGGGTGTATAAGTTATGTTTTAAGGTAATCTTTATAGGTCTAAACCCTTAATAGACTATCTTGTCTATATAGGCTTGAAGCCTTTCACTTGGTCTATCACATTATTTTACACTATAATGGATTAATATCAAACTTTTAAAATCATCCTAAGACTCTTAAAACTTTTTTAAAATTTATAAAAATTTAAAAAACCTTTATAAGATTCATAGATATCTTGAAAATTTAATAAATACTAAGAAATACACTTTTAGCCCTATTTTAAGGTTTGTCTAGGTCTACAAAATACATAGTCAGTAATATATTTTCTTATAGTTACCTTAAAGCCTTAAAACCAAATAAATCATGTATAAAACTTTTTCATGAATCTATATACCAATTTTCATAAGATTTTGAGGGTTTATTTCCAAGATATTCCATTTTTATGAGCTAAAACCTTGACCTGGGGTTTTATGATTGTACAAAACCTAAGAGTACAATTATGGAAAAAATTTAAATTTTATGAATGTTAAAAGACTAATATCACTTGTATTAGGTCATTTATATTTTTTCCTAAATATATCAAGTGAAATCTAGTCTTGAAACATCATGAAGGCATATATAAATCATTTTTTTCTTGGATTGTAACATAAAATCTTATGTTTTTAGATCTCTACAACTTTTTTAATTGATAGGGTAAAAATGATTTTGAAGCTGAAGGTATGAACTAGGGAGTGAGGGTTTTGACAACTAGACCCACATCTAAGTACAACAAAGAGGGTAAAGGAAACTCCACAAATCCAAAAATAGAAAAGAGGGTTTAAAGGCTCCCCCAACCTTAAAAAAGTGTATTGAAGGTACCCACGACCTTGGTAAGACTAGAGAACCTAAGTGTTTTAAGGATTCCAACAACTAGGGTTTTTAAGGATCTTGTAACCTAAGAGTATATAAAATGGGGTTTGAAGGCTCCCCCAACTTTTAACAAGTGGAGTAAAGGTCCCATGACCAAAGAGAGATAAGAGAACATGAGGGTTTTAGGGCTCCCACAACCTATAGTACACAAAGAAGTATCTAAAAAGTGAATTTCAAAGGGATATCTCCCTTTGTCATGTCTTCTCAAAAAGCACTGCATATGAGAAGGTCCCCTATAGAGGGAGGTCTTCTACCACCAGGGTCTTTAGCATAGCCTCTATATAATATAGTTATAGCAAGAGGGTTTATCTTTCCTCTAAGATTCATAGCTTGGCAAAACATAACAAGAAGCAAAGTATAAAATATGAGTTCAAATAGAAAAGGAGGTCTTATACTTCCTAAGACATTTGAAAAACTACCACAAAAGTGGATTTCTCTATCATCCACTCTATAAAAATAGGATTTGGCTAGAAATCCTATATCCATACCAAACCAAATTGACTTAAACTGATATGGGTCCTCTCTAGATTTTGTCTCCTTGCATAAACATGTAACTTGAAAAAAATTGAAGTGGACTCCTCTATCATCCACTCTTGACCAATAAAGGAATGCAACATTAAATCAAGATCCCCCTAAAACCATAAACTTGTCTTTCACAAATTTTAGTACTTTAAAATAGATACTTATAGTTCTAGGAATAATAAAGTGACATATTCCATTAACAAAACATTTTTTGAGGTAAAAGGATTATTCCATTATCCATGTGATCAAATAAGTTTAAAACATGGTCTCCTCTAATAACTAGGCCATTCAACAGAATAGGGGAGTGGGTTCCACCCATCTTTCCCCAAAATATAATCTTGGGGTGGGATCCTCTATCTTCCACCCCAAAGAAGGACCATAAATAAACCAAATTACTTAAAGTGATCAGGTGGGATAAATGGATTTTTCCATTATCCAAGGCATCAAAAGGGGCTAAATCATGGACTCCCATAATATCCATTCCACTTAATGAACTATGGGAGTGGGTTCCTCTAATATCCAACTTACCCCAAAAAAGGATCCTAAGGTGGGATCCTCCATCGTCTACCTCATAAAAGGACCATAGAATAAAATCCAATGTTGTTCTAGTTTCTCAAATCAAAATAAAATTCAGACTTCTAAGGGTCTTCTATTCCTTTCACTCTTGAGACTTTCATGGGACTAGGCTCTCTTCATAGAAACCCTAGGTAGATTCACTTCCTACTTGATCAAGGACTCTTGAGAAAACCCAATAAGTTATATAAGTAACTTCTTCTCTAATTTTATTTTTCAAATTACACCTAGAAGCTCCCTTTCACCTAAATACAGACCTAATTCTTTCCCATCCAGCTTGTCATTCAGTCTTAAGTGGGATGTCACTGATGGCTTAATAAACCCTTGATCCACCTAGATCTAGGTCATCTTCATCTCCTCCTTTCCCTTATTTTCCTTCTTATCCTCATCTTATTTTAAGAATTCTCCTTCCACTCTTGCTCTTATCCATGTCAAAATAGGTGTTCTAGTTTTTCTGCTCAAATTGGAATTTAGAATGTTGAAGGTCTTCTACACTAAAACTCTCCCATGTAGCTTTCCATTCAAAATTATAGGGAATGTCAGTGGTGGAATGGAATGCCCCAATCCACATATAATTGGTACATCATCATCTCCTCCTTTCCCTTACTTTTCCTCTCATCCATGTCTTAATGGGAGAAGTCTCCTCCTTTCATTCTTTTTGCTCCCTTTAACTAGAGAAAAGTGAACTTTAAATTGCTTAATATCTTCCATAATTACCATTACTTACTCCCACTTAGATTGAAATTAAAATTGAAGTTTTTAAAGGTCTTCTATAGTAGTTATTACTTCCTCTCACTTAGTTTGAAATTCAAATTGGGTTTGTTGAAGGTCTTCCATAGTTACCGTTACTTCCACTCAGAATGAAAATCAAATTGAAATTGTTGAAGGTCTTCTATAGTTACCATTACTTCCTCCTAATCTAATTAAAATTAAAAAATAAATTTTTGAAGGTCTTCTATAGTTATTATTACTTCCTCTTGATCAAATTGAAATTCTAATTCTAATTGTTGAAGGTCTTCCATAGTTACCATTACTTCCTCCTGCTTAGATTGAAATTCAAATTGAGACTAATAAAAGGTCTTCCATAATTACTATTACTTCCTCCCACTTAGAGTGAAAATAAAATTGTAATTATTGAAGGTCTTATATATTTATTGTTACTTCTTCCCACTCTGAATGAAAATCATATTGAAATTGTTGAAAGTCTTCCACAGTTACCATTACTTCCTCCCACTCTGATTGAAATTCAAAATGAAATTGTTTAAGGTCTTCTATTGTTATCATTACTTCCTCTTGATAATATTGGAAATAAAAATGATATTAAAGGTCTTCTTTTACCTTTTACTCAAGAAATATCCTCTCTTGAGGCCTAAAGTAACTCAAACTATTCCTCCACTGAATTTCACTAAATTTTCTTTCTTTTTCCTCAATCTCTCTCCAAGTCCAGGAGTATCTAAGATTTGGAGATCCACACCATTATAATACCCTATAAATTGAGAAAATACTTCCACTCCTTCCACCTTGACTTACCACACATATAACCTGCTAAAGGTCTTTTTCTCATTATTCTCTTCTAAAAGACTTCCACTCCTACCTTGACTTATCACACCTGTAACCTATTGAAGGTCTTTCACTCCTACTCTTTCCACTCCATTTGATCCTCTATAACTTGAGAAATAACATAAATTTAATAAAAATATTACAAATACAATCAATAAAATTCATTCACACCTTCAAAATTATGATAACCCATATAAATCATAATAAAATTTTGTTTTATTCATAACCCCCTTGAAGTGATACACATACCTATAGATAGTCCTCTTGAAGTAAACCAACATACCCAAAAAACCTAATAATTTATCTTCTGTTTTTTTTTTCATGAATTATATTCCTATTTTTTTATGGCTTAAGGTTTATCCTTACTTAACTAATGCTTAAACTTGGTATTATTTGGTTTCATGCACAATAATCTCTCAATTATCTATGACTTATCTTAAACTTACCAAATTGACCTTTTTCCTACATTACATATACTTTGTTTAGGATTTTAGTATATAGTTAGAGTAATTAAAGGATTTAAATACACTTATGACACATTTTTAAACCCTTAATACCCATTACAAAATGATCATCCCCTTGCAACATACCAAACCCTTCAATATCCTTACAAATAAATTCAAATTTTTGAATTATTGGTTTTGGAAGGAAAAACTAGAAAAACCTTTAAATGACCTATACCTGACCAATGAATCATGTAAAAGGATCCTTATTTACCTCACACAACATATTATACCTCATAATACCAAAAAAAACTATATTTTAACTATTTATAAGTATGCACTTGCATCATACTTCTAGGGCATAAAAGAAATATTCATGTGCTCCTACTCATGAATTATTAAGCATTACTGCCATGCTTAATTATATATAAATGTGTCATACATGTGGAATCCATAATTTTATGGTTCTTCCACTTGAATAATTAACAAAATTACTCTTTGTCTCTAGTCTTCTTAACCATCTTCTTGTCTAGAATGGCTTCAAGTTGATCTGGTTGTGTTTTTTGTAATTATTTCTCCTAGTTGATTATCTAATCATCATTATCTTCAGGTAAATTTCATAAGCTATCCTATCTTATTAAATGATAAGCATATTCTATAGTAAATATGGGTTATATTATAATGTCAAATGGAACCTCTAATTCATAAGCATTGGAAAAAAATTAAGACCTTACAAGGTCCAATTTTCTTCATCTTTAACTTTTTGTATTCCCACTTAGGGATATTTATTTTATAATATGGGAAATAACTAGATAACCCACTTAAAATTTAAATTATTTCCTTATCATATTATCACTTACCTAAACTTAATTCTAGTTGTTGTTTTACCTATTCATGCAATAATTACATAGATGTAAAATTCTCAGCTTCGACACATATATTCTCGTGCTTGCCTAAGTTTCTCAGCTCATAAATGCTTCTTGGATGGATTCCATACACAATTTTAAATTTTATATAACTTTAAAATCTATTTTTATAATCATTATATTTAAATTCTATTTGAGCTAGTATTTGATCCCATTATTTAAGATGATCACTTACCAAACTTATGAGTATTTTTCCAAGGATTCTATTAACTAATTTATTTTGACCATAAGTATGAGTATGGTAAGATAATATGAAGTTAAAATTAGTCCCCAAATTATTTGAAATATTCCTCCAAAATTTTCCAAAAAAATTGGTATACTTTTCAAAAATAATACTTCTAAGAAGCCCGTGTAATCTCACTACTTCTTTGAAGAATAGGTTAGCAATATTGGTTGCATCACTTGTTTTTGTATAAGATATTAAATGTGAAATTTTATAAAACCTATCAACCACAACAAAGATATAATAATTAAATTTTTATGTATTTGGTATCCCAAGTATAAAATCCATGCTCACTAAATTTCATGGCCTGCTAGTAATTGGCAAAGGCTAATATAGGCTTGCATTATAACTTGTCCCTTTGGCATATTGGAAAATTTTGCATCTCTCAAAAAATGTTTTCACAACCATCTACATCTTTGGAAAATAATAGTGAGTAATCAATTAAGTGTCTTTATTTGCCAAAAATGACATGTCAACCTACCATTATGCTTTTCCTTTAACACATTCTATCTCATTGACCCTATTGGTATGCATAATTGACTTCCTTGGAATATCAATCCTTCTTGAAGCATATAGTCCACCCATGGAATTATATGTCTAGTTAATATATTCTCACATGATTCATATGCCTAATTTAAATTAGGATCTTGTTTATATGTCTTTCAATGCATCAAAACCCAAAATATTTACTTGGAACTCTTGCATAATCAAACTTTTCCTACTTAATACATCTGTAACTTTGTTAGATTGTCCACTTTTATGATTGATGAAAAAATAAAATATTTTTAAAAATTTAACCCATTTCATATGCCTTTAACTTAGTTTAGTTTGACTACTAATTAATTATAAGGTGTGATTGTCTATATAGAGCACAAACTCTTTGGGAAGAAGATAATGTTTCCATTTCTTCAATGTTTGGACAATAACATAGAAATATTGGTAATATGTTTACTACTTATTATTTTCCTCATTAATTTTATCACTAAATTTTATTAAATTAGTTTTCCCTCTTAACTCAAAACACCTAATAGAGCAATCCCACTAGCATCACATTATACTTGAAACAACTTGGTGAAATCAGGAAAGGCTAATATTGGCTACTATGTAATATTTTTTTTAATATATTAAAACTTCTCTTAGTTACCTCAACTCATTGAAATTTATTTTTATTTCCTTTGAAGGTTTCCACTATTAGAACACAAATTCCACTAAATTTTCTTATAAATTATCTATAAAATCTATCCAAGACATGAAAACTTCTTATCTTAAATATGCTTTTTGGATTAGGCCATTCTACTATGGATTTGACTTTATTTTTTCCCATCTGCAATCCTTCTTGTGAAATAAAAAAACCCTTAATAAACCAATTATGTATTCATGAAAGTGCACTTCTTGAGATTTATTATCAACTTTTCTTCTTGTAAATTGTTTAAAACCACCCTAGGATGTCTAAGTTGTTCCTTCTTTGACTAATTGTAAATCATAATATCATCTAGGTAAATAATTACAAATTTACCTATGAAAGCCTTGAGCACCTCATTTATAAGCCTCATGAAGGTGCTTGGAGTTTTAGTCAGCCCAAATGGCATTACAAGCCATTCATATAACCCATCATTGGTCTTAAATGATGTCTTCCATTTATCTCCCTCTCTAATCCTAATTTAATGATAGACACTTTTCAAGTCTATCTTGAAAAAGTACCTTGAACAACTTAAACAATCCATTATATAATCAATTCTAGGAAAAATAGATTTTAATTTTATTTTAATCTTGTTTATAGCTCTTGAATTAGTTCACATTCTCCAACCTCCATCCTTCGTACGAGTTAAGACTATTAGAACAACACAAGGACTTAAACTTTACCTAAGTAGACCTTTGTCCAACAAATCTTGTACTTGTTTCTTAATCTCCTCATTCTATTATGGTGTCTTCCTATAATCTAACTTGTTTATTAGATCAACTCCTAGAATGATGTCTATATGGTGACTATTGCTTTTCAATGGAGTTAGTTCATTAAGCGAATCATCCATAATAAAATCATCAAATTCATTTTAAAAAAATTATATTTCTAGAGGTATATTAGTGAGTTTTTTAGTTGTAACAACTATTTTAGGCTTAGCAATTAGTGCATAACTTACCTCCTTTTTTCTTATTTACTTCAAAAACTATTTATTACTTATTAACAACACTTTTTAATTGTATTCTACTATTGTATTTTCCTCTTTTAGTGGTATGAGTGTGTTCTTATTTCCATCTTTCTCAAAAGTGTAGGTGTTGCTTATTTCATCATGAATGACTTTCCTATCAAATTTACAAGTTCTACCCAATAGGACATGGTATACATCCATAGGCATAACATCAAATAACACCTCATCTTTGTAACTACCTATTTGAAACTCTAATTTACATTGCTTGTTTCCTAGGACTTAGTGTCATTTTTGCAACCATGACACATTATAAGGAGTGGGGCATTTTGAATTTTGCATGCCTAACTTATCAACAATTTCTAATGACACTAGATTATTAGTACTTCCACTATCTATAAATAACTTACATCACTTACCTTCAGACTTATAAGTGGTTCTAAATAATGTCTTCCTTTATGTAGGTTCCTTGATCTCATTACTAGTCTTTAGCAACACCCTTTTCATGAGCAAATATTATCCAACTTTAGGTGCATCTTCATGATAAAGTGATCCCACACTCTCCTCATCATCTCATATAATTTAAGCACTTACTTGACTTGTAGAAGGATTTTTTGAACACTCAAAATCTTTTCTTGTACTTATTACATTAGAAACATTTACCTATAAATATTCTTCCTCTACCTCTAGTGAATGGTTTAATACCTATAAAAGAATAACCACCTCTTGAATATTGAACTTTAATTTTTCAATGTTTTACTTCTTCATTATAAATCTATAACTAAATTCTTCCACCATGATGTCGTCTACCTCTAAAATTTATGCCTTTACCTATTGATTATTGAGTTTGCTTCCTAAACAATTTCTCCTCTGATTTAAGTGAAAATTGGTATGCCTCCTAAACTAATATTGGTGATATAATATTGATATCATCTTAGATTTTGAACCTTAACCTATTGATATATATTTAGTGAAATTTTTAGCATCTTCTTCTTTATATCTTATTCTAATGCTTGGCTTGTATAAATCCTCTGTGTAAGTCCTTGATTGTGATATCCTTTTGACTTAGATTTTTAAACTTATAGAAGAGATTAGTTTGGTAGTATTTTTTCATGAATTTTCCTTTCAAATTTCCCACCATTATATCCAAACTCTTAACTTTTTATTTTTATATCTTTCTCCTTTCATCTTACACTATATTGATGTGTGTTTTATGCACATTATAAAATTTAAATGAGGTAGTTGTTGACCAAATTTGACCCCAAGTCAAATTCATGTCAACCCATACTATTTTTAAATTTTTAATAAGGTTTCATGTCATATTTGGTCTCATAATGGTCTAAACATCTTACTTATCCTTCCCCTAGTCCTTGTCTAAGCTCATCCCTCTTGAAATGGCCTATTCAACTAGAGTCAAAGTTGGTCAACCTTGGTAAAAGATGGTCAAAGGATAAAATTATATTGATTTTTTTTAATATGGAATTTAACATGTTTTAAGATGTTTCTAAGTCATTAATTTATATTTCACCTTGTTTCATATGCAAAAAGGGTCATTTGGCCATATTTTTAGCTCAATTAACGACATATACAAATTTTTTCCAAGAAATAAATTTGTCACCAAGCTATGATTAAATGTAGGAGAGGTAAAATAATTTCAATATCCATAATATTATAGTTATATAATTAGTTATGATAAGGAAATGGTAGTTTTCCTTGTTTTTAGGCCCTTTTGGGCACTTGTACGGACTCCTTGAGTTCACTTTCAGCTAAAAATGTGGTGGTGTGACTCTTTACCTCCAAAAAAGTCATTTCCATTTTTTTATTTCAAATATTTCATAAATAGTTTCATTCCTAACTTCTTTTCCTTCATTTTCACTTGGCAAGCTAAGGAAGGGCAGGTTCAAGCACTCACTATGGGCCTAACAAGTGGATTCAAGAAGAATGATTGTAGGGGTGGATTTTAATTTGAGTGAAATTAATTTTCATAAAAATAAATTTTATATTTGTGGTTCCTCCTTAATGAACAATCACTTGCACTCCAAACAACATTTTATGGAATTACATTTAAGAGGGGTATGGGTTTGTATCTATTTCTTATATTTAATATCCATGGAGATATGTGAGTTTTATAGAGTGTTTTTAGGATTAAATAGGATCATATCCATGTTTTTTCAATCATCTAACACTTCTCCCTTAATTCCCTTGAAGGAAATTCCAAAGTGTGCTTGTTTCTCAAATAGGGCAGTCATGGGTAACCTGAGTTTTGCAATGTGGAAGAGAACTCCATGAAAGGTGTTTGGTGATTGGAATAATGTTTTAAAAGGTTATTTAAATTAATTATATTTTTATAAATCAAATAAATTCCCCTTAAAATATAATTTTTCTAATTTTCCTTGTTCATTGCCTTGTTAAAAGATTGTGCTCATAGTCAACTTCTACAGGGTTTCTAAGAGGTTGTACAGGTGTGTAAGTCATGAAACACATGGTGAAGATAATTTTAAGGTCCTAAAATTCCCCAAGGGTCTTAAATTTCATTCCATGGAAGTTTATATTCTATACAAGGCAAGGTTTTCACTTTAAAGAGTGAGTTGACTATATTGGGTTCTCAATCCCCAAATGGACCAAACAGAGATCCTAGAGCTTTTTATGGATAGTATATAACATTAAAATATAATTTTCCAATGAAATTTATTATTTTTTATATTATCCATATCCACATAAAACAACTATGCAAGTTTTTAGGTCCAAAAGGTAAGTGGAGATGAGAGTTTCAAGGTCTCAAAGTTGTCAAAACCCCAATGAAAAGGGGTAGTGATATCTACAGGCAGTGTTGAAAAAGTGACTTGTACTTAAATATTTAAAATACTATACCATGATACCAAGTTTTAACCATTAAAAATTATTCAAAAATATTATCATGAGACAAAATTATGAATAAAAGGTGTAGTTTGGAGTTTTGACCATTAATGCAACCTTCTTGTCTATACAATAGGCCTTAGAACACTAACCTACAACAGGATTTAGTAGGTATCTACCTAAATTGGGCATATAGTAGTCAATATATAGGATTAAAGTTAATTTGGTTACTTTAAGGACACTCGGCTTAAATTTAAGTTGATTATTGTCAACAACATGACCTAAGGGATCTCACACTAACCTACAGGTAGCCCTAGAACTCATAAACACAGTCATGTGGAGTATATTGGTAGTGAGCTATAAGTTTGGAGTTTGAGATTGGTTTGGAGTTATTAAGGTTGATAAAAAATTTAATTAGTGATAAATAACCTAAATTAACTTATTATTAACCTAAATACAACATCTATTATGCCTAATGCTTGCCATAATGCACTAAATAAGGGTAGAACCATGACTGTCACAGTCAGGCAAGGTATTCTAGTTAAGGACCTAAGAATGGAATTAATGCTAGTTTGAAGGATTATAATGTTAATTAAAATAAAATGTGGTCTTATTACCTAATAAACTTGAATATTATTTCTATAAACATTAATCCAAACTCAGACCGTGACCTACATGCAGGGTCCTAAGAAGTGTGTCAGTCCAATGAGCTAGTGGCCTAATCTTGGGAGTGAGGGTAATGAAATCCTAGGAGTTAGGGATGGATTATAAAGGTAAAATTATTTTTTTTTGGATATTATAATTACTTTAAATTCACTAACATGACTCCTACATGCAAAAAACAACCTATAACTAACCTTCAATGTGTCAAGAACACACACAGTTGCAAGAGGGATGAAGACAATTGGAGGGTCAAGTGCCTCCACAAGGCCAAGTGAGAATATTCATGGGTTTAATATGATGATAATAACCTAAAATAACATTATTATATATAAAAAACAAAGTAAATATATCACATTTCTCCACTTATAAGGTCAAAAAAGCTAGTTTCACCCTTAATTTGCAAGCAGTCACCTTCAGAAGTTAATTTTGAGTTTCATGCTAGTAGGAAGGGTAAATTGAGGAGTTATAATATAAAATTTGGTATAGAGTGCCCTTATGAGCCCAAAAAGGTAATACAACCATCAATTTTCCAAAACTAATTGTGAAAACCCTCTCTATTTTATCTCAGAGCAAGGGCAATTTTCTCATACATGAGGAGACAGTTTGAAGGAAAAATGGTGAAATTGAGCGACCAAAGGTCAAGAAATCCCAAGTGATGATTGGAGAATATGGAGGACACCTAATAAAATATAATATACCTTGCTATAAGCTTTTAAATCAATAAGGATTCTCTAACCAAGAAGGGTTACATTCATGCATAAAGGAAACCCTTAAGCCTAAAAGCCAAATTGAGGGTCATGTGCATTTTTGACCTTATCCATGATTTCCACTTGACTATTTCATGCTTTCAGGGGTATTTTAGAGATGTTGAAACCATCAAAAAATATATGAACTACATCAATCTAGCTACAGACTCCTATAGAGAAACTATTAACTCCATCAATATAAACCCTATTTTAGGTCTCAAATGGAGAAATGAGGTTCAAAATGTACCCAGATGGATGAATTTGACCATGAGTGCTGAAGAGAAGTTATTTCCAACTCCATGAGGGTCAAATCCATGGAATTGTATCATATATAATCTATATAAGTGATGTAGTAGATAAGTTTTCTTGACATTTTTTTTAAGCTCTTAAAGATGACCAATGGATGCTAACCACTTGGGAGGATATATTGGGACTTAATCAACTCTACATGCCAATTTTAGACCTTGAAAATGCTCATAAGTGCTCCTTCTAGGTCTCTCTCTTTAGCTATTCTAAATTGGCATCTAAAATGGCATAGTAAATAGCATGGTAACTTGGATTTAGAGGATTTTAAAGATGTTTCTGATAAAGCCAAGCATATGAGGTATCCTAACACATGTCATAACACCCTTGGTATGGATCAATTATGGAAGATACAAATATTCTAGTGCCAAGTGTCAAAATAATCCTATTGGAGAGTGATCATGGTTGCAAGGTGAGGCTGACCTTCTATAAGAGAATTTCATGATGAAAGAAACTCCCAATGCTGGTGGAATCATCTTTTTAACTCCCTCTCCTCATCATACATGAGAAATTTGTCCATAACATGCCTTAGAATTCTCAAAGAAGCCATGATGAAGGTAGTTTCAAAAAGGAATAGTGATTGAGAGGATTGTTATGCCACACTTGGAAGATGAGGCTAATTTAGGATGTGATAAAGTGTGATTTAGTTTCATGACTCATTTTTCATTCCATCCACATGCCTTGTAACTTATTTTCACCTTTGACACTTGTCCTTTTGAATCTTAAACTTATCTCTTCTTCTAAATTCTATAAATATGAGCCATTTTATCTATTGAAAAGAATTCCAACTCTTGGTATGGTGAAGTGATATCAAAATTGTAACTTGATTTGTACTGAAGATAATGAGAAGCAAGCTAGTTATACTCTAATCCATTTGCACTATGTGTTGAAGTGATCCATCTTAAAATTCAAGTGTAGATTGAGTTTATATTGTTTTCAAGAAATCATTGAATGTGTTTCTACAAATGACTTCTCTCTTAATGGGTTTCATGAAGTGTATGCTACTACAATAGACTCTTGAAGTGTGTATGATTTTGGTAGTGTCATATTTGACCTTGCCTTCATTTTTTGAGTTTTTATTTACCTTCATGAGAAACACTAATTCTAGGGAGATCCATTAATGGTGTTGAGGCTAGTTTGGTTATCTTAGTTCATTATGCAAATTCCAAGTGTATGAATGGAATCAATTCTTGGTGTATCACCTCCTAGTTTAGGTTTTCTTTATGTATATTTCTCTCCCTTTTCACCTATAATAGGTATTTTTAGAGCATAAGCACATCAAGACATATCTAGGGATCTATCCCTTAAAATATATAGGTTTACATCTACTATAGGTGCCCCACACACCTGGAAGTATTCCCATGTTGGCCAAATATTGAAAAGGCTTGAACAAACTCTTTTAGAGTGAAATATTTGGAGACAAAAGTTTTGGCATGCCCAATGGGACAGAGTCCAAATAGTGGGAATATTGTTGGTGTATCTTCTCTCTTATCATCTTTTAAAAGTATCTAAGAAAGCACCAATGGTGAATCCAAGTGAATTTATGGTTGTAAGAATCCCAAGTATCTATTGTTAAATATTTTGATTAATTCTTGTCTTTTCATGTGACTTATGAAGTTGATATGGATGGCTATGAGGAAAATCCTTACTATACACCTCCCTATCAACCTTTTTATGACCATTTTTATCCTTCTCAATAGTCCTATCAAGAATACCATCTTGCCTATGAGTCATGACAATCATATGGTCAACCTAGTCCCTTTCCAAATGAGTATGCTATTTTTGACTAACCATATGACCCATATTCACCTCAACCTTATCATGAGGAGTCAAACAACACCATTAGTTGGGAGGCAAAATATGAATATTTAAAAACCTTTCTTGAAGAAATTAAATAGCCCAATCACTTTGTCTAAGCTTACTAGACCTCTTACTCTCAAAATTTGTAGGTAGATATGCCAAAGTTTATAGAATTGGAAAAGCAAGAGTGTGCTAGATAAGTGATGTGATGAAACTCTTGGTGGTCTTATGGATTGGTTAAGAGTTTTAGTTGGATTTTTAATGGACATGTGGGGGTATGTTGAGGAAGAGAATCAATGTCATTAGTGAAGGATTTTCTATGGCAAGAGAGGATTTTCAATGGTGGATTGATAGGTTAGAGAGATGGGAAACTCAAGAGGCTATGGAACAAGTTGCAGTTGTATAAGAATTTCCAAAACTCTATGAATATCCTCAAGAAGATGAGGAAGTTGATGAAATATTGTATGAAGAAGATCTCCTTCATATTGTTCATCATATCTTACCTCTCCCTCAAGATCCCATTCAAGAAGTTTCACCCATCTCCATGCCCATCCATAAACATCACACTCCATTCCCAACCGATAGACCTAAATATCTCTTTTCCACCATTCCTCTTCTTGAAGAAGAACTTATGCAATCCTCAAAAGATCCTACTAGTTCCAAGCTTCCAACTTGGGACCAAGATGTGAAGTCTTGGGGAAACAAAGAGGTTAAATGAGAAGTCCAAGAAGATGATGAAAATAATGAGGTGGCTATGGAATAAATTGATGTACCCTCAACCCAACAAATCCTTTTTGTCATCTAAGAGTCATTTCAAGATCTTTATCTTTCTTCCATATCCATTAATGAGCCTTTCACTACACCTTACATTCTTTCTTTATCTCATTCATCCATTTTCCACCCTCCTACCCCATCTCTTCTTGAATAAGAAACTCTTTTAAGGAAAACATAAAAGGAGGAACAAATTCAATTTACAGCAGAGCAAGATGATGACACAAGTAATGATAAAGAAGAATTTATCATTAGAACTCCACTTGGGGCTATCAAGCATAACTCACCCTTATTGAACCAATAGAAATAAGACTCAAATGAATTTATAGCTTCTCATAAGAAGGATGGGGATAGACTTGGAGTGGACCATATGACCAAGTATCAAGATGAGGTGTTTGAAGAAGAAATTCATGAGGAAGAGGTGATCCTTGATGTGAGAGATGACAAAGAAGAATGGTTGTATTAGATTGAGTTTTTACAAGAGCTTGAATAAATTTTAAAGGTTGAAGGCAAAGTATATGAGAATATAGATCAAGGAGTCTTCATGAAAGATAATGATCAATATTGGGAAGATTACGCTAAGCTCCTTGATGAGATTGAAGAACTTAAGCTGATAAACCACTTATCCATTCTCAAGACATCATGGGGAGGCAAGAAACATGCTTTGGTGAGGCATCATTAGATCATGTATAAAATAAGGAGTCTTATGAATAAGCTGACGTTTTTGAAGTGAAATAATAATTCATCTTTATAGGTGATTTGTTTGAAGTTGTCTCAGTTGCATTGAAATCCATGCCAAGAAGATTAGCCAACACCATGATAAATATGAAGGCTTCCATGCCAATGTTCAAATGGAAACATGTCTCATGTATCCCTTAATTATATGAGTAAATAAGAGTTTCATAATTTCCCTTTGATCTAGGAGGGATATATTCTTTTAGGATAGTTTGTGTTTATTTTGGTTTTGTTTCAATTTGTTGTGTTCCCTAAGTGATCTTAAAGCACAAGTTGTGTGTTTCCTTCCATTTGTTGGTGTGTGTCTTTGATTTTATGTATGTGGATCAACCATCTTGTTTCCCTTGATTAAAATTTATTTTCAAGTCAATTTAAGTGACCATATGTGTGACTCCATGACCAATGGAAGGATTAGGCAACTAGTCTTTGGCATAGTTGGCATGCCACCCCTAAGAATCACCAAGAATGTTAACCAAATTTGACCCCAAGTAAAATTCATGTCAACCCATACTATTTTTAACTTTTTAATAAGTTTTCATGTCCTATGGGGTCTCATAATGGTCCAAACATCTTACTTATCCTTCCCCTAGTCCTTGTTTAGGCTCATCCCTCTTGAAATGGCCTAATTAAAAAAGTCAAAGTTGGTCAACCTTGGTCAAAGATGTTCAAAGGATAAAATTGTATCTATAATGTTATAATATTTCCTTTAACATGTTTTAATATGTTTCTAAGTCATTAATTTATATTTCACCTTGTTTTATATGTAAAAATGGTCATTTGGCCACATTTTTAGCTCAATTAATGACATATACAAATTTTTTATAAGAAATAAATTTATCACAAAGATATGTTTAAATTTTGGAGAGGTAAAATAATGTTATTATCGATCATATGATAGTTAGATAATCAGTTATGATAAATAAATGGTAGTTTTCTTTGTTTTTAGGCCCTTTTGAGCACTTGTACAAACTCTTTGAGTTTACTTGCAGATAAAAATGTGGTGGTGTGACTCTTTACCTCCCCATAGGTCATTTACATATTTTTATTTCAAATATTTCATAAAAAATTTCATTCCTAAATTCTTTTCCTTCATTTTCACTTGGCAAGCTAAGGGTAGGTTCAAGCACTCACTATGGGTCGTACAAGTGGATTCAAGAAGAATGATTTTTGGAGTGGATTTTAATCTGATTTAAATTAATTTTCATAAAAATAAATTGTATATTGGTGGCTCTTCCTTCATGAATAATCACTTTCACTCCAAATAGCTTTTTATGAAATTACATTCAATAGGGGTATGGGTTTATATTTTTTTATTATTTTCAAAAATCCATGGTGATGTGTGAGTTTTATAGAGTGTTTTCATGAGGTAATATGGTCCTCTCCATGGTTTTTCAATCATCCAACACTTCTCTCTTCATTCCCTTGAAGGAGATTCCAAAGTGTGTTTGTTTCTCAAATTGGGCAGCCATGGGTAACTTGAGTTTTGTAACATTGAAGAGAGCTCCATGAAATGTGTTTGATTCTTTGAATCATGTTTGAAAATTTTATTTAAATTTATTATTTTTGGAGAAATCAAATAAATTCTCCTTTAAATCTAATTTGTCCAATATCCCTTGTTCACTGCCTTGTTAGCAGAGTGTGCTCATGATCAGATTCTACAAGGTTTCCAAGAGGTTGTACGCGGGTGTAAGTCATTAAAAACATGGTGGAGTTCATATTTATGTCCTAAAATTCCCTAAGGGTCTTAAATTTCATGCCATGGAAGTTTATATGCTATACAAGGCAAAGTTTTCACTTCAAAAAATGAGTTGATTGTATTGGGTTTTTAGTCCCCAAATGGACCAAACAGAGATCCTAGAGATTTTTATGGATAGTATATACCATGAAAATAGAATTTTACAATGGTATTTATTATTTTTTATAGTATCCATATCCACCTAAAAAAAACTATTCCAATTTTTATGGCCAAAAGGTAAGTGGAGATGAGAGTTTTAAGGTCTCAAAGTTGCGAAAAACCCACTAAAAAGGGGCAATGATATCTATAGGACAGTGTTCAAAAAGTGACTTGTACTTCAATATTGATAATAATAGACAATGATTCCAAGTTGGAACCATTCCAAATGATTCCAAAATACTATAATAATACAAAATTATGAATAAAAGTTGTATTTTGGAGTTTTGACCATTAATGCAACCTCATTGTCTATACAACGGGCCTGGGAACACTAACCTACAATAGGATTTAGTAGGTCTCTAAATAATTGGGAATATAGTAGTCAAGTTGGAGGTTTAAAGTTAATTTGGTTAATTTAATGACACTAGGCTTAAATTTAATTTTATTATTGTCAACAACATGACCTAAGGGATCTCACACTAACCTATAGGCAGCCCTAGAACTCATAAACACAGTCATGTAGAGTTTATTGGCAGTGAGGTAGAAACTTGGAGTTTGATCTTAGTTTGGAGTTATTAATGTGGATAAAAATTTAAATTATTGATAATTTACCTAAAATAACTTATGAATAACCTAAATAAAACATCTACTATGCTTAATGCTTGCCAAAATGCACTAAATAAGGGCAAAACCATGACTGCCACAGTCATGTA
This sequence comes from Torreya grandis, assembly GCA_037957365.1. NCBI lineage: Eukaryota > Viridiplantae > Streptophyta > Pinopsida > Cupressales > Taxaceae > Torreya > Torreya grandis. The sequence continues at coordinate 2,603,825 of JARHVA010000934.1, read as the reverse complement.
GGGTATTATAGTTAAGGACATAAGAATGGAAGTAATGATATTTTGAAGGATTATAATTTGAATTAAAATTAAATTTTTTCATATAACCTAATAAAAATTAATAGGAGGTCCACAAGGATTAATCTAAACTCAGGCCATGACCTATAAGTAGGGTCCTAAGAAGTGTCTCAGTCCAATGAGCTAGTGGCCTAATCTTGGGAGTGAGGGTAATGAAATCCTATGAGATAAGGACGGATTATAAATGGAAAATTAGTGTTTTTTGTATATTATAGGTATTTTAAATTCACTAACATGACTCCTACATGTAAAAAACAACCTATAGCCAACCTTCAAAGTGTCAAGAACACACACAACTGCAAATGGGATGAAGACAATTGAAGGGTCAAGTGCCTCAACAAGGCCAAGTGATAATCTAAATGGGTTTAATATGATGATATTTACCTAAAATAACATGATTATATATAAAAAACAAGGAAAATATATCAAATTTCTCTGCTTATGAGGTCAAAAAGGCTAATTGCACCCTCAATTTGCAGGTAGTCACCTTCAAAAGTTAGTTTTGATTTTCATGCTAGTTGGAAGAGTAAATGGAGGATTTATAATCTCAAATTTGGAAAAAATTACCCTTATAATTACAATAAGGTATTAAAATCATCAATTTTCCAAAAATAATGTTGTAGGACATCTCTATTTTGTCTCAGAGTAGGCGCAGTTTTCTCATGTATGAGGAGATAGTTTGAAGGAAAAATGGTGAAATTGACGGACTAGATGTCAAAAAATCCCAAGTTATTATTGGATAAGATGGAGGACACATAGTAAAATCTAAAAAAACTTTATATAAGCTTTGAAATCAAGCAAGATACTCCAACCAAGAAGGGTTACAGTCATGTATGAAGGAAACCCTTAAGCCTATAAGCCAAAATGAGGGTCATGTGCATTTTTGACCTTATATATGATTTCCACTTGACTATTTCATGATTTTAAGGTTATTTTATATATTTTTAAGCCTCAAAAAATCTATGAACTCCATTATTCTAGCTACAGACTCTTATAGCAAAACTATGAACTCCATCAGTATAAACCCTATTTTGGGACCTGATTGGAGAAATGAGGTTTAAAATGTACCTAAATGGATGAATGTGACCATTATTTTTGAAGATAAGTTTCCAAATCCATGAGGGTAAAATCCATGGAATTGGATCATATAAAATCCATAAAAGTGATGTAGGAGACAAGTTTTATTGGCATTTTCTTTTTTTTTTGAAGGTTTTGAAGATGACCAATAGATGCCAACAAATTGGGAGGATATATTGGGACTTAAATTCCATTTTTATACCTTGTAATTCTCACAAGTGCTCCTTCTAGGTCTCTCTCTTTAGATAGTCTAAAGTGGCATCTAAAATATCATAATAAACAACATGGTAACTTAGATTTAGAAGCTTTTAAAGATGTTTCTAATAAATCCAAGCATATGAGGTGTCCTAACACATGTCATAAGATCCCTGATATGGATCAGTTATGGAAGATATATATATATATATATATATATATATATATATATATATATATATATATATATATATATATATATATATATTCTAGTGCCAAGTGTCAAAATAAGCCTATTGGAGAGTGATCATGGTTGTAAGGTGAGGATGAGCTTGTGTAAGATAATTTCATGGAGAAGGAAATTACCAATGTAAGTGGAATAATCTTTGTAACTCCCTCTCCTCATCATACATGAGACATTTGTCCATAACATGCCTTTGAATGCTTAAATAAGCCATGATGAAGGTAGTTTCACAAAGGAATAGTGATTGAGAGGATCGATACACCACACTTGGAAGAGGAGGCTAATTTGGGATGTGGTCAAGTGTAATTCAGTTTCATGACTCATTTTTCATTCCATCCACATGCCTTGTAATTAATTATCACCTTTGACATTTATCCTTGTTCCTCTTCAACTTTTCTCTTCTCTCTCTTATTCTAAATTCTATAAATATGAGCCATTTTTGATATTGAAAAGGATTTTAACTCTTGGTATGGCAAATCCCTAACAAAATTTTACCTTGATTTGTACTTAATCTAATGAGAAGAAATTTGGGTATACTCTAAGTCCATTTTCACTATGTTTTGAAGTGATCCATCTTGAATGTCAAGTATAGATTGAGTTCATCTTGTTTTCATGCAATCCTTGAATGTGTTGCTACAAATGACTTCTCTCCTAATGGGTGTCATGAAGTGTATGCTATTGAAATAGACTATTGAAGTGTGTATGAGTTTATTAGTGTCATATTTTAACCTCTTTTCACTTTCTTTCATGAGAAACACTAATTCTATGGAGATCCATTGATGGTGTTGAGGCTAGTTTGGTTGTCTTAGTTCATTATAAAATATCCAAGTGTATGAATAGAAAGAGTTCTTGGTGTATCACCTCCTAGTTTAGGTTTACTTTATGTATCTTTCTCTCCCTTTTCAGCCATAATAGGTAGTTTGAGTATCATAATCACATCAAGTCATATCTAGGGAGCTAGCACTTAAAATCTAGAGGTTTACTTCTACTATAGGTGCCCCACACACCTGGAAGTATTCCCATGTTAGCCAAATCTTGAATAGGCTTAAACAACCTCTTATAGGGTGAAATATTTTGAGATAATAGTATAATATAACATTTTAGGATCTCAATGGAGGTAAAATCCACTTTAGGGCATGATTTTTAGGTATGGGTTAAATAACCTTGTGGTGTAATAGCAAATAAAGCATGTAGGTTGTTAACTAGGTTTGCTTATAGTCAAATGAATCTTAGTAAATAAATAAAACCTAAGTGAGTGGGATGAGTGGGTGATATATAATATATAGTGGGTAATTCTTAATCAAACAAACTTAAAAAGGTTGGAAGGGCAGGGTAGAAAAGAAGGTTTTATGATCTCAAGAGGTCACTTCCTAGGTTGATTTCTAGGTGGATAAGTGTTTCCATAACTAATGCTTTCTACTTTTAGCTATTTCACACTCACAGTCAAACACAGTTATGAATTCTAGGGAGTGCATGATATAGGAAACATGATGGTCTCAACAAAGGTTTCTTCCTTTAGAATTTCTATTGCACACCCTTAATTGGCAGATTACAACTCAGACTAAGAAGGTGTCTAAGCTAGTTGTTCCACATGCTTAAGAAACTATACCATAAATAAAACACTCTTTCACACTAAATATATTAACTCATTTTGAACCAATTACTTAATAATCAATGAAATATGATAAATTTTAATAATATTAGAATACATCAATGAAATATACTAACTTTTGCACACTTTAAATTATTGTATTAACACAACCAAGAAAGTAAAACTTTAATAACACAAAAATGGAAGGATATAACACAAATTCAGTTGCATGAAAAACAAAACTAATTTATTCTAGTATTGATAAAAACTTCCAATCCTTTTGGATGCACAATTACATAAATATATAGACTTGGGGATGAGATGCCTCATTCTCCAAGTACATATATTTATGTAATTATGCATCCAAAAGGGTTGGAAATTTTTTATCAAAATAGGAAGAAATCAGTTTTGATTGTCATGTAGCTACATTGGTATTCTCTCCTTCCATTATTTTTTATTCAGGTTTTACTTTCCTAGTTATGTTAATATATTAATTTGAAGTGTGAAAATTATATAGATAAATATGATTGTTTTCATTAATGTATGCCAATCTTAGATGTGCAAAAACTATTGAAAGTTAGTAGATTTCATTGATTATTAAGTAATTAGTTCAAAGTATGTTAATATTATTAGTGTGTAAGTGTGTTTTCTTTTTGGTATAGTTTTTGAAACATGTACAATAGATACCTTAGATGCTTTCCTAATCCGAGTTGTAATCTCCCAATTAAGGTTGTACAATAGCAACTCTAAAGGAATCAGCATTCAATTAAGACCATCAAGTTTTATATACAATTTTTCCCCACAAAATTCATAATTATGTTTTCATGTGAGTGTGAAATAGCTATAAGCATCAAACATTAGTTTTGGAAACATTTGTCCACCTAGAAACTAGCCTAAAATGAAAACTCTTGAGGTTATAAAACCTTCTTTTCTTCTCTACCCTTACATCCTTTTTAAGTTTATTTAATTTAGACCTATCTACTCTATATTAGATATCACCCATCCATCCCACTCACTTAGGTTGTATTTATTTACTAGGATTCATTTCACTACAAAAGAACCTAGTTAATAATCTACATGCTCTACTTGATATTCTACCACAAGGTTATTTAACCCATACCTATAACTCATGCCCTAGAGTGGAGTTTACCTCCATTGAGATCATAAAACATTAGAGGATACCTCATTTAAATTTTTTAATATGCACAAGACCCACATAAATATAAACTTTATAACTAGAAGGAGTGACACATCATTGCCTTTTTCCAAGTGTCATTTCATGATCTCTTTGACTTTGGTTTACCATGCCATGGGGATTTTAGTAGTCAAGAGTTAGGAGTCAGGATTTAACAATGTTTATGAGGTAGATGAGAATCCTAAGCAAAAGTTTTAAACACATTTTTTTAATACCAAAATGATTTTGAGGAAAGCCAGAAATAATTTTGTCAAAGACATTGATGAGTTAAACACTTTTATTGAAGACCAAAATGTGGTGTGTTCCCACTGAACCATTTTTTCCAAATAAAATCACTGAAGACTAAAATATGTTGGATAAATTCACCAAATGAAATCATCAAACACTTTCACCAAAAATAATTTTTGTGTTAAGTAATTTTGCTAAAGAGTCTTGCTGAAAAAATACTTTAAAGAACTAGACAAGCCAAAGTGTAAAACATTGAAAACGTGGTTCCCAAAAAATAAGTCCCAAACAAGTTCACTAAATGAAAGTTATAATAATAATCATCTAAGACTAAAATGAGTTGGATAAATTCACTGAACAAAATCACCAAACATTTTTTCCAATGACCCTTCAAGATGAGTTGAGACTTGCATATACATAACTTCTAAAAATCATAAGTAGGTTAATCCAAATAATAAAGTATGTTCATAGTTTTATCAAATAACTAATTTATCACAATATATAAATACTTTTAATTTTGAATATCTTTAAGATAGGGCTATATAACATTTTTGAAAGATAGTGGGTCCCTATTATAAAAAGGAATGGGGGTATGTTGTGTATGACAAATGAAGATTCACATGAAAAATACTCCCAATTATTTGATAAATCAAATCCTTCAGTCAACAACTCTTATATCAAACATGAACCATTCCACACATAATAATCAAATCATATATAGAAAAGAGACTCCCAACTACCACATACAACATACTTGATTTTTTATTTATCTTACATATGTGTGTGAGGAAGTGATTTCATTTTATCCTTATTATGAGAAATTTAGGAGAGACCTAGGAAAATTTTAGGTTTAATTTTCGTTTTGAGAAAAAATATCTAAAAAAAAGAAATCTCTGGCATTACTCTGCTACTAGACAAGTGTCCATAGCCCCAATAGAGGTACCTTGGGTTCCTTATCTTTCCTCCCCTTATATTCTTACATGATGCATGATACATTGATCTTATTTTATCATTTTGAGCTTTTGATCACCTCTGGGTTTTAATTTAGTCTTTTTGGATCTCTATTTAAAGGATTATTTGATCCTTATTTTGATATATTTTTATTTTATATAATATTACTAAAAGAGGGAGAGAAGAAACTACAATGAGATAGTGTTAATGAAAGCCTAAGTTTACTAGATTGTCCTTGTCAGCAATAACTATATCAATGGTTTTTTCCTCAAACAAGTATTAATATGATAAGTGCATTTTGTCTAGGGAAAGTGAAAAAACATTCTAAATTTTTTATGTAGTAATGAGAGTAACTTTTATATGTATGATTGAATTATTCAATGTTATCCTAATCATGATTAATTTTCCTATTGCATACTTAAATTATGAAGAACTGAAATGTAAGGGTGCAAAATCTTGTAAGTAAACACATTGGTGTACCTCTTCTTGGTATTTTTTCCCATAAGCTATTACTTTAGCTTCTAAAAATGTTATATGAAGACCCAATAAGTTTGATACTTTCTTTGAACATAATAGGGTAATTCAATTAGATTGTTATAAGCCAAATAAAACATATAATCTAGAAAGTAGGAAGCTAAACTATAAAATGAATTCCTAAAAACTAGGACTGTTAACCTAGGAAGTAGAGAAATTATTATATGAAAGCCATATAATAGTGTATTCCCTTTATCTTGATTCAATTTCATCCCTTATAACACATATTTGACCAACTTGACTATGTCATTTTGATCTCCTATTCTATACATTTTCTTTGCATACTCTATTAACCCAGTTGATTTTACACCTATTGGGTGATATTGTTATATTTCTACCCAACTCTACCTCTATTTTTCATTCTTGTTTCTTAACCTCATATTTATTCTTCATGCATCATGAAATCCCCTATCATAATCTTCTTAAATAACTTAAATCCATTTAGATGCTATATGAGATGTTATTTTATTCCTATCTTTAGTTCTCAAGAGGATCCTCACTCTTGGATTACCTCTTCTCCTTCCTCATATTTTGATTGCAACATGGTTTAAATCACTCAAATAGATGAGATTGGTGGATCATATCCTTTCCATACCTACCAATACAACTTTCATATTCAAACATCTCATCATAATGTTGGGGAAATTGACACAAGTCTATCCAATAACCACACAAGGAATCTACCACCTAGAAGCACTCTCTTAATGCCAATTCATGGAATCCTCCTACCAACACTAACCCACCAATTGATACAACTCAGATTCTTGGATAGATAGTGTAATAAATGAACATAATTCAAACATCTAACACCTCTCAAATGATACAACTACAATATCATTTGATCAACATGGATAAACAACCTCCCATTATTCTCCATCAAAATAATTAAAACTTTATTCCTCCACCTCTTAGAGATCTTGAGGGGAATGTCATCCCCAAACCTATCATGCACACTAATATTCTTCAACACATAAAAAATTATCCTTTATCCCCTTTCATTTTTTCTATTTATATTGGTAATATATATCCAACTATTAAATATGATGGGACTAAAGACCCTGCATCTTTTGTTAAGGCATTTGAAAATATTTATAAGGAGTGGATCCAACCTAATATGTTTACCACAACCAAACATTTAGTTAAAACCTTCACTGGTGATGTATTATAATGGTATAACCAACATTTTCCAAAATTATATATGGAAACTAAAATATTTAGTCAATCCTAGAGTTAAATAGTTTCAACATAATGATCTTCCCAAAAATTGCCTTAGTCATTTCATCAATGTTAGACAATCTCTCACAAAATCATCTCATGATTTTATCAAATGATGGAAATATCTGACTCTCAAGGCTGATCAAAACATAACTAATGACAATTTGTTTAAAATATTTCTAATAGAATTAAAACCTTCACTCTAATACAAGGGTCAAACCTTCACTCCCTAAACATTAAATGAAGCTCTTGACTAAGATAAACACCAATATTTCTTAGTGAAACAATGTGAACCTAATACTAAAAAAAACATTAAAGGATATTTTATACATTCAAATAATGAAATAAATAACAATCCTCAACCAAAACTAGGAGTATACAAATCCAACAAACGCTAACCTTCTCATACACCATTAACTATGTAATAAACCCCTTAAATGGTATGATACTAATCAATTTTTTTAGTTCTATGATGATATAGGTCATTCCCATGAAAAATGTAGAGGGATTACAAAAAAAAATTTGTCCTCTATGCTTGGTGATTCATTTAATCACAAAGCCATGATTCAAATCCATCATCAAGATTATATTAACATTTCTCAAAAGAGAAAAACCCCCAAGCTTCTTATAATAACCCAAAATATATCTCCACTTCTAACCCTCAACAAGCCAACAAGGATATTTGTAAAATTGATTTTGACTATGATAAATATTACACCAATTCCTAATATGTAAATGTGGCTAAGATTAATTATTAGCATAAACCAACCCACAAAGATCCTATCACCAAACCTAAGAAACCATCTTTGGAAGAACAAATTCTCAAATACTAATGAGGATCCACCACCTCCCTCCAAACCTCCAATCACTTCTCTTTCTCCTAAACCTATTTTACCTTCTAAGCCTCATATTGGCTCTTCTTCTTTCAAAATCCACTGGAACTTCCTAGAAGAACTCAACTCCATGCCTTAAAAAATTCCTATTTGGAGTTAATCTATACCTCTCCTTATCATTGTAAGTTACTCATGCAAAAAAATTAATAAATTTAAGAGCCATATCCTTTCTAATAGGAACCATATTATCATGAGCCTCAACCAACCAAAGTGCATACCATTGAATCCATTTATCCTTATTCAAAAACCTCCTATAAGAATACGTGATCAATGATGAAATCCTCTTTTGAGTTGATGATCCACCTCTCTTTATGAAATATCCATTAATACCACCCTCATTTGTAAAGTATTAGTATATTAAGGGCCCAATATTATTGTGACATCTCTTTAGCTCATTCAACAATATTTGGATATAAAAAATATCATGTAAAAAAAATTCATTTGACATGTCATGGATTTGATAAAACTAATCAAAACTAACTTGGTTGTGTTTGGATCCAACTTACTATTGGACTTAAGATTATACAAACTAATCTTATGGTCCTTGATTTACCATTATCTTAAAACATAATCCTAGGATGCCCATGGACTCATCACATGAGAGATATCACTTCTTGCGACAACCAATGTATCAAGTTCATTCATAATAGAAAAAGGCATAAATATGAAGCTGATCCTAACCCATGAAGTGTTTAGCTCCATAATCCTAAGTCTAAATATTGAATTCACACTATTATAAAGATTAATAATAACCCTTTACCCAAATTCATTAATATAAATCTAGATTTACATGTCACTCTTATTGATTCTAACAAAAATGAGACTAATGACTTATAAAATACCTAGAATACTACTAAGATACCTCCTTATATCTTAGAGTGGCTACCTCCATCATTATTACCTCATGATGGTACCATCCTTCTCATTGATATGATCATTAATTTACATCCTCCATACAATGCCCATGAAGCATCTTATATATATTATGACTTCGTGTGTAATGATTATGGAGTGGATAAATTATTTCAAGATCCTTTAATCATGTCTCCATGTAAATTTAATGATTTAGGTATCTCACCTTTCAAATTTCCTCTTGAATCACAAACATGTACAATGATAACTACATCATGACCCAAGATCAATAATGAAACTTAGATGTTCAACATTATCAAAAAACTTTAACTCAAATACATTCTCTTAACCATGATGTTTATACCATTTCCATATATTTTGAGTTATCACCTAAAGGTCATGTACCTCCTACTAATTCTCCACTTTTGGATACTCCTTAGGTGGTAGAACAAATCTTATCTCTCACACCTATAGAACTTCCAACATCTTGTATACCTATTATCATACCAGTCATTATCTCCAATACTCTCCCCATCAATAATTCTAATGATAAACCAATTGAATTTAATAAACCTTCATCTATAGTTACACCTAATTATGAGATCACCCAATGCCAAGGCCATAGATGTGCACCATATACATTTTGAATATGACTACCATAGTAATAAAATTATTGATCTTAAAGTAGATGTGGAATATTATGGCCCTCTTCTTATAATGCCTAATGATGAATCCATCCTTGAATTATTCAATGCTTGAGAACCTCAAATCCCTCTATAATATTATAAACTAGGTAATTTAAAGCAAAAGTGTCCTTGTTTTAATAATTTCATTTACAGCTTTGATCCTAAAATTAATCGCATTTCCTCTCTTCCTAATGTGCCATATAATTTTCAATATGTAAATGCTTTTGCTTGGTCATACTATGACATGCCTGACATTGATCATAGTATCATGGTGCATAATATCATCACATATCTTGATTTCAAACCTGTTCGACAAAAAAATTCTTCCTAAAGTTTCTAATTTATGTCATAAATAAATCATTCAAATTTAAATGCCAAATTTATCAAACTTATGGAATATTCAAAAAGGGTCTCAAAATTTGTCCCTATTTGTAAAAAATTCACCATGGTAATTCACATTTGCATCAATTTTTATAACTTAAAACTTTTTTATCCCAAGGACAACTTTAATTACCTTTGATATATGCCATTGTTGACTCCATTAATGGATATGAAATTTTGTCCCTTGTAGATGGTTTTTCAAGATATAATCAAATTCATATTGCCCCTGAAGATAAACATAAGACAACTTTAACCATGGAATATGGCACCTATTACTACATTAAAATGCCCTTTGGCCTTAAAAATTCTAGAGCTACCTATTAGTAGGCTATGACCCACATTTTTCATGACCTTATCTAGAATATTATGAAAACCTATGTGGATGGCCTCATCACCAAATCTAAAAGTTGCAAAAATCATTTTTTTTATCTTGTTATCATCTTCAATCGACTCATCAAATATAAAGATAGACTAAACCCCTATAAATATGTCTTTTATGTCACATCTAATAAATTGATAGGGTTTTCATTCTCTCTTCACAATACTAATGTTGATCCTACTAATCTAAATTTTATTTTTAACATGTATATTCCTCATTCCATTCTAGATATTTGTACCCACCTTGGCAAGCTTGGGGTAATATGATGATTTATCCTTGAAATGGATTATCACATTTATTTTTTTAATTCCCTTATCAAAAAATGTAATGTTATATAATGGAACAATCCTTTTTATAAATCATTTGACAATATGAAAGAATCATTGCTCCATCCACCCACTCTTCATCCACCCTCCAATGACAATACTTTAATCTTGTATACTTATTCCACACATGTATTAGTTAGGGTGATGCTTACCCAAAAATATAATATCAAAATAGAATATGTCATATATTATATCATTCATAGTATCATTGATATGAAAAACATTATAACAAAGTATAACGTGATTGCCTCACTATCTATTTTGTAGCTAAATAGATTTGTCATTACATGATTTATAAAATAGCTTATGTTATAGTTCATTCTAATCCACTCTGTCATTTTTTATCTAAATCCTTTCTCCCTAGAGATAGAATTGGGAAGTGGATGGTCCTTATAATGGAATTTTATCTTTTCATTATCATGAAAAAATCTATTAAAGGATAAATCATTGTTGACCAATTCATAGTAGTTCCCATACCGACCACCAATCACCATTAAGATAGTCTCACTTATGATAATATCCTCTATATTAAAGATATTAACTAGGCTATCTATCTCAAGATTACTTTAATAATTTCACTATTGATCTAGAAATAGGTAATATATAAGAATCCTCTATCATTCTTGATACTACTAAATCTAAAGTAATCGAATAACTTCCTGAAAATAATGTTGATTTTCATGAAGACACTTAGACCCTTCATTTTTATGGATCTAAATTACTTTAAAGATATATGGAAGGTATTATACTCACTTTTACTCATGGTAAAATTATTCTTTTGGTATTTTTCCATAATTTTTATGTTACTAAAAACATGGCAGAATATGAAGCATTAATCCTAGGCATGAGAGTGGAACTTGACTTAGACATTGCATAGCTTCACACTTTGGGTGACTCCCAACTCATTTATCTATAGTTTAATGCTGATTATGAATGTAAAAGTGAAAATCTCATTTCTTTGATCAAATAGCCACTACCCTTGCCAAATAATTTGCTTCTTTTACAATTAATCCCATCCCTAGAGATCAAAACTCTATCATTGATTCACTCACTTATTCAACATCCTTATTTCATTGCAATAATTTCTTATCAATTCTAAATTTATTATTCAAATGATAAAGTCCCCATATTATATTCAACCATAAGATACACGTATCTACCATATTGAGGCTATCACCATTCGACAAATCTTGTGGTAAAAAGGTATTATCCAATTCCTCAAGCATTAAACCTATCCTCCAAACATAAATTCCCATAAAAATACTAAAATTAATAAGAAGTATTTCAAATATGTATTTCAATATAACATATTTTATTATCTAAACACCAAATTTACCCTACTCTATTGTGTAATGGAAGAAGAGGTTCCTCCTATCCTTAAATAATCACATGGGGGCATTTATGGTGTTCACTATAGTGGACATGCTATAACATGCAAATACTTATGTATGGGATAATTTTGGCCTACTCTTGAAAATGATGCCATAAAATTCACTAAAAAGTGTAATCCTTACCAAATTCATGATGATCTAATCCATTTTCCACTGGGTGAGCTCTAAAATGTGGAATCTCCTTTGACATTCTCAATATGGGGATTAGATCTCATAGGTAAACTACCTAGATCACATGATTGGCATGTCTTTATCATCATGATTACTAAATATTTTACCAAATGGGTATAATCCATGTCTCTCATCAATTTCACCAATACCACTATTTATAAATTCATCCTCAATCAAATAATTTGTCATTTTGGATCTCCCTAGACTATCATTTACAATGATGGTGGTAATTTAAAAAATATAGATGTGAAACAAATTTGTGCTAAATTTAAAATATCTCACAAATTTTCCACACCATATCATCCAAAATAAAATGTCCAAACTAAGGCCACTAACAAAATCATTATTAAAATAATCCAAAAGACAATCCATGAAACTTACATGGATTGCCATCTTCATTTATATCCTACTTTTTGGGCCTATCACACTAGCATATTCAATTCCATTAAGGCAACACCATTCTTGCTAGTCCATGGTTCTAAATCTATCCTCTCATGATTTCATGTTCTTGATCTTCTTGATGAATTTAATCTCTCTACTCTATAACATGATTATCAATACAAGGCTCATATCACCAAATAACATAATAAAAGGGCTAAAATCCACAATTTTAATGTTGGTGATTTAGTCCTTAAATTAGATTATACCCATGATAAATAATAAAAATACTATCAAAAATGGTGGGTCCCTTATTTATTAAAAGACATACTTGATCCTAGAACCTATCACCTCCAAACTAATGAATGCAATGTTTTAAAAGAGCCCACTAATGTATAATTTTTAAAGTATTTTGCCTGGATCTTTCCCTTCTTATCATTTTTTCTATATGTTATCCTACTAACACTTTTTATAAGATTTATACATGGGTGTCACCATATGAAACATAATCCTCTTTCCATAAACCTTAGTTCCTTCTCTTGGTCCTTTGATTTCTTTTTCTCATGAATTGCATTATAAAATTGTATATAGGACCCAGTCTTCCTCATGAATTTATTTTATTCACTTATTACTTTCCAATGCTTTATACACCCTTTTGGATTTTTATTTTTTTAGTTGCATTACAATACCATGGATAGGACCATGCCTTCCTCACAAATACCATCTTTCTCGTCTTTATTTTTCCATGCTTTATTCATCCTCTTAGGTTCCTCTTTTATGAGTTTTAGTGTAAGACCATGGATAAGACTAGGCTCTCCTCATAAAATCACCATCTTTAATTAATTCAATGTCCCTTTTCTAAAATTTAAATAATGGTTTCAAGTTTTGGATCCCTTTTTCTTAGCCTTAGATTTTTTTTTATAGATAAAACTTGCACAACAAACTATGTTAGCATGTTTCCCTACACTTCCAAAATTATTATAATAAATAATAACACTTACTTATCAATTTATCCATTTTCACCTTTTTCAAATTTTTTATGATTTGAATAAATTCAAATTGTTTCATGTTTCTTTCCTTTTTATTTCCTTTCCTTTCATTCCACTTTGGATAAAGCAAGGTCAAATTTAAGATAGTAATTTTGTTACAATAGAATTAACAAGACTCTTAGACACCATGTTCTCTAAGTTCTATTTCTTATAAATCAAGTCCAAATTTTTCAAATGATAGTCCTATTTAGCACCCAAGTTTGGTTATTTAAATCCATATGGAGGAGGAACATAGAAAGCCTTCAAAATTTAAAAGCCAAATCATTTAAAACAAAAGGCAATGATCAAAAGGCAACATATAAAGTAAAATTTTAACATCACACCAAAATACATGATTAATAACACATATCCTATCTCCAATCAAAGCTCAAACTTCATAGTTTGCCTCATTATAGAGCCTAGGTCCATTGGGGTACACTAGGCTAGCAAATTGGGATAAGAGAATTCAAAATAATCTATGGTGTTACCTAGTTTCTCATACAAGTACCTAATATTCACAGTAGACTGACAACTCTATAATAGGTCCTAAGGAATAGGAAACATGTTGAGGGAAGGTAGGTCCATTTTAATTTTCATGCATATAGCCTTCATGGGGTGATATTTATACTTAATGTGATGACCTAATATTTGTATGGTTCAAAGAAGTTATTTAGAGTCCTTAATGTCAAAAGTCCTCTTATTTTGACAAACCTACTTTAAGTGTCTTGACCTCGATAAAGAGTTTTTCTACCTTGCTTTTCCCTTCATTTTCCTCTTTGCTCATTTCATTTCCCCTATTTACAGGCAAGTTTGACTCCAAATATATTTTCTCATTTATTAAATATTCCATCTTATTCACATCTTAAAACATGATAGCATTACTTTGTTTCAATTTTATATATCCTTAGAATAAAAAAATATGTTTGAGTGACTATGGATTACTTTATTTACACCATTGCTTTACATTTCTAGAATTACCTTGATTTATTTTACCATATTACATTTTTATACCTTTTTCCTTTTTTTATACACATGCATCCATTTATATGTTTTAGTCTTTTTTACGTTTTTTACTAAGGTTGGCTTGTTACTTATAATTCACCAATGTTTTTTTCCCTTTTATGCACTTTTTCAATTTATGATTGAGTAAAGATTGTTCTGCTCGCTCATAAATGTTGTTTTACCATTTATTTGCCTATATTTGTTTAAGTAAGTATTGTCAATACTTTCAAATTGATGTTTGATTACCATTTTGACATGTATCCTTGGTTTTACATGGTTTGTTTGCTTTACTACTTAAGGTTTACTTGTTTGAGTTTTTTGATCGTTTAGTAGCCTTGAATTTTTAGTTACCCAATTTACTCAAAATTTTGACTTGGTCATTTGGTCCTAACTTTGCATTTTTCACCCCAACTTAAAAAATTTCCAAGTACGTCTCATCTACACCACATCACTTATCTTGGATTTCTTGCATTTGTTTAGTTTTTATCTTAATTTTTGCATCCTTGGGTTTGTCTAAAGAAGTCCATGTACCCTTCACAATAAAAACTAAAAAATAATAGACAACCATCCAATAATAAAGATAAGTCAAGGTACACATACAATACTTTTCTTTTTTAGTTATTTCCATTTTAGTCATTTACTTTCAATTATTTTATGCTTTAAAATACTATAATTTATTTATCTTTAGTGTTATATATTACTATGTTCTTTTCTCGAAGCACCATCCCATGTTACACTTGAGTAACCTATTATGGTATTCAAGTGGGAATATGTATACCCATAATATTTTCAAACTTTATCAATTAATAATAATTTATCTCTTATAAGAACCTATCAAGTCTCAATCTCTTTGAGTGCATGCCTTAAGGGGTGCACTAGGAAAGGGGTGGGCAGACCATTAGTGATTCATAGGATTGTTTTCCCCTATACTACCACCTTCTATCAATCTAACCATCTCTTATACACTTACATAAGAATTATCTCCTCTCTTTAACACTCCTCCAATCATTTACTACCTTCATTATACCCTTCCTAAGCCTAAACCCTTTTTGACTATTTACATTGCACTGTCAACCCCATCAACCCTATATTCAAATTGATAAAACATATTAAGGATCTAGGTCAGCCCATGGTTGACCTAGACCAAACATAATTTGTTTTTATTAATAATGATACATAGTCAATTGGGTTGACCTTGATGATTAAAATTTTAGAAAGTCTTAGCGTTAGATTTATATATATATACACATTCATTTTGCCATTTGTTAGAGAGACAAGAATAAGAACAATATATTGTGCTTCTGCTTATCCACCATTATACTTGAGGAGCATAGATTATAGTTTTAATAATTTCTTTAGAGATATGAATCTTGTCTTGTGGAGAACATTTTTGGATGCATAGAGAAGTTATATAGCCTAGTTATGACTTATCCTTGTTATCCTTACATATCACAATACCCTTTTGTGAATCACCTTCACCAAGGGAGAGATTAAGGTCTGGCAAGTTCATCTTCAAAGGTAATATTCTTAACTATGTTCCTCTTGTTGTAAGAGTAGATAGATTTGAATTTGTACTTATCTTACATACATTATGATTTCATATACATTGATGTGAGTATAGATATTTTATGCATATTTACTTTGAATGTTTATTACCCCCACTTTGTGCCACAAGCTTTAGTGAGCACTAGATTAGACTTTAATTTACTTATCATTTACTTAGTGAATATGAAAACATATGACCTAACTAGAGTTATTATATGGTGTTTCTTGACTAGAGGATCTGGAACCCTCTATAGTGATGTTATTGTGGTAAGATATCCCTTGGTTAGGTCTAGAAGATCCATCTTGGTCATGACCTTAAATATCTAATGTATCAACAACCAAATGTGTAAGTAGTATTTATCTTATCTAATCTAGGATTGATTAATAGATCAATTGCATTTCCCTTTGTATACATTCTAAATTCTTCAAATTTTATCTCTTTTCAAACCATATTATCACTATATCTTAATGTTTATAAAAATTCTATAATGATTTAGTCCTTGAGTCTTCCATTTCTATTATTTATAATAATCGATACTCCACCTTCTCACTTGATTTCATGTACTCTTGCATAAACTAATATGCTATAAATTTAAGCATGATTGGGAAAATAGGTTGTCTTTCATATATGTGTAAGCAAGGTAAGGCCTTGAGTTCCCACTTATATCTTTTTTGATTAACCCACAGTGTGTACTTCAATAGATTGTGCTAATTTATAGGTTTGTCTATTACAGAATTTTTAATGGCATCAATCAAGATCTTATTTATTTATTTAGCCAATCCATTTTCTTATAGGTAATGGTTGAATGATGACCTAATGGTGATTATCATGGGCCCATTTAATAAATTTAGCTGATTGCAATGTTATCCGATTATCATAAACTAGAGATATGAGAGTACCAAATCTAGTTGTGATATTTTCTTCTAGAATTTGATCACATCTTATGCTCTTGAATGCTTTATATCTACATCTTTAGTCCATTGTGTGCAATAACTTTTAGAAGTGAGTTAAAAATTATGGCCAACTAAAGAGTTAGGTTTAATGACCTCAATGAATTCTAAGTCCCATGGAATGAATGGTATTTCTTCAATCACTAGTTGTAGAGGCATTGTTGCATGTAATTCTTTTTTTGTTAGGACTTAACATTCATGGCATGTTATAATGCGAACATGTAGTCCTTGAAGACTGTTGGCTAGTAATAACCCATTTTGAGGATTTTATGGGTTATGTTGTTTTCAGAGGGATGACACTCCCTATTTTTTGGTGTATATTTTCCATAATTTCTTGAGATTCTTCTCGTGATATGCATCTCAAGTAGATGCCTTCATAATTATTTCTATATAATATTCCTTTTATGATCATGTAATGAACTGATTTGAGTCACAAATCTCTACCCTATTATCTTTTGAGATCTAAGGAATAGGTATCTATGAGTAAGTGTTGAATAATATTAGTATAATAGTCTCCTTTAAACACTTGGTTTTTTATAAACCTCTTCAATGATGATAAATGGGTCATACTCAGTCATGAGATAAATGATGCATTAACCTCTAATGATATTTTTAGGATTGATTTATATGTCAAACTTTTGAATTTTTCCATCTAATATCCTCTACATTATCCCAATTTGTTTTGTGCTAAAGTGAGCTTAATAGTAGGATTCAGTGTAATGGAAATGGTCTTATTCCTTAGGATGTAATGTCAAAATTTATTTACCACTTTAACAAGGGTAAATATTTTCTTGTCTATCATGGAATACTTGAGTTAGTATTATTTTTATTTTGTGCTCAAGAACATGATAGGATGTTCACTTTCCTATTTATTTTGGGTGAACATGATAATAATAGTATGTTAT
Source organism: Torreya grandis (assembly GCA_037957365.1). Lineage (NCBI taxonomy): Eukaryota > Viridiplantae > Streptophyta > Pinopsida > Cupressales > Taxaceae > Torreya > Torreya grandis. The sequence continues at coordinate 2,585,653 of JARHVA010000934.1, read as the reverse complement.
GAGGTGAATGAATAAAAGAAGTTTCTGGTGAAATCTATAATTATCAATATAGGGGCTTGAGATAATGTATCTTTAATGTCTTGAAAATAATATCAAGCCTTTGTTGTCCATTCCACTTTAGCATCTTGCTTGAGCATTACATTCAAAGGTCTAACAATTTCTAAATATGTTCATATGACTTTATCATGAAGTTTATCTTCCCAAATAAATATTTTAGTTCCTTCTTACTATTTAGGAAGGTAATTTTTGATATCCCTTGAATTCTATCTAGGTCAATTGTAATTTCATCTTTGGTGATGATGTGATCTAAGATCTTGCCTTCTATGACATTAAATATGCTCTTTTGGGGGTTTAGTGAAATGTCAAACCTTTTTTATCTTTCAAAGATTAATTTTAGGTGACCTACATGATAAATCCTTTATTTTGAGAAAAATTGTGATTTCATCCATGTAAATAATTATACATTTTCCTATCAACCATAAAAGGCATGGTACATAGCTCATTGAAACATGGAACCTACATTTTTAAGCCAAAGGGAATCCTCTTATATGCATAAGTACCCCACTTTGTGGTGAATGTTGTTTTCATTTTGTCTTCTAATTCTCTCAACACCTGGTTATATCCTAAAAATATATCCAAGAAGGAGATCATTCCTAAACCACTCATTATCTAGATGACTTCATCTAGGGAATGTGATGGATAATTATCTTTATCAGAATCTTTATTTAATCTTATGAAATAAATAAAAAGCATAATCTCTCCACTCTTATTCTTGAATGAAACTTAATTAACCAACTAAGTAGAATGTCTGATAGGAAAAAATATTTTAGCACTCAACAACTTTTCCACTTCCTTCTAAATAAGGGGTTCTACGATAGGATTTACTGATCTTTGCCTTTGCCTAAATATTATGTGGTCTACCTTAAGTGGGATTGTATATGTGATGACCCTCAAATTGAAAAATTTTAGGTATTCATATATCCATGCAATCACATCCTTGTATTGAGTGAGTAAAAGATCCACTCTTTGCAATTCCTCTAGAGTACAGCTAAGACAAATGTTAACATATCATGGGTCATACTCATCTCCTAGATTATCCCTTTTGAATTTAAATTTCTTTACTTTTAGTTTCCTTTTTTTTTGAGATTGAGAATCCAAATCAAATCTCTTTTACAAGGAAACCATTCCCAGAAGGAGGCAATTTCATTTTAGCTAGATGATTCCTTCTTCCCCCAATTCTTCTTGACATATGTAACTAATTTCTTTGTCATCAATGATTTGAGACTTGAATTACCCTGAGTTGGTTAAGAACTAGACAATATATGGGTTATCAACAAAGACTTTGAAATTTTCTACATTGTTTGGTACTGATTAAGGAGGTACTATCTCAATGGATAATCTTTGTACCTTGGATTTCTATAAGGTTGCCAATTTGGTAGCTTAAGCAACTAATGAATTAGCATATTGTTAATATTCTCTAAGCACAACCACTATGCTAAAAGCCTCAAAAAACTCAATCAAATCCTAGTTTTTATGTTTGTGCCTTTTTATATATGATAGCTTTCATTGGTATTTGTTTTTAACTTGATTTATTACCAATTTATAATCTCCATAAATTATTAATTGTTTGACATTAGTTTTTAGAGAATTTTGCAATACCAAAATCAGTGCCTCATATTTTACCTTATTATTGGTACAAAAGAATTGTAATTTATATGATTCTAGGTATTTCTTGCCTTATGGGTCCACAAATTCAATGCCAATACCTGATCCTTGATTGGATATTGCATCGTTAAAGTGGAGAGTTAAAAACTAAGAGGGTCCCTAGACTTTTGGTTCTGACACATCATGTTTTCTAGTAATGGTATAAATCCCTAGATTAGGAAATTTATAAATTATTCCTTCATTATTTTTATTATATTCAGTAATTAGGTTCTTCATTCTTGGCTCTTGATCAATTCAAAGTTGGTTTGGAATTCCTATCCATGGTAAGCAAATGTGAGAGAAGTTTGTTGCTACATATCTATTCAAAATTTTGGACCAGTCTCTATTGAGGAGGAGTCTGTATCCTTCCAGAATATTCACCACCAGTATGTTGATCATCATTTGTACTCATGGTTCAAACATTACTTGGATGTTTACATCATTTATCTCTCTTATTATAAGGACCATGGTCTTATCCAAATTTTAAATCATTTTCTTTGATGGTCTTGAAGTCAAACCTAGATTTTGGAAAATTAAATTAGGCTTCATTATGGTTAAAGCTCCATAATTGACTAAATAATTATGGCTGTTCTTTCCAAATACTCAAATAGTCAATAAGAAAGGTGGAAGTATAGGTTAATTTTGTATATGACATTGGTGTGAGTAGCCTTTATCTTCTATCTAGTTTCTTTCCCTATAATAGACCTCCATAGGATCTCCTTTTGTTTATTAATCTGAGCTAGTTCATGAGGAGTAATGTTCACTTTAATCTTCTTCATGTCTTCAACAATGTTATACCCTCCTTTTCCTTGCTCCTATTTATTTTAGAGGTGTTCATTCCCTTTTAGGGGAGGTGGATTTTTATCAACTCTTGGATTCTTTGGAATAATTGTGTTGATTGGAGGAGTAGACATTGTAAAGAGATACTTATTCCTCATATTGTAATTGCCCTTTTGATATTTCTAGAAATCTATCACTTCATCATATTTATCCTATGGTTTATTTTCATCTTCTTCTAAGAAGAAAGACTCATGCATTTAAAATACAATATATTTTTTGAAGAGTCAACTTCTAGATGGAACTCCAGTGGATTATTCATCAAATCTTGCCTTACCATCTCCCTCTAGAAGATCTTAAATGGTGTATAAAATTCCACACATTCAAGTTCACCATGTTGTGATGTATTATGGACTCTACACTAATTAGGTAAATCCATTTCTACTATGTTGATCTCTAGAAAATTATTGGGTTGCTTCTCTATATTATTTGCATGCCTATTAAAGGGCTTGTTATATCTTTGAAACCCTAAATTCTAGTTATTATTCTGGCTAGTGGTGTCTCCCATCTTCCTCTGTATGTTCATAAAATCATTGATCAATTTCTATACCATTATTTAGATGGAATCCAACTTTGATTTGGTATAATTAGTTCCTTATTCAACTATAGCATTAGAGAGAATTAAATGTTGATTCTATTGATGACTATTCATCTATACCGGTTATTCATATAACCATAATTCTAATTGGGTATTTGATGCATTAGAAGAGGTAATGCATATATTTTATTTTGTTTGAAAGAAAAGAAATTTTGATTAACATGATGGATTGGATTCAAGTTTGGAAAATGAGCATTGATGTTGGGAGTGTCAAGTATTTAAGGGTTCAACTATCTATTAATTTTGATAGCCTCTTTATGTGTTATATCTAGAGTGGTGGAAGTAAAAGTTCTTCATGGGAACACTATAGCAATTAAGTCTAGAACATTTATATACATTTCTAATGCTAATGGTATATCTTGTCTATACTCTAGATTAAGCCAAGTGTATATCTTCTTGAACTTAGCATTGAAAACCCAAATTGGCTTATTAGGCTCCCTCTTCCAATTGGTGAAATGTGGATACACTAATTTATGGCTGGTAACTTGTCCAAATTAGGAAATAAACATGCTATAACATGCATTATAGTAATTTATCAAGTTCTCTTAAAGGTTGAAATACCAATCATAGGTAACATCTTAAAAAGTAAATGGGAAAATCATTTATGCAACATCTTTATCAGTAACATTCATTAATATTAAAACAACATTGAAAGACTTAATGTGTTCCTCTATAGTTCTTTCTCCTGAAGGGGAGAAATAAGGTAGCCATTTATATGGGTTTTTAGGCAAAGTATGTAGTCTCCCAGGATAGTAATGTTAGATCTAACTAACCAAGGTGATTGGGCCATAGGATGATTGATGGGATGGTTATTTATTATTAGAGATGGTGTCTTAGCCTTAGGTGTGTTGGTAACAACTGGTATAGGTGTTGGCATTTGATGTGTTGATAAGGGTGAAACTAAAAGACTAGTTTGGGCCCTATACCCAATAATTCTCTTGGGCATCTCCATTGCAACTCAATAAATGGAATAACCTCTCACTAGGGAAGGCATACAAGTGGCCCTCCTAATGCTATTTTTTCTATTGATGTGGGTCTTGTCCACATTTTGAATTTTAAATGAGGTAGCCTCTAACATTTTAGTATCTTAATGGATGTAAACTCCACTCTAGGGCATGAGTTTTAGGTATGGGTTAAATAACCTTATGGTGTAATATCAAGCAAATCATTTAGGTTGTTAATCAAGTTTGATTTTAGTGAAATAAATCCTAGTAAATAAATCAAGCCTAAGTGAGTGGGATGGATGGGTGATATATAATCTAGAGTGGGTAGGTCTTAATAAAAAAACTTCAAAATGAGGGAAGAATAGAGTAGAAAATAAGGTTTTGTGATCTTAAGATGTCACTTCCTAGGCTGGTTTCTGGGTGGAAAAGTGTTTCCATAACTAATGCTTGGTGATTTTAGCTATTGAAAAATCATAGGAAAACATAGTTATGAAGTCTGAGGAAAAAAATAGTATAGGAAACTTGATGGTCTTGACTAAAGGCTACTTCCTTTAAAGTTTCTATTACACGCCCTTAATTTAGAGATTATAGCTCAGACCAAGAAGGTGTCTAAGGTATTTGTTACACATGCTTCAAAAACTATACAAGAAATAAAACACTCCACACTAATAATATTAACACACTTTAAATTAATTTCTTAATAATCAATGAAATTTACTAAATTTCAATAGCTTTTGCACATTTAATATTAACATACATTAATGAAAATAGTCAAAATTATCTATAGATTTTGTACACTTCAAACTATTGTATTAACAAAATAAAGAAAGCAAAACTTTAATAACAAAAAAATGGAAGGAGAGAACATCAACATTATTTCATTACAATTAAAACTAACTTCTTCTTGTATTGATAAAAATTTCCAACCTTTTTGGATGCATAATTACATAAGGGAAAAATGGTATAAGAAACTTGATGGTCTCAACTAAAGGCTGCTTCCTTTATAGTTTATTTGATTAATACCTATCCACTCTAGATTAGATAACACCCATCTATCCTACTCACTTATTTTTTATTTCTTTACTAGGATTTATTTCACTACAAGCAAACCTAGTTAACAACCTACATGCTCTACTTGTTATTCCACCACAAGTTATTTATCCAATACCAGTAAATCATGCCCTAGAGTGGAGTTTACCTTCATTGAGATCCTAAAATGTTAGAGGATACCTTTTTTATTTTAGAATGTGAACAAGACCCACATCAATATAAAAGCTGACACTAAAAAGAGTGACACATCATTACCTTTTTCCAAGTGTCATTTCATCACTTTTTTGGCTTTGGTTTATCGTGCCATAGGGATTTAGATAGTCCAGAGTTAGGAATCAAGATATAATAGTGTTTTCAAGGATGATGAGAATCCCAAGAATTTTTTTTGAACACTTTCACTAAAGACCAAAGTGAGTTAGAGGAAATCCTTGAATAATTTCACTAAAGACTAAAATGTGGTGTGTTTCAACTGAACCATTTTATTGAATAAAATCATCTAAGACCAAAATGTGTTAGAAAAATTCACTGAATGAATTTTACAAACACTTTTATTGAATATAATTTTGTGTTAAGTAATGTTTCCAAAGGCTATCTCTAAATAAAATCCTTCAATTAATTAAATAAGCTGAAGTGTAAAAAATTTCAAACCTAGTTTTATATGAATAAGTATGAAACAAGTTCACCAGATGAATGTCCTGATCAAAAATTTTCAAGATCAAAATGAGTCAAAGAAATTTTTTAAATTAAATCACCAAATGTCCTTTTCAATTAAGTAGTTTTATCTAGGATTTTTACAAACAAGATGAGTTGAAACTTGTATATACACAACTTCTAAAAATAATTAGTAGGTTAGCCCAAAGAATAAAGCATGTTCATAAGTATATCGAATAATAAAGTTAGAAAACACATAAATCCTTTCCCTTTATAATATTTTAAATATGGGGATATAGATCATTTTTGAAAGATAGTGGGTCCCTATTCTAAAAAAAGAATGTGGATATGATGGGTACAACATACTCCATCCTAGCAAAGAGTTGTATGGCCCTTCAATCACATACTAAAAAAAATGACCTTTTTTTTCATCATCCACTCCCTAATACTCAAATTAATTATCCATGGTTTTGATCCAATCAATCAACTCATTTACATTCAGGTTGCCTTCATATATAGGTACTTCTAATTTGGGTTTGGATCTAACCCCCATGACTGCTATGATAAGTCTCTCTTCTAACCTTTCTTCTCCTTATTATTCTTGAGGCATTTCATATTCTCTATCACTAAAACCCCATATATAATTTATTCTTATTTGAGAAAGTTCTATGGCCTAAAAATGAGCTTAAATATTTCTCATCTCCTCAATCAACATTGCTTGAGTAGGTTGCCTCATTTGACCTCCTCTAGCTCTTATTCTAGCTACCATCTTTACAAACTTACACTTTAAAACATGTTATTACTACCTTGAATAATATCTTAAGCAAATTTAGGTAACCTAATATTGATCTCTAATACAACTATGGTGTAAGGTAATCTTTATAGGTCTAAACCCTCAATAGACCATCTTGATTATATAGGCTTGAAGCCTTTCACTAGGTCTATCAAGTTATTTTTACACTATAATGGATTAATATCATACTTTTTTAAAATAATACAATTTTTTTTTCAAATTTATAAAATTCAAAAAACCCATTTAATACTCAGAGATAGTTTGAAAACTCAAGAGAGATAAAAATACACGTTTAGCCCTATTTTAAGGTCTTTCTAGGTCTATAGAATACACAATTAGTAATATATTTTCTTCTAGTTACGTTAAAGATTTTAAACCATTGAATAATTTATAAAAAAAATCATGAATCTATCTACAAATTTTTTGAGGATTCCAAGGGATCTTTTCAAAGATATTCCACTTTTTATAAGCTAAAACCTTGACCTAGGGTTTTATGACTGTGTCAAATCTAAGAGTACAAATATGGATAATTTTCATGTTTTATACACGTTCATAGACTCCTATCACTTGGATTAGGTCCTTTACACGTTTTCATAACTTTTTCAATATAAATCTAGGCTTGATCCATTATAAATACATATGAAATCACTTTATTTCCTAGACTATAACATAAAAACTTATGTTTTTAGACCTCTATAACTTGAGAAAGAACATAAATTTAAGAAAAAGTTATGAAGACAATAAATAAAATTAATTCACACCTTAAAAAATATGATAACCCATATAAATAAACAAAAAAATTGTTTTATTCATAACTCTCTTGAAGTGATACATAGACTTGTAGATCACTTGAACTACACTAACATACCAACTAACCTACTAACTGAGCTTCTCCTCTTATTTCCATGCATTATATTCATCCTTTTTTGATTGTTTAAGGTTTATCCTTACTTAAATAATGTCTAAAATTGTTCTTACTTAGTTCCATGCACAATAATCTCTCAACTATCTATGACTTATCTTAAACTTACAAAATTAACCTTCTTCCTACATTACATATACTTTGTTTGGGGTTTTATGATAGATTTAGACTAATTAAAGTAATAAAATACACTTAGGACACTCATAACCTTAATATCCATTTAAAATTTATCATACCATTACAACATACCAAAACATTATATATCCTTATAAATAAATTCAAATTTTTGAATTGCTAGTTTTGACTGAAAAACTTGAAAAAACTTTAAATGACCTAGAATTGACCAATGAAGCCTGAATAAGGCTCCTTATTAACCTCACACAACCTCTTAGACCTCATAACACCAAAAATAAACACATTTTAACTATTTACAACATGAATCTACATCAAGTTACTTTGGCATATGTGACATGGTGGGCCCAACAATGACCATTAGGATTGACCACTCCATTAGGTGGTGACCAGGAATAGGTATAGGTAGATCAAAGAAATCAAGCACATGTACCACTACAGGTTCATTTAATTATACCCATAGTGATGGTGGTATGTTCTATATCATAATATTATGGAAGAGAAGAGGATGGGGATGAGGAGTTGTAAGTGGGGTATGTAGAGGAGGTTGAGATAGGATTAGATGAGGATATGGTAGAGGTGGATGTAGGAGACATTGATCATGATTTAGATATGATAGAATACCTAGAGAAGTCTATCCCATTAGTACTTATAGTATCATATATTGATCAAATTACTATTGATAGGTTTAGAGAGGAGATCAACACCAAGGATATTGAGATCAATAGGTTATAGGCTAGATTACGTCACTGTTCATAATAGTTGCCTTAACACATAGTCAAACTAGTTAAAATTGGGTAGATATTACCAAACTAAGGGTAGAGGTGAATCAAATATTATAGATATAGTCATATTTAACCATAAAGATAGATTCTACTCTAGTAGATCAGAATACAAATTAAGCAGAGTGGGAATTGGTGCAGGTAAAGTGATATTATGCATAGGTAGAGTAGGATAATGCTAAGAAATAGAGAGATAGGTCCCTAAATATTTTATTAGTGTATATATAAAGTAATATTGTATTCTATATATTATTATAAGAGAGTTTTATTGCATACTTTTAAGAAGAGATTTTGAGTTAAGGATGAGAGTAGCTACTATAGGTGTTTTTATGAGGCAACAATATTGACACAACCAGGGGTCCTACATTTTTTGAGTATAGTGCATAGTGATCAACATCTAAATCAAGTAAATTTTAGAATACTTCCACATATATTATATGTATATCCTAACTACCGCTTCGATCATCATTAATGGGTCTTCTAGCATAACTAACCCCACCTTAGGATAAGATAGGAGAGATCTCTCCATGAGATGATCTATAGGATAGATCAACTAGAGAAGGGCACATCTAGAGTTTATTTTGGGATAGAGATCTACATTTCTTTTGCTTCATGAGATTAACAAATTAATATGATGTAATTAGATGATCTAATATGTATATATATTATTACTAATGTATATGACCCATTTTTATGTATATATGGACATTTTGACATTTGATACAAATAGAGAGATCCATGATATTTATTACCATCTCATGGGATGCTTATTTCATTTGCTTGTCTTTTTTTATTAGATTAGACATGATTGATGTGAAATTTATTTAGATATGTTCTTATTATTATGATTGATGAGATACATATTATGATCATGATGTTTTTTTAGTCTTATGATTGGATCATATAGAGAGAGATATTTTAATGTAACATTACTTAGACTTTTGAGACTTTATTTTTAATATTGCACATAACAGTATGCATCATAATAGAAAAATGAATCATGATAACATTTTTTTTTCAAAATGTGTAAATGTGAATTTCAAATTCAAATGGATATAACTTAAAGTAATATATTAAAAATAAATATTTAAATTTAAAATATAACATACTTAAATCAATTCAAATTTAGATATAAATATTTACAACTCAAAAGCATGATATGTATAGTTAAGACTTAAGTGAAAAACATAATGTACTAAATTAATACAATCAAGTAACAAATCAGCACATGAACAAGAAATCAAATAAATAATACATAAACACAAGTGAAAATAATTAAACATTTAGTTAATAAATGAGTGTGTAGTAATGAGGCATTACTCTTTGAAACAAAGTGTGTGACACAACAATCATGACCAAAAAGTTGGGGATAGAATAATAATGAAGGGGTGGCTAAGATGATTCCAAATTCCCAATGAAATTGGATGATATAAATATAGTCCTATGGACTTTAGGCCAAATTTAGTCCTACCATGAATTGGCAAATAAGAAAAGTGATGACAAGTTAAAAAGATAGATTATAGAGTAAAATAAGAAAGGACTCAAAAAATATGAGAGAATACAAGGAAAAAGCTTGCCAAAATATTAAGAGATATTCTTGAAAATTTTTGAGATCATAGGTTAAGGTCTATCCAAGATGACCTCAAAAAAATGAGTGCTATTGATGCCAATAAATATCTTCTTCACTTCAATCTTCAATTAAATTTATCAATAAGTCTACAACTTTTGGTAAGATAGTCACTTTGAATCTTGGTAAAGACAAATTTAAGATTAATCCTATTTTATTGACTCAATCAACTCACAAATTATATGAAAGACTCAATTTAATGATACAAAACATATAAATGTCTTTATACAAGTTCAAAATACTCAGCTCAATCCCAACTCTACTACATGACTGTGAGGGGGTTTATTTGGTCTTGAGAAAGGTTATGAAGCTTTAGGATCCTATTTATAGTTATTTTAATGTATTATTTAAATTTTATATGTCACCTATAATGGTGATAAACCATTATTTATATTTTTTTCTCAAATAAATAAACTCAATGACAATTCTTGCTCTTTTGGGATTGTATAGGCCTATTCTACCTTCTTGACTAGTCTTAAATCAAGATAGTAAAAAAAAAACTTGAAAAACTTTTAAAAATTGTTTTATATTGATCATATAACATTAAAAAACGTTCATACAAGGTTTGGAATCAAATAACAAAACAAAACAATCAATTTTCTCTCTCCTTGAGCCTTCTCAATGACTACCTATGGGAAATCCAAGACACAATCAGTTGTTTCTATATCCACATGGATCATTTAAAATAAAAAACAATTTTATTATTTGTAAATCACATTCTAGTAATTACTCATAAAATTTTAATGTATTTCACTAGTTAAAATTTGAGTTATGAGTCTTTTTGTGCTAAAAACCCTGTTTTAGGGTTTCTCAAAAAACTTGTAGGCCAAGAAATTCTTAATGATTGTTCATAAAACATAGAATCTATCTAATATTTATAGCACTTGTAAAATATCAATAATAATATCACCTCAATTATCCAATCCTCTATCCAAACTCATGCAACCTTTTCCACATGCTACAATTGACTGTAAATGATTGTAGGTGTAGAAAATAGGGTTTTTGAAGGTTTCAACCACAAATACTTAAAACCAAGTAAAAATTCATTTAAAATTGAGTTTAATTTTATTATTACATGAAATATTCAAATTAATACAATTATTCAAATCACCATGTTCCTTTATTTCACAAGAAAACTATGCTTCTACGTACATAGACCCTTATTTTTACATAGGTAGACTATCATTAGTCCTCACAGCGATGATATTTTGTTATTTTTATGTTGGTGTTAAACCTTGAACATATCCTTATTGATATTTTATATGTTTATTATTTATTTTAATCCTCTCCCAAGATTATAATGTACCAATGTTTTTTATATTCTCCTTCAACCACTTAGACTTAAGATAGAAAAATAGCTTTTTATGAATAGACTCTTGTTACATTTGCCTTATTTAATATTTTAGATGACTATAACATGAAAAAGGGACTAGAATAATAATAAATACAAACTAGACCCATAATATAATTATTACAACTCATCATTATTATTATATAATTACATTTATTCATGTATTTACAAAAAAAACATTTGAAAATTCAAATTGAGTTTTTGGAGGGAAACTCTCCAAAGATACTAAATGATCTAAGACAAAATCTCAATGACTCAAACAAGGCTTATTATGATTTGAAAAACCTCCTAGGACTCCTAAAACCATTTATAAGACCATATTAACATACTTATATTGATAAAGCAGATGTTATCCTTCAATTCGATTTATGGATGTATAAGGAGATAATGGAACTCAATAGGAAAATGGAAATAATGGAAGGTAACCAGGAGGTAGTTCAGAACAAAATCAGTATCATGGAAAAGCAGATGAGGGATATTCCCATCAAACTCAAAGACTATGAGAACAACCTAAGGGAACTCATTAAGGAAAGCAGAATGAAGATGGAGGAGGTTACATCTAGCATATGTGCTGTTGTAGTAAATATTGGAAAAAGAGCAAATGAGGAAATCAAATCCTTGGAGGGGCCTAGCAAGAGAACTAGACAGAGCTCAAGAAATAAAGCAATGCAAGAGGGAGCCACGTCGTCGGCTACTGCCATTCAAGACATTGTTGTGAAAGGTAAGGAAGCAGTTAAGATGATCTTGGAACTAGAAGAATAGATCCTGGTTCTTTTAGTTGGTTGAGAAAATTGGTTTCATTACCTAGTTTTATGTATTATCATTACTTTGGAGTTTCCAGGTCTCTATAAAACCTAGGGTCTGTCTTTTGATTTTTTGTTATTGTGGTTTCAAGTCCATGTAAAACTTGATTTTGATACTTCTTTGAAGTAGGTTTTTGGCTTTGCCTGTGGACGTTACTGTTTTATCCTTCTCCCTTTGTTTTAGGGTTTTGGGGTCCCTTCAAAACCTATTTTTACCTTAATCTAAAACATACTTATATTGATTCACCTGCATCAGACCACTAATTTGCCTATGGACGTTACTATTTTATCCTTCTCCCTTTGTTTTAGGGTTTTGGGGTCCCTTCAAAACCTATTTTTACCTTAATCTAAAACATACTTATATTGATTCACATGCATCAGACCACTAAAGCACAAAATAACTTATCATGGACTCCTATTCATGATTTGAAATATTTATGCTACTATTATTGCTAATGAAACTTTCATTGATGATATTTTAACATTCTTCCTTTTGTAATTGCTTAAAATTCCTTATGGATTCTATTATAGCCTAAAATTTCACCCTAGAGAATTCAAGTAGACCTTCTCAATTTTAGGATAACATGGAGTTATCTCCCTTCATATGCAAGCTAATATATGAGATAGATATCTAGGTTTGAAAGGGATAACTCCCTTAATTTATCTTTTAGGCTCACACTACACTAGGATAATCACTATTTGGGGTGAAAAGGGAAGAAGGATACATAAAATAAACCTATGATAATGAGGTGATACACCAAAGATAACTCCACACAAAACACTTACTTTTTCACTAAGAAAAGTGACAACTAAAACTAACCTTAACTCTATGTCCTTCTAGCATAAGTATTTCTCATATAGGTAGAATGATATGTGTTGACCATTTTTACCTTAAGTCAAAATGGGTCAACCCCCTATAGTCATAATATTATATAGGGATTTTTTATAATGTCATAGGGTATATTTTAGTTTATTTTATGTTATTTAATATGCCATTCTAGCTTTGGTCATAGTCTAGCCTAGTCCTTATGTCATTTAGTGTCTTAGGGGTCATTTTAGGGTCATATATGCAAGTGGAAGATTTTCATGATGTCTAAATAGATCTTCATGGTTATCTATGAAATTAAAAATCAAGGACAAGCTCACATAGGCCTCAAAAAATTATTCAGAGCTACAAAAGTTTAGGAACTAGATTTGTGAAGCCAGATCATCATTAGGATGTTACCTAGAGACCAGATTAGATAGCTTGCTTTTAAAATTTATAAATATGGTAAAAAAACCTCACATGACCATCAGACCATATGTGATCAATGTCTTAGTGCCAAGATCATTCTCTAGAAATTTCATATCTTGATGAGTCTTCTATCTCAAGATCTAAGCCTTAAAATTTTAGCTTGTTGAGTTGAAGGGGTCAGGCCATCCTACACGTCACATGGAAAAACATCAGTCATCTTGTTTAAACATTTTATATCTTTGCTTGGGAAGCCCTATGAGCAAAATTATTTCATCACCATGGAGCTCTTCATGCCTAAATCATATCCTAAAAATTTCAAGTCCGCATGAGCTTTCTAGCTCAAGTTATCAATGTTCAAAGTTGGACGTGTAGCATAAGACATTCATCCTAACATCAAGTTTGAGATCCATAAAGTAGTAATTTAGGTTCAAATAATCAGTGATAGGTGCATGGATGTCATGTAAACTCACATAAGCCATCTCACTTGAACACTTCGTAAACACAATTAGAAAGCTCCTAAAACCAATGGATCAAGTGGGCATAATCCTTTTAGTATCAAGAAAATATCTTATAAATTTGGTGCATCCATGACCTTTTTGCTTCTAGATCTAAGATTTCAAAGTTGGTCAAATAATGGGAGACATTCACACAGATGTCAAATTTAAGCTATGGAAAAAAACCATTAGGGTCTTAAATTTGGTATTTGAACAAACATCAATGATGATCTCGTAGATGTTAAATTATAATCATGTGCACATCAAATTTAGACCATGGTAAATATATTTTTTTTTCAAATGTAAGTAGATCAATGCTTCAAATTAAATCATATTGATGATCCAATAGTGTGAGCTCAATTGGTAAGAAAGTGGGCCTAATGAGATCAAAGGCTCACATTACTTTGTACATCTTGATCTAATAGTATGAATGAAAGTAAACATGTTAAAGGATCTTCATGGTAGTAAGTCAACAAGATAGTGAGGATCTATGAGGATAATGGGAGCAAAGATATTTTGAAGCATTTTGATTATCTCGAGCATTTTTTTATGTTCAAAGTCAAACCAAAGGAGTCATTTTCAACCAAAGAAAATAGGTATTACAAGGTCACCATTCTATCATTAGAGCTCAATAAAACACTAAGGAGTAGACATAGCCATGTAGTCAAGTGATAAAAAACATAAAGGTACTACCATTAAAGCTTAATATGGACCTTTGGCTCAAGGGTTTGTGTTATGTAGGGTCTATTCTATGATTGTGTTCATCATTTTTAGAGGAAGTACCTATGTACATGATAAGTTCTCATTTTATATGGATGCTTGAAGGTAAAAAATGGATATATTTTAACCTAATAAGATTAAGATGGAGAGTGGTTTTCTCATCTTTGGTGGACCTATGAACATGGGGATGAGTTTTATCATGATCCAGTTTGAACCAAAGCTAATATTTCAAAGGGTGCCATGAAGGTATACATGTAGACTCCAATGGGTTCATCACCAAAACCAATTGCATGAAAGGGACCATTCTCCCTACCTTTTCACACCATGACAAACCAATTAGGAGTAGTTATCACTAAGACAAATCTTTAATAAATTACTTTGATGGTTGTAACTTCATTAATGCCAAAACCTAGCTTGGAACAACTTGATCCCATTGTTGCAACTATCAAGGAGTATTAATGAAGGAATAATGTAATTATGCAATGGACTAAAGTGACCTAGATCAATCAAGAAGATTGAATTAACATAATTGTAGAAGCTATTGTAACTATAGTTCAAATGAAGTTGAACTCATTTGATTCCCCTTTGGACTTCTCTTTTCCCACTTCTCTCTCTAATGTTATAAGGAGCTACCATTTTGGCTTTTGAAAGGAATTCCACTCCATGTATGGTGAATCTCTACTAGAATGATGTCATATTTTACCTTTGAACATTAATACAAATCTGATTTTGAGTTCTTGAATAATTATCTAAGTGTGCAAGTGATGTATGGTGATGCAAAGTGATGATTCTCTATCATTTATTTCCATATCCTTTCATGTTTGTGCAAGAATTATTATTCTAAAAGGTCATATGAAGTGTTATCAAATGTATGATCTTGTATTTTAAGTATAAAATGAGCTTTAGTGTTTTAAAATAGCATATGGTTCACTTACCTTTGATAGTTGTCATGCATCTCACCTCCATATTAAAATACTCATATTAGAATCCATAATACTTAGAATTTAGTTTGTGTCTTATTTATTAGTGAAGGAAAGTATTATGGCCATATGGAAGACATCTTGGTGCATCACCTTATTTAGATTAGGTATAATTAATTTAATCTTTAACTCTTTCCCCCATAAGTAATCATTTGGCATAGATAAGAGCATTTCAAGATACATTCAGGGAGTTAATCCTTAAATCTAGAGTCTCATTTCCAATATAGGTACACCCACATACCTATAAATGTTCTCATGTTTCCCAAATATATAAAAAGTGTGAAAAAACTTCTTCTAAGGTGAAGATTTGGTGATAATAGTTATGGCATGCCCGATGGAACCCATTGTCTTCAAGATAACTTGTCAAGGTGAATGTTGGTCTTAACAACATCAACTACAAATTGGTGTGCTACTTAGCATTTGAGGACTCCTTCAAGGTAAATCTAGTTTAAGGCAATTATTTTATTATAAATGTGCCCTCATAATTCATGGTTCTCACTAGGTCATCCTCTATTGAACATTCAATCCCATTAACTCACCCATTCAGCTTAAAATTCTTGTTGAGGTTCAGTATCCATAGCCTAATCTACCTTTTAAATAATAAGTAGATTTTTCTAGAGAGGAAGAGGTTGAAGAGGCTAAATAAATTGAAGATATTAAATAAGAATACATGGTTAGACCTCATGTTTTCCCTAAATTCAATATTGATAATCCAATTCAACTTCATGTAAATGATGTCATTCCTCATAATGCCCCAAATGGTGTGCACACATTCAATGGCGAGAGTTATGTCACACCTAGTGAGCACATTAGAGATTTTTCTAACTTTTTTAGTTTCCATAATATTTTTTGAGATAACATTTCCATTAGACTCCTTTCCATGTCCCTTAAAGTGAAGGATTTTGATTGGTATAGAACTCTATAAGGTGGATGCATCATAACATGGGATGACTTTGGAGTGTTGTTGACTTCCAGATTTGGAAATGAAAGTGAACATACCTCTTTCATACATCAGCTTAACATGATAAAAAGGGAACCCAAAGAAATAATTCATGACTTAAATGAAAAGTTTCATAAGACTTGGCATAGATTTCCTCTTCCCATGAGACCACCTTTTATCTTTGTGTTCCCTACTTATTTGAAAGCCATTATAACTAAAATTACTATTATGCTTCAAACTATGGGAGATTCCACTCTTCTCAAAGCATATAATCTTGCTATAAAATTTGAGAATAGTCTCATCCAAGCTAGAATATTTCCTCCTAATGTTTCTATTCCTCCATCATCTCATTATTCTATTAATACTCTATATGTAGCTCAAGTTCCTAATGCCAATACCAAAACTAAGGTTACTCTTAAGAAAGCAAAAAATAATTTTGATTGGAAAGTAAAGTTCCTAACCTTAAAGGCTCAAAAGAGGCAAGATAATATGTAAAAATGTGCTTATTATAATCCTTACCCTTATCATAAATAATATGGAATGGGAAGAGGCCAATGGTAGCCTAATCCTAATAGGCCTCCTAATGCATACATTCCTAAATCTACCACTAATGGAAGGGTGATGGTACCAATTCATAGCAATTTGGTGTAGGGATAAGATTGGTATCAAGACCAATTCATGGATTCCATTGATAATGGAGAGAAATATATAGTGGCTCAAGGGGTATTTACTCCCCTCTTATCAAATGAGGATGAGGTGATGATGTAAGTTAATGAAGATTGACAACCTCAAGGAGAGATCTTCACCAATTTTCTGGTTGAAGACACTTTTGTGATAAATGAAGGATCCTCTATTGTAAAAAATTAAAGGGAAAAAATTAAGGCTCTAGGATGTGGTAGTAGCATACCCACATGCTCATCCAATCCTCATGCAAGGAAACAAGACATAGTTACAAGTGTGATAGTTCTAAGAACTTCTACATCTCTAACAAGTAAAAATATGGTAAGGTCTACACTTTTTCCTCAAGTTTCAATTAATCCTCTACCTAAAATATCCTAAGATAAATTAATTATATCTTATTTACACATTTTAGATTCTTTTAATAATACCAAAACATCTATTTCTCTTTGGGATGTTCTTCATATTCCTGGTCAAAAAGAACTCTTACAAAAGTAATTATTTGCTATCCCTATTAGTGTCTCACCCTCAAATCAAAGTCATGGCCATTTTCATCTTGAAAATTATCCTAGTACCATTTTTTAACCATCCATTAGGGCTAATAAATCTCCACCATTTTACCTCACCCTCATTATAGGTGATAAGTTGGTACACAATTGCATAGTTGATAGTGGAGCGTCTACTCTTGGCAAGCCCAAAGTTGTAGCTAACAAGCTAGACCTGAAATATGAGCCACATAATAAAAGGTTCCTTTAATTAGATGGTAAACCTATCAAAATAGTGGTATTGATAAAAAAAAAACTTGAAGGTTTTCTTACATGATTATCCTAGTTTTCCTATCTTATAAGATATAGTTGTTGTTGACCTCCCAACCCACTTTATAATCTACTTATCAAGGGCTTCATAGCTAAGATAGGTGGATATCTATAAATTGATTGGTCTTTATTTCCATTTAGAACAAGTTATGAGTCCAAGGTGATAATTAGGACACAACCCCTTGCAAGTTTTCATATTGAGCCTTACATTGAGATAAGTTCTAATCTGAATTGTGTAGACCATGAAGAAAAGGAATTTATTGTAGATGATGGCACTACCTCTAAGCTTGAAGGTGTTTTAGATTTGTTTCTTGATAAATATGTTAATAAAACTTATCATCATGATCCTCATGATCTCATGGAGGAAACTAATCTAGGATTATATTTTATACATGAAGAAGGAGTACCAACACCTATAATTGACAAAGAAGAGGGTGAAGATGATGAGTTGTGGAAGATATTTTTTGATGATTCAAGAAGTAAATTTAGTGCAAGGGCTCATGTTATGTTGGTATCCCAATTTGAATAATATTATTATTATTCATACATATTTCATTTTATTTATAATTGTAATGTGGCTGAGTATGAAGGTTTAATTCATGGCCTTTAATGGGCAAGGAGAAAAGGAATAAAGAACTTGCAAGTATATGAAGATAGTGAATTGGTTATGCATCAAGTGAGGAATGTGTTTTTTACCAAGAAACCTTTGATTAAGTCATATAATCTTAGGTTATGGTATTTTCTTAAATATTTCATTACATTCAATATTCAATCAGTCCCAAGGGAGAAAAATAGTCATGTTGATAGACTAGCTGCCATAGGAGCTTAATTTGATAATCTAACTACCATAAAAGGGGAGAGAAAATAGTCTCATATTAAGATCATTATTAGACCTTATGTACCTAATAATGAAGTTTCTTGGAAAGTGTTTGATAGTGACAAATACATTGCATGCTTCTTGTAAAATGAGGTTGAGTTATCTTCAAGGAATCAAAGGAGGCTCCAAGAACAATTAGGTGATCAGATTGTGTAACTAAGAACTAATAAGACACCTAAGGGTTTGGTGACCTTAGAAATTATCTTCAATGAGAATGATAAAAATAATAATTAGAAAGTGAGTATGTCTAAAAAAGAGGAGAATTATGAAATAGTCTTTATCTTCAAGGACAAATTCCTCAAACTAGGAAAGGTATGATCTACATTAGAGAAGTAAGCATTCATTAAGTTGTAAAGAGAGTTTCATGATATATTTTCTTGGGAATATAAGGACATAAAAGGATTTTTCCTAGCCTAGCACACCATACCATTGATTTTGAACCTGGAGTTAAAATGGTTAGACAAAATCAAAGACCTATCAACCCCAAGGTTGAGAAACTCATGAGGTTAGAGCTTACCAAACTCCTTGAATCTGAGATAATTTTTCCCATCAAGAATTCAACATGGGTAGCTAACCTTTTGCCTATTATAAATAAGAATTGAGATATAATACTTTATGTAGACTTTAGAGATGTTAATAGAGTATCACTCAAGGATCACTAACCTCTACCCTCAATGGAGTAGTTTTTGCAAATGGTTTCAGGGTCTCATTTTTTTTCTCTTCTAGATGGATATTCAAAATATAATCAGATTTTAATCAGTGAAGATGATCAGTTTAAGATCACATTCACTACTAAATTGGAGAAATTTTCTTATAATAATATGCCCTTTGGTCTATCCAATGATGATGTCACATTTAAAATAGCAATAGACATGGCCTTTAGAGGTTTGATCAATGACATGTTATTGGTTTATCTAGAAGATATAATAGTGTTTTATAAATATTCTAATGAACACATGCAACACTTGAGACAAGTGTTTGAAATATGTAGGCAATATGGATTATCTCTTAATCCAAAGAAGTACATCTTTGATTTTTATGAAGGAAAGCTCTTAGGACATATTATTTACAAGGATGGTTTGACTATTGATCTTAAGAAGATAGAATATGGTTTTCTTATCATTTCCCTTACATAATAAAGGTCTTAAAAGTTTCTTAGGAAAGATAAAAAATTTAAGGAGGTTCATCCCTAGTTTTGCATTTTTGGTGAAACCTATCACAGTTATGCTCAAGAAGAACCAAGTCTTTTCTTGGACCAAAGAGAGTAAGATAATTCTTTTAGCCATAAATAAATCAATTGAAGAATCACTTACTCTTATTAATCTTTATTTTATAAAATACTTCATGTTGTATTCATTTTCTAACCTTGATACTATCTCAACCATGCTAATGCAAAAGAATGATAAGGGTGTGGAGAAGCCAATTGCATTATTTAGTCAAGGTTTAGAATATTATGAATTCAAGTACATATTTATTGATAAATAGGTCATTTCTATTATAATGGGACTAAATAATTTTAGACATAGGGTTTCAAATAATAAGATTCATGTTATGGTTCCTCATCCTAGTACAAAGGAATTTCTCTTGAGAAAATATTTTAGTGAAAAAAGGGTAGGGTGGATCACTAAGGCGATTGAACATGATGTTGATATCAAGGTGAAAAATTTGATAATGGTTAAAGGCCTTTGTGATAATATGTCTTCAGATCTTCATGAGTCAAAAGAAGAGGATCTAGTCAATCATGATTGTTCCCAATTAGCTAGTTCATTTTCCCTACAAATTTGGATACAAGATGTGATCAGATTTATTCAAAATGGTGAGTATCCTAATAATATGAGTATATCATAAAGGAGATATTTTATATTTCAATATATTCCCTTTTGCCTTATGGATGGTTTTATTTTTAGGAGGGATATCAATGGTGTGTTATTGAGTTGTATTGTTAATGATCAGTTTGGAGTATTTTTTGAGAAGTTCCATGATGGGACAATAGGATTTCATTTCTCTCCAAGAACCACAACTACCAAGATCATGAGGGAAAGCTATTATTGTCCTATCCTCTTCAAGGATTCCCATGTTTGGGTGATAAGTTGTGTAAATTTGCTTTCATTTTAGGAAAATAGAATCTTACAACTATTCCTTTGAAGCCTATACAAGTTGATCAACCTTTCATACAATGGGATCTTAATTTTATTGGTGTGATAAATACCCCATCAAGTACTAGTCATAAATGGATACTCATAGTAACTAACTATTTTACAATATGGGTTGAGGCAGTATAATTGAAGGAAGCTAATGAGAATACTATCTTGGAGTTCTATGAGAGCATCATAACAAGGTTTGGCACTCCTTATAATATTATTTTAGATAATGATCTTGATTTTATGGGTGCTAAGATAACTAATTGGGAAAAGAGTAATGGCATATTATTAATCACTTCATCTAACTATTACCCTCAAGGTAATGGATTGGTTGAATCTACTAACATTAATCTAATTAGAATCATAAAGAGAACCTTAGAGCATAACCAAAAATCTTGGCACACCAAATTGAAGATAGCCTTATGGGCTGATAGGATAACTCCCAAGAGGTCAAAATGGAATTCCCTTTTTGTGCTTGTATATATAAGGGAAGCTAGGTTGTCTATCTCTCAAGAGTTGCCTACCATAGAATTAGCACATCTACTAGAGTTACTTGAGAATACCCAAATGGGGGTGAGATGGTAGAATTAATAGAGTTGAAAGAGACTAGAGATAAAGCTTATCAAACTATGGAACATCACTAAGTACTAATTAAGAGGTCATTTTACAAGATCACAACTCCAAGATCATTTCAATAAGGTGACATAGTATTGAAATGGGATGAAGATAGAGCAAAACTAGGGAGATACCAAATTTGATACCCTATGGAGTGGACCATATGTCATCATATAGTGCAAGCAAAGCAACTCTTTTTAGTTAGCAAGGATAAATGGATAATAACTACATATCCCTATGAATGGGATAAATTTGAAACCCTATTATTGAGAACTAAAGGTCAATTTTATAAATATTAGGTTAGGTGTGTGTTTTTTGTCTTGTTATGTTCTATTCCATAAGTTCTTTTGAAGAACATGTTTGTTTCTACTTTTTGTTTTGTCCTTGTTGTTTCTTATTATTGTGTGTTATTATAGGGTATTTTATATGTCAAACTTATTAATATGTGACTCCATAGCCCAATGGATAGGACTAGGTAACTAGTCATGGCATAACAAGCATGCCTCCCTTGGGAAATTACTAAATACATTGACCATTTTTACCTTAGGCTAAAATGGGTCAAATCCCTATAGTCATAATCTTGTATAGGGGCTTTTTATAATGTCATAGGGTATGTTTTATTTCATTTTATGTCATTTCATATGCCATTCTAGCTTTGGTCATAGTCTAGCTTAGTCCTTGTGTCATTTAGTATCTTAGGGATCATTTTAAGGTCATATATATAAGTGGAATATTTTCATGATGTCTAAATAGGTATTCATGGTAATCAATGCAATTCAATATCAGAGACAAATTCACATAGACCTCAAAAAATCATTTAGAGCTACAAAAGTTTAAGAATAAGCTTTATGAAGCCAAACCATCATTAGGACGTCACCCAAAGACCATACTAGATAGCTTTCTTATGTAATTTATAAATATGCTCAAAAAACCTCACACAATCATCAAACCATTCACGATCAATATCCTTAGTGCCAAGATCATTTTTTGCAAGTTTCATATCTTGATGAATCTTTTATCTCAATATCTAAGCCTTCAAAGTTCAAATTGTCAAGTCTAAGGGGTTAGACCATCCTACATATCACATGGAAACACACTAGTCATATTTTTTGAACATTTGTTATCTTTAATTAGGAATCCCCATGAGCTAAATGATTATAGTGCCTGGATCTCTTTGTGCCTAGATCATATCCTAAAAATTTCAAGTCCATGTGAGCTATCTAGCTCAAGTTATGAGCATTCAAAGTTGGACCTATAACATAAGACATTTGTACTAACATCAAGTTTGAGATCCATAAATTATCTATTTAGGTTCAAATGATCAATGACAAGCACTTGAACATCACACAAACTCACACAAGTCATCTCACTTTAACACTTTATAAACACACTTAGAAAGCTCTTTAAACTAGTAGATCAAGTGGGCATAATCCTTTTAGTATCAAAAACATATCCTACAAATTTGGTGCCTCCATAAGATTTTTACTTCTAGATCCAATCTTTCAATATTGGTTAAATAATGGGAGATGTTCACATAGATGTCAAATTTAAGCTTTGGAAAAAAACCATCAGGGTCTTAAATTTGACATTCACGTAGATATCAATGATTGTCTCATGAATGTTAAATGACAATCACACAGACATCAAATTTAGACCATGGTAAATATATGTTTGTTTTCAAATGTAAGCATATCAATATTTGCATTCAATCCTACCAATAATCCAACAATGTGAGCTTGGCTAGCAAGAAAGTGGGCCTAATGAGATCAAAGGCTCATTTTTCATACATTTTGATCCAATGACATGAGTGAAAATCAATATGTCAAAGAATCTTCATGGTAATAAATTTAGGGCCCACATTTGTTAATGAATTTTGATCTGATAGTGTGAGGGAAGTTAAGAAGTCAATGAGGATGTATAAGGCCAATGGGAGAAAAGATAGTTTGGATCATTTTGATTGGCCTGGGCTTTTTTGGACATTTAAATTTGAACTAAATGATCCATTTTTGACCAAATTAAATTGGTCTTATAGGGTCATCATTCCACCATTAGATCTTGATCAAATTCTAAGGTGTAGATATAGCCATGTAGTTAGGTGATCAAGAACATAAAAAACCCACCATTAAAGCTTAATATGGACCTTTGGATTGAGGTTTTATGTCATGTAGGGTTCATTATGTGATTGTGTTAGCCATTATTAGAATAAGGAACTATGTACATGATGAGCTCTTAGTTTCTATGGATGCTCAAAGGCAAAAATGGTTCTATTTAGACCTAATAAGATCAAGAGGGAGAGTGGTTTTCTTGTCTATGGTAGACCTAAGAACATGGGTATGAGTTTGAGCATGATCTAGTTTGAACCAGAGTTAGCATTTCAAAGGCTACCACAAAGGTATACATGTAAACTCCAATGGTTTCATCACCAGAACCAATTGCATGAAAAGGACCCTTCTCCCCACTTTTTTACACCATGACAAACTATTTAGGAGTAGTTAGATCTAGGACAAAGCTCTAACAGATTGATCTGATGGTTATAACTACACTAATACTAGAACTTAGATTACAACAACTTGATCCCACCATTACAACCATTGGGGAGAAGTAATGAAGGAATAATGTAACTGTGTAATGGATTGAAGTGACCTAGATCAATCAAGAAGCTTGAATGAGCATACTTATAGAAGCTATTGTAACTATGGTTAAAATGAAGTTAAACTCATTTGATTCCCCTTTGGACTTCTCTTTTCCCAATTCTCTCTCAAATGATATAAGTAGCTAAAATTTTGGATTTTGTAAGGAATTTCACTCCTTGTATGGAAAATGCCTACTAGAATGATGTCATATTTTACCTTTGAACATTAATGTAAATCTTATTTTGAGTTCTTGAACAATTTTATAAGTGTGCAAGTGATGTATGGTGATGCAAAGTGATGATTCTCTATCCTTTATTCCCTTATCCTTTCATGTTTTTTCAAGATTTCCTATTCTAATAGGTCTAATGAAGTGTTGTCAAATGTATGAGCCTATCATTTAAGTGTATAATGAGCCTTAATGTCTACAACTAGCCTATGCTTTATTTACCTTAGATATATCTCATTCATCTCACCTCCATATTGAAATAATCATGTTAGAATCCATAAGACTTATAAGTTAGTTTGTGTGCCTTATTTCTTAGTGCAGTAAAGTATGATGGTCATATGGAAGACATCTTGTTACATCACCTCCTTTAGAGTGGGTTCAATTTATGCAATATCTAAATATTTTACCCATAAATAACTAGTTGGTATAGATAAGATTAGTTTAATATACATACCTAAAAATGTTCCCATGTTGCCCAAATCTAGAAGAAGCTTGAACAACTTCTTCTAGGGTGCAAGATTTGGTGACAACAATATGCATATCATGAGATGGGTGAAAATAAGGTCTGATACTAGACACTACTATTCTCTCTCACACTTCAAGACACACTTAAAAAATACATACACTTTATGAAACCTATTAGAAGAGATATCACTCACAAAAAACATGTAAGAGCAAAATGGAAGCAAGGAGAGCATATTCATCACTAGTCAGCCATATAAAACACTTAACACACTTAGGTAAGATATTTTTGAAAATGAATCAACTTTAGAAAAACTTTATTAAAATTAAAATGAGGTTTCAAATCCATTAGGGCCTTACCATACCAATTATGGATCCATTACAAATCCAAAAAGGATTGAATATATATAGCATAGGAGAGGAGAGAGAAGAAGAGAAGATCAAGGGTCATAAGGCCAAGTGTCAAACTATGAGAACTATTTATAATGCCATATAATTAAATTGAGAATAGTATATGAAGGTCTTATTGGATAAGTGTCCATCTATAGCATGATATATTCCTTAAATTGGTGTAGAGACTCTTCATGTTCTTGCTCTGAAACTACCTTGATGATGAGTCATCTACTTGAATATATAAAAATATCATAGGAGTTATTTCCACATATCCTCTAGCATGAGAATATGTAAATGAGGTTAGTGTAGGTCATCTATGCCTCTCCAACTGATGGACTCACTCTTTTCACTCATCATTCATTGTCTACAGTCACTTACTATCCCTCTAGGTTTGAATCTTCACATATGTCACTTAGGTAGCTTGCAGTTATTCAATGGATCTCATTAAAGAGGTGTTAGGACATATATTCAAACCCTTTTTGTCCTCTAGTCTATCAAATATACCTCTAAATATTTAGTGTCCCACTTCTCACTTTCAAACTTAGGTAGTCATGTTTATTCTCACTATCTTATTTAGGACTGCATGTAGTAATCAGCTAGGAAAAGGAGTTTTCATGCTTAACTAAGGTGATAAGTGAATATCTGGAGTTATAAAAATTACATATAGACCTCTCTCAATGGATTTAATCTACCAATTCTTCTCTATACCTAAAATTTACCTCAAAACTTATAGAAAACATATATTTTAGCTTATTCGTATAAGTGATGGTATGTATCAAATAGATAAGGAGGACCCTAAGAGAGTGATAAACATGTTTAAAACACATTTCATGGAATTTTACCACTTTTTTATGCATATGTATTCATTTTTTTCCATCAGGTTTGCATAAGGGTTTTAGGAGGGTTAACTTGTTAACAATAATTCATAAAATCTAAATTTGAACCTCTAAATAAATTCCACTGATAACAAGATAAGGAACCACCTCAACTATCCCTAAATTATTGAGGTCTCATGTGCACCCATATAGATGTGAGTATAATAAGATGGCCTCAAGCTCTTTCTATGCATTTTGAGTAGGCCTGAAAGGAAATTGGGCTTGAATGACCAATTTTGAAAGGTTACCTACAAAATGATGGATGTTACCAACCTTATACTCTCCCATAAAATTCCTCATATGGTTTATAAATTTCTCATGGTTATATGGATTATTTTAATAATTTCTAGGGCTTAGGCCTAGTTCTAGGCCTAACTATTCTACAAATACTATAGTCACTCAAGATTCTCCCCTTCATCCTTTCTTCACTCACTATGTGTAGTCATGTAAAATATGAAAATTGGTAACTTGAGTATGGCTAATGACACTCAACCCTTAGGTCTATTTTGATTACTCTCATTACCATCATCGGCATCATTTTCATTGATTTCCAATCATCCATTTCCTTCTAGACCTAATCCTAGCTGAGTTAGACTCCTCTTTCCATGATAAATCAATCCCCCCAGGTTCCATCTTCTCAATACAATAGTGTCACACTAGGAATATAGAACCAATGCCACTCATGTCTACTTTCAACATTATTTTCCAAGTCCATTTTTGGCCCCAATGGTCAATTTCTTCTAGTTCCCCATCCTTCTCCTTTTTATCCTAATGTGACCACATTCAACCCATGACCAATAGATCCTTATAAAAGCCCATTCAAATATAATTTGGAAAGGGTTGTAAATTATCATAAAGTAAGCAAGACTACCCAAGCAATCTTCCCTATTCTCTATATAGAGCTACCTAACACACTTACAAGCTTATTCAAATACTTACACTAGTACCTAGCCACCTCAAGCACATCTAGTTTAGCATTCCACATCTTCATACACATAATTGCACAAAACACATCAAGTGGGAGAACTACATATATCTTGAACCCTCTTTAGATTACTGGTATGTAGGCAATGTGCCCACATAAGGGGTGTGGATCCATGTGTAGTGAATCTTACACACACTAAGCCCCACCTCTTTCTCAAAATTGGTCAAAGAATAATGAAACATAGGGTTTGAAGATAAAATCTACTCTACAAGGATCTCTACATACTTATAAATACCAAAACTTCATAGATAAGGTCACATAGACCTGGTGAACAAAACCCAAAAAGCTTATATCCTCAAGATAATAGTAGCAGAAGTGGAATATAGTGTTGGTACCACTCCTATCCTCTTTTAACACTCTTGTCCAATCATAAAATGAAGGTTAGATCTCAATTTGTGATAGTGTCCTAGTCCTACATAGTGAATTCTAGCCTCTATCTCAGTCGAATTAGCTAGTTTATAGCTAAGTCTTATTTTCTTTCCTTTATTACTATTTTTAGAAAGTTTTAAAATGTAATAAAATTTCACAAATAAATAGCTTAATAATTTCATATTTATTTACTAATTTTACTACTTATACCCTTTAACTAAATTAGTAATAATACCCCAATATTTCCAAAATTGTTAAATCATTTGGTGAACTCAACTTACTTCATTTGTGCAGGGTAATTTTCCTACTAATTTTTCCTATTTTTTTTTAATTTTTTACCTACATAATAAACTTATAAATTAGTGTTAAATTTTAAAATTTCAAAGTAATTTTAAAATAATTTTCTTTCAAGCCCTAGTTTCCCATACTAGGTCCCAATAATTTTCCAATAATTTTTTAATTTTTTTACTAGCATATTTAAATCATAAATTCACTATAAATCTCAAAATTATATAGTAATTTGTATAATAATAATTTTTCAACCCCTAGTTGAATACACTAGGTCCTATTTATTTTGAGATATCACCTTACATTCTAAAATTAGATTTCAAAAATGAATCTCACTTATTTACAATTTTTCTTGAAAATAAAAAGGAGACCATCATTGATCCTATCATGTACATGAATGATGAATTTTATCATATTTTAGTAAAAATCTTCATTCTTTGCATTTCATGTTTACTCTTTATAATCAAGGATGATATTATAATATTTATTGCTAAAAATTCACAAGATTTCAATATTCTTTGTGCGTGTTCTCTCTCACTCATGTGGAATAATTTACAACTCCATTTTGCTAAACACATTACCAATGTTATGTTACATGTCAAAATTTTCTATACATTCATGCATAATTTCATGTTCTATATCCTTTCCTTTCTATCTCTCATGTGGAAAAATTTCAAATCTTATCATTTTAAACACATTAGAAATGTCATAATACATGTCAAATGTTTTCATGCATTTATGCAAAAATTCATGCTCTCTATCCCTTTCTTGTTATCTATACTATTAGAATGCTTGTTATAAACATATTATTGTATAACTCATCCCTCACATTTCATGCATTTCATTCCATATTCAATCTTTCTCCCTAGATGTATATAACTCCTTGGCTACTTTTGAGTATCTCCCTATCACTACTAGACACAATAAAATAGTAGAAATTATATCTATCCCTCCTCTTTTCAAACTTGGTACATCTATATCTTATCCCACACCTACAACCAGCTCTATGCCTATAGTAGATCATGCAGTACATGCTATCACCCAAGTTTTGGAAGATAGGTAGGTTGATTACACCCATGGATATAGCTTTATCACTCAGGTTAGCACCCCTTTTGATATAGTATCAGTTCTTGATCTCCTTCAATAATTTGATGTTTACAAATATGTGTTATATGTAGCCCTTTGAAATACTAGAATTCCCATTTCTACCAAACTAGCTTATGTTTCATCTATCCTCAACACCATGCAATGGATTGAAGAACATATTTCCTTTGAAAAAGAGGATTTACCCCCGTACCACATCATTAAACATCTACCTTTGTGTCTTCAATTAAGAATTAATTATTTATGGGTCAAAATTTTATTAGTTGATAATGGTTTAGGACTCAACATTTGAAACTTTTCTTTTCTTAAATGTCTTAATATAAAACTTCAAGATCTTGACCATTCTGATATGAACATAAGAGGTTTTGGCAATATTCTATGGAAATTCATGGGTCAAATAACACTCAATCATACCTTAGGGCTTAAGACACTACAAACTACTTTCCAAGTCATGCCAAATGACCTCAACTATAATTTATTACTTGGTTAGCCCTGGATTCATGATATGCATGCATTCCCTTCTACACTCCATGATTTTTTAAAATTTAGTCACAAAGGCTACATATACACATGTCTAATAGATAATGGACCTTTTAAATACTTCCAAGTTTCCAAAACTCCACAAAATTATATTTTGCACTTTAATCTTGGCAACATACCGACACAACCTATTATTCACAGTATACCTTCAGACTATGCAATACATTAACAAACTCCAAGTTCTAGAATAGCATTGATACCAAATCACCAGTTTACCTCTCCTTTCACACTTAAATGTCTAAATTAGATGGGATGTCATGGAAAATTTCTTATAATCATGATCAAGGAATCATATATCATATCAAGGTGTCTGCATAGCATGGAATGCAAAGGCTAGGATATCAATTTACTCGCCTTTATAATAAGCCTTCTTCCACCTCTTTAAAGTATATTAAGTTTTGTCCACCCACTACATCAATATACCAAAGTATTAATCATGCTTCAACATTATCATTGATCTATCCTAATCTCATTAATGACTTAGTTTCACCAGACATAGTCACATTAGATGAATTCTCTAATGATTAATCCCTCTTACAATTTCTTGGAGCATATGAGGACCTTCCATATTGTTATCATAAAAATAGATTTCCTTATCACACAAATTCCCATGCATACTTTATATAAAGTATAGATTCTTCATAAGACATACTAGTTGATTTAGATGATATTATTCCTACCACCCCCTATACATTGGATCATTCCACATTACTTAACAAAGAAATAATTAATTTCAATTTTGGAACTGATCAAGATCCCCACATTGTATTATTAGCCACTACCCTATGAAATAATAAGATATAGATATTCATCAAACCCTAATAGATTTTATATAACTCTTACTTAGTCTTACTCAAATATACTAGGAATTGATACATCCATAGCAATTTATCAGATTCCTTTATACCTAACTGCTAAACCTGTTAAATAAAAAATTGCAAAATGCATCCTAAGGTGGCTCTCCTAGTCAAAGATGAGATCCAATTCCTCTTAGATGTCTGTTTCATCTGACCAGTATCACACCCTCAATGGGTTTCCAATACAATCCCTATGGTCAAACCCAATAGATAAATTTAGTATTATTTTGATTCCCAAGATTTAAATAAAGCATGCCAAAAATATGATTTTCCCTTACCTAACATTGACATGATCATTGATTCCATAGCCAGATATTAAATGTTATCATTTATGGATGAATTTGTGGGATATAACCAAATTGAACATGTTGAAGAAGATCAAGAGAAAACATCTTTTACAACACCTTGGGGTACATTTTATTACATTATCATGCCTTTCAAATTAAAAAATGTCAAAGCCACATACTAGCATATCATGACACATGTATTTCATGATTTGATTCACCATACTATCAAGGATTATGTCGATGATATCTTAGCTAAATCCAAATAATGACAAAATCATGTTATTGACTTATGAAATATTTTTCAAAGACACAAACAATATAATATTTGATTAAACCCAAAGAAGTGTGTGTTTGAAGTTACATCAGGCAAACTCTTAGATTTCATTATTTCTTAGCATGGCATAGAGGTTAACCCTAATAAAGTCAAAGAAATAATCGATAGACCACATCTTATGAACTTAAAATAACTTTGATCCCTACAGGGAAAGAACTAAGCAATCTATCATTTTATAGATTAGCTTGCTAATAAAACTTAGTCATTCACTTGATTACTAAATAAAGATACAAAGTTTATTTGGGACCAAGCCTATCAAGAAATCTTTGATACAATCAAGTAATATCTTATTAATCCACTTGTCTTAGTACCACATATCCTCAACAGGCCTTTCTTACTATATATCTCAGCAACAAACCATGCATTAGGATCACTCTTAGCACAACATGATGATCAACAAACTAAATAATAAATTTATTACATCAGTCACACATTAGTTGATTACAAAAAAAATTACTTCGTAATAGAAAAGTTATGTTTAGCACTAGTTTTTGTCACATAAAAATGTTGACATTACATGGTAAATAATGAGACTCAAGTTATCACAAAATTAAATCCCTTGAAGTTTCTCATGGCAAAACCACATCTCTTTTTTCACCTTGAAAAATGGGTCATGTTATTAACAGAGTTTGACTCAAAAATAGCTCCCCAAAAATCAATAAAGGGCCAAATCATTACAGACCATTTGGCAGCCACATCACTCCTAGAGACTAATTCTATTAGTGACACATTTAGAGATAATTTCACTACCTATTCTACTAATTTTGATACTTAGACCATGTTCTTTGATGTTTATCAATGTGCATCTAGTGTAGGGGTAGGCATTATCTTTGTTGACCCTTCTAGTCACATAGTTCCTATTGCATATCAATTAAGTTTCTTTTACACTAACAAGATCATAGAATATGAAGCACTTATTTTAGGTCTATTTACCACCCAATCTTTCCAAATTATAGATCTATTCAAGTCTTTGGTGATTCCCAACTTATGGTTAATCAATTTAATGATATCTATCAGAAAAAATATATATATCTTATCCCATATCAAAACATGGTACAATATTTATCATCATAGTTTTACTACTTTTCTATAGAAATTATACCAAGAAAAGACAACTGACATTTAGATGCAATGGAAAGTGCCACATCTTTGATTCCTATTGACATTAATGATGATCAAGTTTTTTTCAAAACTTAATGATTAAAATCACCATCAATATCTAATGCAAATTTGATTACACTGTCTATTATAGCCACTTCACATAGTTTTGCAACTCCATAATGGTTCTCTAATATCTATAACTTTCTAAACAAATATATTACCCCAGACACTTTTTCTCAAAATGAGAAATACAAGTTACATAAACAAGTATTTCATTATGTAATCATTGGTGGAGACCTTTTTAAATCATCTTTCGATGACAATTACTTCAATGTTTAACTTCAACAAAATCCAAAATTGCTCTTCCACAAATAAATGATAGTGAGTGTGGTGGTCACTTTAGTGGAAAAGCCATGTCACACAAATTACTTTGATACGGGTACTACTAGACCACAATGGAAGATGAATTTTTAAAATATATGATAAATGTCAATGACATAGTAAATTATAGCATATAACACATAACAATTATAGCCTATCATCTCTCTATGACCATTCATGTTATGGGGATTTGATCTTATTGGAAAAATTAACCTTGAATCTATCAATGGACATAAATTCATAATCATAGGCATGGAATACTTTACTAAATGGGTAGAAGCCATTCCACTTCAATCTACTACATGTGAGGACATTTGCAGTGTTCTCATGACTCACATTATTTCATGCTTCAACTTACTCATAGCCATCATTTTTGATAATGAAACATCATTTAGGAACAAAATTGTCAAGACATTTTTCACAAAATATAATATTAAACACACATTCTCTACTCCCTATTATCCACAAGGAAACATTTAAGCAAAGGCTATCAATAAAACTATCAACAACATTTTGAGAAAATTAGTGACCAAATTTGGAGATGATTAGCACAATCAACTAGTATTTGCATTATAAGCCTATTGCACAAGTATCTACATGCCAAAAACATCCACTCCTTATTACCTTGTTTATGGCATAGAATTAGTTTTACCATTAGAATTAGAAATCCCATCTCTTCATGTCTCTCTTAAAGGTATTCTCACTGATAACCAGTATCATGAAAAACATCTACACTAGCTCAAGTAATTAGACCATACATGCATTCAAGTAGTAAAACATCTCAAAATCTACCAAAAATATATATAGTTATCCTACAAAATATGAGTTCACACCAAATAATTAAAATTTAATGATCTTGTTCTCAAAGAAAATCTTTGCAATGTTAATGCCAAAGAAGAAACCAAAGGAAAATTCAAACCAAATTGGCTAGGTCCATACATTAATACCAAAAAGATTAACCCTAAAGTGTATCATCTAGCATCACTTAAAGGAAAGAAACTCAAAAATCCAATGAATATTATGTATCTACATAGATTCCATGTCTAGCATTTCATTTTACACATTGTATTATACATAATTTTTCAAAATTACCTGTACATAGTTTTTTATGCTTGATTGTACATAGATTATATCAAAAATACCAAAAAAATTCAAATACTTCAAAATACAAAAACATGCAAATAACTCAAAAACACCAAAAACATTTCAATTCTATGCATTATCCATGCTTTACATTTTTACTATCATGTTAAACTTACAACTATTGTTCTATGCTATTGTTTGTCAATTTATCTACATTACCATACTTCACTTTATCTTCTTTGAGTGTGTACAGTGACATCTAGATCTTTGATTACTTCACTCTACCCATGGAGGGGGCATATTACTTCTACATTGAGACATACATAGATATACATACCCACTAGGGGCATCTTCTACATGACTACACCATCCAAGATATGTCATTCCTACACCACACACTCTAGTTATCATGTTGATGTACATTACTTACTAGATTACACAGATTACTATATCAACATCTCAATAGTATATATCACTTGTGTATTTCTTAGCATATACCTAGTCTTATACTAATATGGCTTGTATACATTCACTTCTTTCTTTGATTAGTTATATGCATTTGTACTTCTATTTTCTTACATGATTTATTATCTTGCTTAGAGTAGCTTGATGTGATTGCATTTTCTAGTTCTTTTTTGTCTCCTATATGTGCCTTAGGACATTTACCAATGTCCTTTTCTTCTATTCACATGTGTGACTTAGGATATTTTCCAATGTCCTATACCTATACTCTTCTATGTGATTGTGGCTTCCATGCCAACCTTTTTTGTTTCAATTATATGTGTATGTGGCATTTAAACATTCCTTGTATGTTTGCCTTCTAGTATGAGTGGCATGTGCCCATGTCCCTTATTTGTGTGGCCCTTTGACCACCCTTATATGCTTCCTGATTGTTGACTTGTGTTCTTATTACTTATTTACTTCTCATTTTTTTCAATGCCATGATTCACATCATGCATTTATCTTACTTTCTTGGATGCCATGATGGACATCATGCTCCATCCCTCTAACTAACAAATAACTAGAATTTCATTTCTAGTTTAGTAAATTACACAAGATATTACATTATTATAACCACCTAGGCATACCCATATTGATCTAATAATCTCTCAATATAAATAATGTTATCTCTTGAGATATCTTGTCAATTATCATTGTTATATCATGTATCTTTATAGTATAACACACTTGTAGGGCTCTTTCTTTTGAGGGTAGTCATTACAAGGTATTAATTCCTACCCTAAAAAGAGGGGGAAATAAATAAGGGTTTTGTCATAGAGATCAAAGATCCTAAAAGTTGAAACAATATTTTTTAGAACACCCAGAACAACAACGAGGCATCAAAATAGTTAGAATAGACCATGTAGATAGTGAAAATACTAGAACAATCATCAGATTTGGCCCAAGACAATAGCACTAAACCTAGAATATAGTGTTATTACCACTAGTGTCCACTTTTGGCACTCCTATTCAAATAGAAAGAAAAACTAGACTTTCTAAAAGCAAGAAAAAAAGTAGGTTTAGTTACAGTTTTACATAGCCAGACCAATTCAAAATTAGTAGTTTCCAATACGCTTTTGCTCAAAGAATCCATATATAGGGGCCATCATGTGTGGAATAATGGCTCTCACTTCTAGTTTCAGAAATGGCATTTGATATAACTTCTAGATCATAATCCATGTTCTAGACACTAGTGATTAGGGATAATGTGTGTAGAACCTTTATTTTATTTTCCTTTCTGTGTTCAGTATTACCCAGGCATTCTTAGTAGTTGTGTGCCTTATTCCATCTAAAAGTGGTTGATATAATTTTGGAATGGATTTTATATAATCCTAACTTCTACATTTCCTAAGTTCATGAGTTTTCAAGTGGCTTTCATACAAGCCTAGTGCACTAGTTTTAGAGTGGCTTTCATACAAGCTTAATCTCCATCTTTTAGAGTGGCCAAGAGTGGCCTAGTTTCTAGCATACATTCAGTTATCCACACCAACATTATTAGATCATATTACATTCATGGGATTTAGGATCCATCTCATACGACACATATTTTATATCAGTATCAATTTATAGCTTCACTTCATAGGGCAAAGATAGAGCCAAGGGACTAGCTAGCCTTTGTATTCTTGAGCCACCTATTCAGAGGGATTAGACACATAGTCCAAATATTGATCTACACATGAATTATCACCTAGATTCACTTATTGGGTGATGATGGAGCTAAAGGAATAACTAGCCTTTGTATTCTTGAGCCACCTATTTATATGGATTGGACACATAGTCCAAACAATGATCAACACACGCATGATCATCTAGCTTCACTTAGTGGGAAATGATGGAGCCAAAGGGCCAACCTTTGAATTCTTGAGCCACTTCCAAGGAATTGATTACTCAACTCTATTTGATATATTACTCTTGGTTCAGTACACATCCAACATTATTCAACATCACTCAGCATCACAATAGGTTTTATATTGGTCTACATACCTGGTGAAGGTGTAATCATTATTTTCTCTCTCTCTCTCTTACCTAGCTTTTCACATTTTATTTTAGATATAGAATATCTAGTAAGAACTAATCTACTCTTTATTTTTCTTACAGATTCATAATTCACAATGTGTTCTCTCTATGCACATTAAACATCACATAGCTTCATGAGCTTCACCCTTATAGGTAAGTTTAGGTACCCTTTCTATTTTTCCTTTATCCTAGTATTTTTCTTTATTGCATCACTAGAATAAAGGGGGGAAATTTTAGTCATATAAAATGCAAAAAATGGTAACTTTAGCATGGCTAATGACACCTAACTCTTAGGTCCCTCTTGTTTATTCTAATGACCCTCATAAGCATCATTTTCACTTATTTCCAGTCATCCATAGCTTTTTATACCTAATTCTAACTAATCTAGACTCTTCTTTCCATGATAACTCAATCCCCCCAAGTCCCATCTACTTAGGACAATAGAACCACACTAGTAATATAGCATTAGTGCCACTCCTATCTACTTTTAGTGTTGTATAAGTCTATTTTTGGCCCCAATAGTCAATTTCTTTCAATTCCCCATCATTTTCCTTGTACACATAATGTGATCACATTCAACCCATGACCAATAGATCCCTATAAAATCCCATTCAAATATCATTTTGAAAGTGTTGGAAATTATCACTAAGCAAGCAAGACTACTCAAGAAATCTTCCCTTTTATTTGCATATAGCCAGCCAACACTCTTACAATCTTATTTAAATCCTTACACCAGTCCCTAGCCACCTCAAGAACATATAGTTTAGAATTATACATCTTCATACACATAATTTCACAAAGCACATCAAGTGGGAGAACTACATATGGCTTGATCCCTCTTTGGAGTATTGGTATATAGGCATTGTGCCCACACAAGGGGTGTGGATCCATGTCCAATGAATATTACACACACTAACCCCCTTCTTTCTAAAAATTGGTCAAAGTGTAATATAACATAGGGTTTTAAGATAAAATCTAATCTACAAGGATATCTATAGACTTCTAGCTACCAAAACTTCATGGATAAGGTCACATAGACCTGACAAACAAAACTTAAAAAGCTCAAATCCTTAAGACAATAGTTACAGAGGTGGACTACAACACTAGTGCCACTCCTATCTACTTTTGGTGCTTTTATCTAATCATAAAACAAAGCTCATCTCTCAATTTATAACAATGTCCCCATCTTACATAATGAATTTTAGCCTCTGTCTTACTTGGATTAGCCAATTTATAGTTAAGTCTTATTTTCTTTCCCTTATTACTATTTTTAGAAAGATTCAAATTGTAATTAGATTTCAAAAATAATTAGCTTAATAATTTCATATTTATTTACTAATTTTTCTAATCATATCATTTAACTAAATTAGGAATAATACACCAATATTCCAAAAATTGTTAAATCATTATGTCTATAGGCTATCTTGTTTATGGAGTGCCCTTTATCTGAGACAAAACATAGGGCATCTCCCATATTTTCCTAACTTAAAGGATATTTTGGGAATATATTTTATTTCATTTTGATTTTCTATACAAATTTTTAATACTAGATCATACATGTAAGGCTATCAACACTCCAAATTGCCCAGACTAGCTTCTAGGTCTACGAAGACTATGTGCAGGGTCTTAATTGATTAAGTGTGAGGTTTGAACCCTTCCTGATCAAATCTCTCTATTTCTTTTATTTTATAATCACATGATAATTTGATATATAATTTTGAGAGTGATTTTCATTTAGTGATTCAATATTACACCACTACATACAAAACCAACTTACACCTTTCATTTGTGTAGACTAGTTTATAGTATAGATCCAACTATAGGTGTTCATTTAGGGAATTATGAGATTATTATTGGTGTTGGTTCAGGTCTGAGTAATGTATTTACACTCTTTTATATTTACTTAGGTCACTAGGACCATCTTCAAACTTTAATTTACTTGTCTCTACCTTGAGATCATGTTCTCATCCCTCTACCATCACTATGCTACAGGTTTGTTGTCATAATGTAGATGTTACTTGAGATATGAGACCTTCATGTAGGTCAGGATAAGTGCTTGAGTATTGTGTTTAACTCTTTTTGGTTTTTATGAGGTCCATAAGATTATCTCTCACCTCGATAAGCTCATCTCATGCCTTAAAACCATGTATTCATTCTTTCTCTATCTTATACTAGTATGTAGATTTAAATTCAACCTATAGGTATGAATTTTAAGGAAGTTGTGAGACTCTTTTCATTAGTCGTGTTTTTTCGAGAGTCACATCATTTTTTATATTCTATTCACTAGGGATATCACATTTGATTAGAATTTTCCTCTCACTTTGGGATCATATAGTCACAACACTATCATCAGTATATAAGTCACTTGCAAGCTTATAGGTTCATTTAGGTTCAAATGAGATTGTAGTTTACTGAATGTCTATAGTGAAAAATTTCCTAAATTAAAAGTTCAATTACCACTATATTTCTCAACTAGACACCCCCCTATTATGTTTGCATGTTGTTACTATGTCTAGGCTAAAATAATGGAAACATAAGACTTACTCAGACTTCATAAATCCTTGTCACAAGATGGAAGTGTATAGGGAAAAATCCCTTTTTAGAGAAACTAAGGTAATCCATCCCATTTACAACTTTACTCAACTTTGATTGACCATATGTGTTAATGAAGCAATCTTGACTATGTTAATGAAACCTATATGACTTGAAAATGCCATTCAAGTCATGAGATTGAATACAACCTATGTATTAAGCTTTAGATATCCCTATAATTGTTCATATAGACCTATAGGTGATTTTAGGTAACTGTGTGCATCAAAGCTCTAAGCATTCCTTACTATATTAGAATTTCATCTCAATCAACCTTGAGGTCCATCAATGTAAATATGTCATGGATAAAATAGCTTCCATTGTTTGAGAGGAGATACATAGGTATAGTACCTTTGATTTGAATTTAATCATAGAATACAAACATTGCCACTGATGAAAACACTATCTATATACTTCAATGGTGTTTATTACTAGCATAATGGGATGTTTATTCTATTTTATCGCCTTCACACATGAAAAACCAATTGTAAAAAACATGAAAGGAGTGTGCATTCTCATCATTACCATGTTCACTACTTGGTTGACAAATACCAATACAAATAGATGATAACATGAAGCCATTAGGGTTGTGTAGGTAGTTTATAGTCACTAACATTCTTAGTGGTGTTTCATGAAGCACAAACCACCAAAACAAAAACTATTTCCATGGAAAGGAAGGCCATAAAATCTAATATTACCCACCAAGCTCACTTTCTTAAACTTTTCTCCTCTTGTATGTGCCAAGGGTAA
This sequence comes from Torreya grandis, assembly GCA_037957365.1. NCBI lineage: Eukaryota > Viridiplantae > Streptophyta > Pinopsida > Cupressales > Taxaceae > Torreya > Torreya grandis. The sequence goes on along the minus strand of JARHVA010000934.1, from coordinate 2,546,191 downwards.
ATTGATTAACCTATCTGACCTTGTCTAAGAGAGTGATCAGAGAGATGGACCAATTTTTGCCAAATTTAAACATGTTTAAGATTCTTAAGCTTGAAAATAACTTGTGTAAATCTTAAATGGCTCTCTTGAAGCCTCACACATTCTATATAGGTTGTCCTTTATTGTACATCTACCTATTTTGTAGTGATCTATGTCTTTCCACATTGAACCTATAATTTGTTAGTATAAAATAGTTTCTCTAACTATTCAACATATTGTACATTATATTTCATCTTAAAAACCTTTTTCCTTTGATAGGAACCATACAATTCACCTAGACTGACCAAAAATATTGCATAAAGGAGTGTTAAGATAATGACACAAATGACTAAGGTTTAAAACACATTAAATGACTTTTATGACCATGATATGACTTAGCAAGACCCAAGATAAGGTTTTACTATATAGTGAGTTGACATAATTTGACATAGGGTTATATTTGGTCAACATTATTGGAATTAGCTACTGAGAGGCAGGGTGAATCAATTGCATAAAATAGCTATTCAATTCTATTTATTATTCCATGAAGCATACATTCACATAACAGATCAATACATATGCAATTAACTACACAAGATAACACAAGAGATATAATGGAAAAACCTCTTTGGGGATAAAACCCAATGAACCATGAAAATGGACTACTATCCTATAATGTCATGATCTAAAGTTTAGTGAAGCACCAACTTCATAAGGAGCTCTAACCCCTACTTATTTTAGCTCCCACCCAACTAGTCTTGTACAAGATCTATGTTGAAATGAGGATCCAACCCCCCAAGTAAATTAGCACCAAATAATTCATCTCTAATATATAATCATATTAAATCACCTTTTACTCACTCAATTTATGATGACATCCTTCATTTTCACTCTTCACCCTTCAAACTAACTCAAATAGCCTCTTAGGCTTACTCACTCAACATGCCTCTTCTAGGCTCATTAGGTCCATTGAAATTTTCATCCACCTATATTAAATTATTTATATACGCATATCTAATCCTATGCTCCATTTTATTGTCCTCAATTAATTGGTACTACTCCTTCAATGATCCTTTTTCTTCACTTCAATTCACACTCTTCTAACTAGCTCAAATAGGCCAATTAATATTTGTTTATATACACAACTCTTCTTCTCACCTATCTTGGTTGGACAAGATCCTTTAAAAATATTAATTATCCTTATAATAATTCCAAAAACACGTTACATTAGTGATATAACCATTTCATAGTTTGGTCATATCCCTTAAGGACCAAAACCCTATTAGGCCTAATAGAGACCTAAAGGAATTAGGCCTTGGCCTCTTAGATCACCTTTAGGCTCCACCAATGCTTGAAAAAATTAAAATAAAACTAAAATATTCCATTAATAACTTCAAAATATGTCCATACCACCTATTTAACTAGCTCATTACTTGAACCATACTAATAGGCCTACTCACCATTAGCCCTTCATACAACTAGAAAATCTATTTTAAATAACTGAAGTAAACAACCAACTCTACCACATAACCACCTAAAAAAATAATATTTATATATAATTAATGACCTAAAAAACATAAATATATCCATTATACATCATCAAATAATTTTATTGGCCTCAAAAACTCTCTTGCTACATGATCACTCAGAACAATCAAACATAGTCAAAGTACAGTCAAGAACTCTTAACTCTCCAAACTTGAAAAAGGAAAAAATATGAATTTAAATGCATTATAATTAAATTTTATAACTTATATAATATCTTAAAACTCATTTTACTTTTTAAATATTGTAAAAACACCCTAAACTCACCTTTGTAAAGTGACTACTTAAACTTCTTATAGTCGTCAAAAATATAGCCATGCAGAGCTTTGTCATTAGTACTTGAAAAGACATTTTCATAAAAAATAAGTAATATTAATATTTAATATATGGTATCTATATCACTCCCAAATGGATATATATCAAACTCTAGAGGTAATCATTGGTCTTATATACCAATCTATCAGGTTACTCTCTTACTATCTTAACATAGTCTACTAATCCTTTTGGCTTCCACATATCAACACCTTAACCTATATATACTTCTTAAATAGATAATTAATAATTAATTTACATGTAAAAAACCATAAAAATCACATTTTATGCACTAAATCTTGTCATAGAGTCTCAAACACTTCACTTCCCCTAGCACATCAAGAACTACCAACCACGGTAAACATCCAGTCATGGAAACATGACATTATAACACTTGAGAAATAATCATAATTATATAAAAATATATTTAAAATATAATATAACCTTATTAAATCACCATAAAACATAAAAATCATATGTTCCAAGATTAAATTTTCTCCTATAGACCATTCTCATTGTCCTAGGTTCCAATATCTTGACATACACAAACAAGTCACTTTGTGAACACCTTCTAGATTATATGTGAACATCATCACCACTTATAAACAAAGGGAAACAATTTTATGGGTCTTAAACAAAAATCCCAAACAATTTTATTCATCCCTAATCACCTGAAACCAGTTCTTAAATGCTTTCTCACTTTGATTGGCTTTTTCTCACTATTTTCAGTTTTTTGCCAATTTAACAATAGGTCAACTTCCATGACAAAAATTATTGAAAAAAAGACTATAAATTTACAAAATAACACCATAGACATAAATAATGAGTCTTTAACTTCAACCTCCATCCAATTACATGCACTGCCCTGGTCAACCCTACGTGTAGCATCAAATTCTTCAGAAATAAGCAGTTTTATGTATCTTCTGCTCACTACCGTAACACACCACTACTACTTGGAGATTCTTGGAGTAGTCATATACAATATAAAATCATAAAAAAATAATTCAAAATCCATTATATGTCATTATCAACAATATTTATCCAATTAGGTCATTAAGAGGGTTTAAAGAGGGTTTTAGATTGATTTATATTCTTAATGAATGTTCAAAAAGATTTGTCCCTCAAACCACTTAGAAATTCTTGAAAATACTTATTAGGACCATTTTCCAAATCTATAAAAAGTCTTAATTTCCCATGCATAAGTCACACATACCAATGAACATCAAAATATCCTTCTCAGGGTTGGAACTATTCATTATGCATGCATAGAAGACCTTTAAACATGATTTCTTGCTTTTTCCTTCAAGTTATGACTTTAAAATTTGTCTACATGCTTGAAACAACCTGTTAGACCTCATTAAATTATCACATGGGCTCTTATCACCTTATAAACTCAAATTGACTCCTCTTCAGACCTCATGAGGTGTCTTAACACACTAGGCTTTTAGCTATAAACTAAAGTAGGTCTAGAGTATAACCTTCTCACAACTATGTATGCTCTAAACACATAATATACACTCTTAAAAAACCTCTAATTTTCTTACACACTTATAACCTTATTCTCATATATCTCACACTTATCTTCTCAACATATTACTAGACCTATTCCATCACACTAGGTCTCTCATACAAGGATTATGCCTCAATTCTTGACTTTGTTACCACTATAGATGTACTTTCCACCTCACCCAGATACTCTACCACTTATTTTCACACTAGAAAGCTCAAATACCTTCATCTTATCATCATCATTCCTCATCATGCCTCTACAAGCTTTATTCATGCTTAGGAACAGTCTAAATACACAAGATCTCACACTTCCTTTGGCATTAATGACAATGCATAGACACATGACATCAATGAAAACTTGAAACAATATTCCCATTTATCATTGATGGAAAAACCTCTTAACACAATAGACCATTCTCATTTCTCCTCAATTTGGATCTCCCCATTAAGTCTTTCTCCCCATTTGATATTTATGACAAAGGTCATATACATTATCATAGGGTCATCCATATACTATACTTTGATCCTAAGACTTGACCACATATAAATCTCAGCAATTATCCATGCATACTTATTTTCAATATACTCAATCTATCTGAGTTATCTCTTCCTAATGCCATCCTCCACTTAGATCATGACATTTGAAACCATGGATTAACTAATTACAACAAATACATAACTCAAAAGCTTACCTTATTAAAGTTATATAGATCTTCAAACAAACTCCTCAAGTCATTGGAGCTTGACTTAGTTCATGGAACCTTCAATAGATCATCTCAGCCAACTAAGTCTTCATATATGTATACTATCATTGTTCCTATAGGAATAATATGATTTCTTTATCTACACATACTCTACAATAGGTAATTTACATCCATATATCTTCTTTATGGTCAATCAAGACATCATAGCTTATAAAACTTAATATCTTATTTTAATAAACTATTTTCACTTGTATTTTCACCCTTTAAGGAGATGTAAAATCTCTCCTCATCTAAGTGGCACAATGAAAACACCTATAGTGTTGTGAGTAGCCTAACGATGAGGTGAATCTCTAGATAGGGCTAGCTCCCTTGATGTACCACTTTAGATTAAAACTAAACTTGGGTGGTGAAAAGGGAGAGAGATAATTGAATACAAACTATCTTAAGGGAGGTGATACACCAAATATATTGATGAATTCTAACCATATGCATGTTACACTTGAAATCAAGGGACAAACTAAACATACACTTCTCCAATCTACATCTTCTCATATTAATGTTACATTATGATGTTATGGATGAATGTGAAAATATAGGAAGACTAGACAAGATGCCTTGAATGTTACTAATGAAAATAATAAATCACTCAATCCTTGACATTTCTTATGACACTTCACATGCCCTAAAAGAATAATCTTTCCAACTACATATAGATGATGGAATGAAACAATCATGCTAACGAAACAAGAGTTATCACTTATGAAAAATAAAACATTCCAAATAAACACACTAATATTAATCATGGAAGAGGTAACAATTAGTAGTCTTATTTATCAAAAGGTATATAAATTAATAGCTCTTCACCATACTCAGGTGGATCATAAGTTACAATCTCCAAAATGGCTAGTTCTTATATAACTTGAGAGAGAGAGGAGATGAGAGAAGTCCAAGGGTCACAAAGACACTTATAAAGATAAAAAATCAATTAATTTTTCATTATAAGAGGATATGGGATTAACCATGAAAGATCAATAAGTCTAAGTGTCCATACAAGTCATCAAACTCTTACAAAGTGGCATGAAATTCCCTTAACTAGATTAGAAAAATTGGCTTCATGAGTATCCCTATTTAAACATCCCATAACTAATTAGGTATAGGTCTGATGGTTTTTATTAAGTTTAATGGTTTCATTCATGCCTCTCCATGCATTGGTTATAGGTCTAGTCTTCTGGAATCATATGGAAAGGAGCTATCAACATTTGTTATCCAGAAAACTCCTTCTTCATGCACCCTAAACACTTAGCCTCAAATTTAGAATTATATTCCCATGAAAATAAATGGGAGGGGTTTTATTACACATATAAAGACCTTACATATCCTTATAGGAATCAGGCATGCTTTAAAATCAGCTCACATGATGTTTTCCACCCTTCTCACTAGCTTGTCCACTAGGCCAGTTTTGACTAGCTGAGATGAGAGATCCTTTTTACATACTTATAATTTTTTACAAATAATTAAATGAACATTTATATTTATCACAAGTATAAATCTTCCTCTTAAATTTTGTTTCATCCTTTTATTCCTTTTAGAACCTAAAAAACACAAAAAAATGGTCAAAAATACCTTATTTCTACCATGTATGTATAGATTCCATACAGCTAAAAAACATGGGAGGGATCCTGAGTGATACATATACAATTTTCAAAAGGTTTCATGGTCAAACTATTCCATTAGATTTCATCTCCATCTTTATTTCTCCAAACTGGTCCTTGTAAGGGTTTAATAAGGGTTTTAGGCCTATTTCCACTCTTAAGGTTCATTCATAAAAAATTGATGTTTAAGTTGCCAAACAATTCCAAAAAATCATATTTAAAAACCTTAATCAAAATACCTAAACTCCTCTATCCTCCATGCAAACCCTCCAAAAATATGTGAGCATTTGAACTTGACCTATCGAGCATGTTTTCTTGTTTCTTATAGGTCTGAGATTATCTTGAGCCCAAAAATGCCTTCTTTGAATTTTATCTACTTTATAAAATATGTTTCACATCTTTATCCACCTTAAAAACATTTTTTAATCCATGGTGATGTTCATCTTATGCTATAAATGCAAGTGACTTCCCATTTGGCCTTAGGCTTAAACCTTGCCTAATAGGCCTGACTACACCCTAGAGCTCAAAATTATTCTTGATGGTTTTCCTTGCATTATAATAGTTAAAACACCTCTATAGTGACCTCATAAACATTATATAATTCATTATAAATTCATATTAAATCTATAATTTAAATTGACCCCCTGTTTGGCCTTTAGGCATAATCATGCCTCATGAGTCATGACTACAACTCTTGTAGTTTGGGATATTCTATTGAAATACACTACTATATGATTTTTTTCCATGATTAATATTGGTTTCCCTAAGATTTCCAAATACTCTTTCAATTTCCCTACATCTTTTGGTTTCATACTTCTATCCTATTCTCTTAAAACTATCAGTTTATGCATGAGGGGAAGTGCCCCCAATCTGAGACAAAATAGGGGTACTCCCCTATGTTATAAATAAAAATAAATGATTTATGGGAATTTATATTTTTTATATGATATCTCTTCCAATTTTTATCTCTTTTCTATTTCAATTAGCCCTTGAAATCTCTCAAACTCCAAAATAGATTAGTGCAAAAAAGTACTATGCATAGTGTATGATATGAATTGAGTATGTATGTTCAAGATCTCTCCTTTGACTTTTTATATACTCATTAGGTTATTATTATCATTAATTAGGTGTTATAACCCTCAATAATCATCTTATAATACCACATATTCATATTCTTCTTACACTTTGATTAATTAGAACTGCCTATGACCCTTGCTTGACTGTGTTTCCTTCTTTCAACAGTGACTTATAGGTCATTATGCATGTTGGAGTTTGTAAAATCATTATAGTGAGCTTACCTTAATATTTTTAAGTCACTTTATCTTGTTTTGGGCCCATTTTCTTACCTTGACTGGTATAAACTCCCACTTGGGCACCCTGCTTTGACTTACTACCTACATACTTAGTTGTAGGTTGATATTGACCTAAAAATGTTATGTAAGCCTACTTTAGGCTTGAGACCATGTTAAAAAAAACCTCTCTTCAGTATCCCTTATATTAATTTTGGTTTTTTTTTTAATTCATTAATCTTATCTTTTATAGGCATATACCCTTATCAAAGTACCCCTTTTGCTCTCTGCTTGGTTCAAACTATGACCTATCCTTAAAACCTTGCATGTAGGTGATTTTTATCTACTTGGACTTGGTTATGATATTTTGAGACTTTATTTAAAACCTTGAAGTCACAAACCATTTTTTTATACCCTCACTTCACCTTGGATTCCCTAAAACACTTTTAAAACACTAATGCTAATTCACTATCAGTTGTAGATGGGCATTTAGGTTGTTTGTACGAACTGATTCCACCTCTTTTGTGCAAGTAGGGTCTTTAAGTGCCATCACTATCTCCATATTTATTATTCCATTCATTAATCATGTTTCATGCTTACACTTCCTCAAAACATTCTTTAGGCCTTCTCTTTTTTTTGCTTTGCAAGACTATGTTTTCCTCCTTTAGCCTTGGTTGTAGGTGTATGTAACAAGTTTTTGGGATGAAATTTTGGCTTCACTTTTATATTATTATCCCTTTGATCTCTTAAAACCATTTGTGTATCACCTTAATTTTTAAAAAAATCAAAAAGTGTATCCATAAGGCATCCAACCTCACATTGACTTTTCAATGCATCTCCTTCTTCATCTATAGCTATGTATATTGGTTGTAGGTGCTATGTTTGGGTCTCATTTAGGATTAAAGTGTCTTGTTTTTCTTAATGGGTCATAAAATAATGGTATATTGTATGGTTTAACTTAACAAATTTCAGACCTAATAAATACCTCAAAACCTTCCTTATGCTTTCAATGTTTTAAAAGTACTCTATTGGCTATAGATAACACTGAGTAATTTTATTGTCCTAGAGAGCAACTTGAGGGCTTAAGAAAACCACCTTCCTCAACCTCTACACCTCTCTTATTTTTCAACATGATAGGACTATGTGAGATATTGTAAAAAAATGTACTTGGAGGCTCTATAGGTTAATTCAACACTATATAAGGACACCCAAAAAAGGGCCTAGACCTCTATTTTGATAGTTTTGGAAAATTGTCTCAAAATGTCACAAGTTTGCACCAAGACCATTTTTTATTTTCTAGTTTCTCAAACCTAATTAAACCTTATTTAATATTATTACCAAGTATGTTTTGACTCTTCAAATATTATATAATGTTCAAACATGTTTTTTATTCTCCTTCAACTGATGGTCAGCCATACAACTAATGTAGATGGCTATTTTGTGTATTTATTTTCTCTCTACCTCTTAAATTGGATCTTTGGGGTTGGATGTGGAATTATATATGAATTAAATAAATATATGGGCAATAAAACATCACTTCACTTCCTTTTAGAACCATAACATAGAAGAAAACCTCAATAATTGGAAAAATGACTGTAACTCAACTCCTTCACTCCTCCATGTTAATTGATTTAGTTGGATCATCAAATCAACTCCAAATGTGAAAAAAATAATGTATAACATGATAAAATTTATTCAACATCATCTGGAATAAATCTCAACAAGTAGATTGTATGGACCCTCCCAAACAAGAGCAAAACTTGTAGGATGCATAGATTAACAAGCAAAAAAGCACAATCAAATTCATGAGGATGGTTCATGAAAAAAATACCATAATTTCTCAAAATATTTCAATTTAAATTAAGGTATATAATTTTAATAAAACCTCCCAAAATCATTTTACTTGAAACCTCTTCAATTATTCGTACCAAGCAAAAACTTGAAGGTCACTTATGTGTGTATAGAAAGCCAAGAAAGGAATAGAACAATTTTGGCCTTAAAAACAAACTTTTAAATAAGCTTTGGGAAGCTTAAGATACATACCATGATCCTTTACCATGTGTTACACTTCCCAAGGAGTTGTATGAGTGCCAAACTTCTTATTTTCCTTAATAAAACTACCCTTTTTCTCAAGAACCTACCACTTTTTAGTTGGTTTAAGTTAATTAAGACCTCTTAGGATACATGGGACGTGACATCATATTTTTTAACCTTCAAACTTCCCAAAAAATTTGTACAAGTCATTAAATGCACCTTTTTGACCTCAAAATGACCCAAAATGACTAAAAGGGCTAAAATGACTGAGGACCAAGGCTATTATAACATCAACTGACATTAATTAACATATAAAACACCTTGTGACATATTTATGGGACACATAAAACATATAAAATTCAATTTCTTACCTAGGGGTACCCTAATTTGACCTAAAAGTCAAATATGGTTAACAGAAACATATAGTCAAATAGGTCTGTGAGACCTCATACATAGTGATAGACCTCTATCATATCAATGACTCTTCCATGATCTGAAAATAGGGACACATCAGCCATTTCAACTTAATCCTTCATGAAATTAAGGTCATTTTTATTCATAAACAACATTAAGGTCTTTTTTATTCATAAACAACATTGAAACCTCCAAGAAACTCTTCAATTAGACTCAAAGAAATAACTCTGCATACTTACAGTCAATAACTTGAATATGATCACTTAGAACTTGTCATTTTTAGAACAATATGAAAACATTAATTTCATTTTAAACATTAAACTACATCCCCTTATGACCTTATTATGTCATCAAGACATCAAGAGACCATTTCAATCCATGACACAACTTCAATGATCACCATAATAATCTTCTTCAAGCTTATTGGCTTCTTGTCATGCTACAGGGCATGAACATTTCATAAATTATATGAATACTCTTTAGAGACCAAAAAATTTTCATTTAAAAATTTTATCAACACAATACCATGGATCTTCATGATAAACTTTCTCTACCTATAATGGTATTGGTCATACAGACCAATCTACAACTCTCTTGATCAATAATTCTAAGTCTTACTAGTTAGACCTCACCATGAGCTCAAACATGCATTAAAATAATTTCATCAACCTAATGAAACATTTAAACCAAATTAACAAAATAAAATTGAGCCCAATAATCCATAATAGAGTCAAAAGCATTATGATAACACACCTTAGGGTTTGAAAACCCTAGAAGACGTAAAACCCTCATCTCACTGTCCTATGAGTTTTAATCTCATTCATTACTTTTGAAGTCAAATAAAATTAATAAAATTGATCCTATAGGAATAAAATGACATAAATAATACTTCCATTCACTTATATCAATCACCTTAATGGACCAAAATCACTATATAACTCAAACAAGTCATCCATGTCTACCATTCACAAAGACCTTAAGAATACAGTCACTTTCATGAGGAATTTCATGCATAAAATTACACTCCCTAATCTTCTTCAATGCATATAACAAGATAAAAATTATTTGACATCATAATCCAATCCTTATAATATCAAACCAAGTGCTTTAGACAATTTATAATCCACTTTTTCTTCTCTTAGATTCATTAGCACAAAACATAGTCAATAAAAGTTAGATTTGACCCATATTTATTGCAACTATATAAATTATAAAAACTTATAATAATTTTTATTATGATACTCACACATTCCACTCCAAATTCACCTTTTATACCAACCTTATCTAACCAATTCCATGGCATCTACAGGATATACTTTGCTCTTGGGTCCTTATTTCATACACAGTCATTTTGAATTTTTGAATTCCAATGATTATTTCTTGGTTATACATCTAAGACATGAAATTAATTTCTATATTATGTTATCAATAATATTAAATTATATTCACTTAAAAGGATCATGAAAAACATAAGACCCTCACCAAAACATCTAAGACACCCATATAGCATCCTTTATCACCTTAAAGATTTGCACATACTTTTTGTACCATTCCTAATGCCCTTATACAAGAATCCAAGTGGAAAAATTATCATATAGATGTGAAATTATCCTCTATTATATATCTATTATCAAAATTTTATGACAAAGATGATTGAGTAAGAGTACTCTTGATCAGTTTTGCATTGTACCTACTTTGTCAAGATCCTCATACATGGCTTAAACAGACCTCAAATAGTTTTCATTAACATACTTAGACTTCTAATCAAACCACTACTTATCCATACCAGCTTTATAGAATCAACTCAACTTATCTATCTTGATGATCAACTCATCATTCACTTTCATATCTCTTTATGATGATACAGATCATTTCATAGCATCTTATATCAAGGCCAAAACAAGATTCTTGCAACCTCAATTTTGATTGAACATATAAACCAATTAACATCTTCTTTAAATCATACTAGCTAACCAAGTAGACCAACTTGGAATGCCTTTACCTATACCTTATCCTTCTAAGCTACCAAATGGTGCCTTTGACATTCTTTCAACTCTTTAGACAATTATGCAAGTACCACCAATACAAACAAGATGAACATTGTCCTCATCACACTTTATGCCACTTAGGATTGCCTGTAGGCTATCAAGCCTCCTCTAAAGGTCTTTATATAATATAATTTTTTATAAGTAGATACTTAGGTGGGGTGAATCATTTTAATAACAATAACTATTCAATTCCATTCATTATTCCATGAATCATACATTCACATAAGAGATCAATACATATGCAAACAATTACATAAACATATCACAAGAGAACATAAGAGATATGTTAGAAACCCTCTTTGGGGATAAAAACCACTTAACTATGCATATGGACTACTATCATATAATTTAAAGATCTAAATTTTAGTGAAGCACCAACTTCACAAGGAACTCCAACCCCTACCTAGTTGAGCACCCACCCAACTAGTCTTCTATAAGCTCTATCTTGTAAGGAGGCTCCAACCCTCTAGGTAAATTAGAACCAAATAAGTCACATATAATATATTATCATATTATAACACATATTTTTAACTCAACTGATTATTTCATCTTTTTTTTGCACTCTTCCCCATTCAAACTCACTCAAATAGCCTTTTTAGCCGTACTCGCTCAACATGCCTCTTTTAGGCTCATTAGGTCCATTTAAATTATCATCCACATAAATAAACTTAGTTATATATTAATATATAATACTATACTCCATTTTATGGTCCTTAATTAACTAGTACTACTCCTTCAATGAGGCCTTTTCTTTGCTTCAATTCACACTCTTCTAACTAGCTCAAATAGGCCAATTAGGCTTTGCTTATATACATAAGTCCTCTTCTTGCCTATCTTGGTCAGACAATATACTTTAAAATCTTTAATTATCCTTTTAATAAGTCTAAAAAAAATTTAAATTATTTATAAAACCACTCCATATGTTTGTCATATCCCTTAAGGACGAAAACCCTATTAGGACTAATAGAGACCTAAAGGAATTAAGCCTTCTCTAAGGCACACATTACACTTTTGACCTCTTGGATCACCTTTATGCTCTAATAATACTTTAAAAAATTATAATAAAACTAAAATATACTATTTATAACTCACATATATTTCCATACCTACTATTGAACTATTTCATCACTTGAACCATGTTAATAGGCTTACTCGCCATTAGCCCTTCATACACCTAGAAAATCCATTTTACATAGCTGAAGTAAAAAACCAATTATACCACATAACCACCTAAGAAAATAATATTTATATATTATTCATGACCTAAAAAAATCACTATGTCTATTTGACATCATCAAACAGGCCAATAGGCCTCAAGAACTCTCTTGTTGCATGACCACTCAAAATAATCAAACACAGTCAAAGTATAGTCAAGAAATCTTGACTTTAAAAACTTGAAAAAAGATAAAATATGAATTAAAATACCTTATAATTAATATTTTATACTTATATAATATATTAAAACTCATTTTATTCTTAAACTCTTGGAAAAATACCCCAAACTCACCTCTGTAAAATGACTACTTAAATTACTAATAGCCTCCAAAAACACAATCATGAAGAAATTTGTCATTAGTAATTGAAAAGACATTTTCATGAAAAATAATTCATATTAATATTTTATATGTGTTCTCTATATCACTCCCAAATTTATATATATCAAACTCTAGAGGCAATCATTGGTCTTATAGACCAATCTCTTAGGTTACTATCTTATTATCTTAACACAGTCTGCTAAGCCATGTTGGCTTCCATAACTCAACACCTTAACCTATATCTCCACCTTACATAGATAATTAATATTTATTTTACATTTAAAACACCATAAACAATTACATTGGATACATTGACTGTTGTCATAGAGTCTCAAACACTTCACTTTCCCTAGCACATCAAGAACTGCCAAATACTACAAACATCCGATCATGGAAACATGACATTATAAAAAATGATAAATAATCATAATAATCTTAAAATATATTTAATATATAATATAACCTTATTATATAACCTTAAAACACAAAAATCATATGTTTCAAAAGTAACTTTGCTCCTGTAGACTATTCTCACTATCTTGAGTTCCATTATCTTGACTTACATAGATAAGTCACTTTGAGAGCACCTTATAGCTTATATATGAGAATTATCACCACTTATAAACCAATTTAAAAAAATTTATAAGTCTTAAAAATATACCCAAAATAATTTGATTCGTCCCTAATCACCTAACACCAATCCCTAAATGTTTTCTAATTTTGACTAGATTTTTCTCACTGCTTTCACTTTTTACCAATTGAGTGATAGGTCAAATTCTATGAAAAAAATTATTGAGATAAATACTATAAATTTCTAAAATAACACCATGGACATAAAAAATTATTATTTACCTTCAAAATCCATCTATTTACATGAATCTACCTGGTAAACCCTACTTATAGCATCAAATTCTTTAGAAATAAGCAGCTTTATGTATCTTCTATTCACTACCTTGACATACCACTACCACATAGAGATTACTATATTAGTCCTATACAACATCCAATCATAAAAAAATACTTACCAATCCATTATAGGTAATTCTCAACAATATTTCTCCAATTGGGTCACTAAGAGGGTTTAGAGAGGGTTTTAGACCAATTTATATTCTTAACGAATGTTCATAAATCTATATCCCTTAAACCACTTCCAAATTCTTTTAAAGCCTTCTTGGGCTCATGTTCCATCTCTCCCAAAATTATTAGCTTCCCATTCACAATTCACTCATGCCAATGAATATCAAAATATCCTTCTCAAGCTTAGAACTCTTCATTTTGCATGCATAGGAGACCTCCAAACATGATTTATTACTTTTTCCTTCAAATTAAGACTTAAAAATTCGTCCACATGCTTAAAACAAACTATAAAACCTAATTCCATGCTCACATGAGATCTTAGCACCTTAAAAACTCAAATTAACTCATTATACCTCACTAGGTGTCTTGGCACACTAGGCTTTTAGTTGCAAGTTAATTTAGGTTTGGAGTATGACCTTCTAAACACCTTAATACACTCTTAGACAACCTATCATGTGTTCACACATTGATAACCTTATTTTCATATATCTCACACTTTTCTTCTCAACATGTTACTAGACCTATTCTATCACATTATGTCTCTCATGCAAGGGTTATGCCTTAATACCTAACTTTACTGCCACTATAGATTTACTTTCCACCTCACTCATATGCTCTACCGCTTCTTTACACACCTTCAGACTCAAATACCTTCATCTTATCATCATCATGACTCATCATGCCTCTACAATATTTTTTCATACTTATAAATAGTCTAAATACACATGATCTCACACTTCCTTTGACATTAATGATAGTGAATAGACATATGACATCAATGACAACTTAAAATCAACATTTTGGTGGTTTCCTAGGGATAGCATTCTTGCTATGCTAAGGACTAGTTACCTTCTCCTATCCTTGGGTAATGGAGTCACCTATACACTATTCTTGACACTGGTAAGCCTTTAAAAGGACACAAAACCAAACCCCACACAACAAGGAAACAAACACATAAGACAAGAAACTAAATCACACATCTGTGTTCCCATGAACACTTAGGGAAAATAGAAACCAACTCACTCAACCAAACAACACACCTATGCTAGTATGTAAAATACCTCAAGACACTTTAGGTGAAAAACCTTCTTCATTACTTTAACTAGGGTCAAATACAATACTCCTTGCATCATTATTGCTCCAAGAAAATATTCTATCATATAAGCCATACTTTTCAATGAACACTTGATTGTGTAGATAGTAAAAATACTTACCATGGTTGGATCTTCTACTGACTACAAGTTTTTAATTTGTAGTAATGATGAATATTCCATCTAACTCTCTAAAAAACTTGTTTGAACTGGCATATTGTTTAATTAAACTTTTCAATGCTCACTTGATAGTCTTTAATCTGATCATTGGAGATCATCACAGCCTTCTCAACTTTAGGTACATTTGAAACAAGACATGTCTATTATTGCAACTCATCAAGACCATCTTTTGGATTGACCATAGTGTTCTACCTAACATCCCCCTTCTCTTTAAGAAGAGATGGAGACCCATTTTTTTATATTTTATCCTTGTTTATGAACCTTTATTTTATATATTTGTGTAAATTCTTGAATAAATCAATTCTTAATCTTCATACTTAAAAGCATTTATAAATTTAGCATGATATTATGGATATTATGAACTAACTTTGTTAATGCCTTTTGGTGAGTTTTGAACTATGTAGGTTTTTGGGACTTACTTTATTTAAAGAAAATCATTCAAAGACTTATTCATCAAACTTTTTGTTTAGGCATTTTTTCAGACATTTTGTCTGACAAGTTTAACTTTTGAGTTTTGTGTTTCAAGTATTTTATCCAAGATATTTTTTGGCATTTTTTCATCAACACTTATTCATTCAAGATTTTATTTAGTAGGATATTTGGTCTTCAAAACTATTATTCTAAACTATTTAGGTATTTGAGGTTTTTATGTTAGGTATTTTATCCAAAATGACTTATCTTTATCAAAAAAAATTATACTTTGCCATTTTTATTCAAAAATTTTGTCTGATGGACTTTTATGTCTTCAAGATTTTTTTTGTGGGAATTTTTTTTGATAGACCATTTAGGCTCTATATCTACTTCAGACTTTTACTTTAGACGTTTTGTTTAATGGGAATTAGGTCTTTAGGCTTTTTGTTGTGGGTACTTTTTAAAGACCAATCCCATGACAAAACCTAAATACCTAACCATCGAATGCAAAAATCACTTGTTATACTTAGCTGTATAAAGCCAAAAAAAATCTTTATAGTATGTTAAATTCACCTACCAACTATAATTAATGAAATTCAAACTATGTAGGAAATACAAAATAGGTGAATGTTGGGCATTTATATCACATGAACTAGTAGTCAATGCTAAAAGATATATACATGAATATATATGATGTGTATTTATTGAATCTTTCATTACTTATAAAAAACTTACACCTAAATTCTACTACTATCCTACATGACCAAAAGCCCTAGCTACTACTTGCAAGAATAAAACATATAAAACTAGTGACTAGTGGAATCCAAATTTTTCATAGAACATACAAAGCATGTAGAGGAAGATTTTAAGCACATATAATTGCACGTAAATAAAAATAGCATCTTTATATAGGCTATTTAGGGGAATGGTTCTACCATCACCATACTCAATCAAGGATTTGATAGAATTTATGGATATAGTCTTCAATGTTACCATATTCAACAATAGGTATGTGAACTATTTAGAATTATGGGAAATAATTAACTTTATTGATATATTTTCATTAGATGAAAATATGTCTCTCTATGAGTGATTGTTCATCAAAGATTTATTGGCCCTAAAAAGACAAGGATTGCATTTTTCTATGGCCAAGCTCAAAGTGATGCCATGTATTGACCTCTTTCATGACTTCTTCTTCATAGGTAAGGTCATGAAATATGTTTTCCTACATCATATTGGAAATCATATGGTTGTGGTATGCATTATGAGAGATGATTTCCAGAGATACTTGGCATTACCCACACATGATGCTTACTTTGACAAGCATAGATTGGTGTAGTGGAATCAAGAGAACATAATGGATAAGGTTCTATCTTCATGGCTTCTCCCAAATGAAATAATAAATTTCAAATTAAATAATCCAAAGGGTCCTACCCCTATCAACAATTTTAGGATGGAAGTGTGGATAGGTATGGTACTACATAATATAATTTTATGGAATGCATAACGTCCACTTCCTCAATTTGAACTAGGTACCATTATTATACATGATTTTAACTAGTGATGTTATGTTCACATTGGGAGAGATTATTATTTTTAATTCAAGAGAGAAGGTCATCTCCAAGGATAAGCATCCCACTCTTATAAGCCATTTTTACATGATGTCATATTTGTTAGATGGTGTCATGGGGACTATCTACAAAGTTCTCAATGAGCTATGAAGCCTAGACACTTATTGTATTAAAAATTATATATTTGATCATTTTCAATTCATGCATATCTATGATTACACAAAGAATATGGTGAGGATTTTAAAGATGTTTATCCTCAAGTTTGGTAGGCTATCCATGCTTCACCCATGCCCAGGATTGGATCTAGCATTTTGAAGATACTTACTACAAGAAGTGACTATTTTTTATATCAAGATTTCACTATTATTATGATTTGGGGAAATAAGTTTCACCCTCTATGCCTTTAAAATTATGTTCCTAATAGGTTTTTCAAGCAAAAAATTACTTTTCAATTATGGGGGAGCATAGAATAAGATTTATCCAAGGCAAATAAAAGCTCTTTCTTTGGCCACCACATAATTATTGGCCGAATGGTGTATACAATGAGAAAACATTTTGGAGAGGTTGGAGGTAAGAAGAAAAGATATCACTTCCCTAAACTTTCACATAGGTATTGGTATCCCCATGGACCCATTCAAAATCATATACAGGGCTTCAATATCCCTTACAATTGCAAGCCCTATCCTTATGATTTCTTATTTTTAAATGCACAGAATGATGAGGATGTTTTGGAAAAGTTAATTATTCTTAGGTTGAACAAGGATTATTTGAGGATGATCCAATAGGATCCTACCATTTTTATGAGGGAATTGGATAGTAGAAAGATAATCTTTCAAGGGTGGACACATTCAAACTTTTGAAAGGGCTAGTCCACATAGCAATCAAAGGACCAAGGAGGCTCCTCATCATAAGGACTCCCTCTCATGCTAAAGGTTGTTAAGAATGAACCTAGGGTAGCTAAACTATACCCTATGGGAGCATAAGCAATAGATCCCATTATTTTAGATTTAGATGAGGGGGAATAAGCATAGGAAGAACTAGTAGCTAGCACATTTCAAATACTTACAATTATTTCCAAGGTGTAATATTCTACATCTATAGGGGTAGAAATATATGAAACAATTACTCTAGGATATCAAGGCTCTTCCTCATACCAAAATACCACCATTGTATATAAAATGAATCTTAGGACTCCTACAGATAGTCTTATAGTTAAACAATATCAAGGTTTGCCTACAGTGCCCCAACAAGCATAGGTGGCATAGGGAGAAGAATTTGACTTAGAAGAAGATGAACAGTGCTTTGATGAAGAGGCCAAACTAAAAGTATATAAATCATTGAGCCTTTTAGATAATAAGGGTAAAGAACTAGCTAAGGAAGATTCCCTAGGTACCCAATCTATTGAGACTATTTCTTTGTCTTCTACTTATATTCTTATGTTTGGTACTATTTCTATTTCCTCTATTTTAATAAATCCTAAGGTAAAAGTTCATACTTCCACTATTTATTATCCATTTTCTACCACTTTTTTCATATAATTCCCCTTACTCACCCCAAAGGTTGAGAAGGATGTTTCTTCTACTATTGCTCCTATGACTACCATTGATCCACTTTCTACCTCCATGCCATCCACTTCTATCATGGCTACTTCTAATGTCCCTTATATCACTACCAATATTAGATCAATGAAAAATAAGAAGTCATCTAAGAAGGTGAAAATAGACATGGCCACCCCATAGCTCCATATTAAATCCAATCAAATCACCCCTCCCATGCCATCAACCACTTCATCTAAAGAAACTATTGTGACAATATCAAGAAAAGGTAAGAGGGCCAAGCCATAAATACTCAAAATACATCCACTCCCTCATTTTGGAGGAGTGGATTGGTCTAAAATCATTTGGCCCTCCTTACTTGATACTATTATTAAAGCATATAACAAGTAGCATGTATCTGAAGAGGCTAAGGAAGAGGTTTTAGTTACAACCTATGAAGAGATAGATATCAATTAGATGGATATTCCTCCTTGGGATATGGATTTGATCAATGAAAAATAAGAAGTCATCTAAGAAGGTGAAAATAGACATGGCCACCCCATAGCTCCATATTAAATCCAATCAAATCACCCCTCCCATGACATCAACCACTTCATCTAAAGAAACTATTGTGACAATATCAAGAAAAGGTAAGAGGGCCAAGCCATAAATACTCACAATACATCCACTCCCTCATTTTGGAGGAGTGGATTGGTCTAAAATCATTTGGCCCTCCTTACTTGATACTATTATTAAAGCATATAACAAGTAGCATGTATCTGAAGAGGCTAAGGAAGAGGTTTTAGTTACAACCTATGAAGAGATAGATATCAATTAGATGGATATTCCTCCTTGGGATATGGATTTAAGGACTAAGACCTCACACATGCCTAGTTTCAAGATCACTGATCTCCCTTTTATCACCACCTTGTTTGACAAACTATTTGGCAGCATTTATAGGGTGAAAAAGAAGAAGATAGAAGATGAAAAATGTAGGGAGTTTATTTTTTAGGAAAGAGATGTCTTCTCCCTCACGAAGAGGAAGAATAAGTAGTTGGGTCAATCCACCTATGTTGATAACTTTGAAGATCTATTTGAAGCACACAAGGATGCCATGGTGGTAATCCATGAGGGTACAAAAATTTCCAGAAAAGAGTTGGAGGTCGAGTTAGAAAATTTGAAGGAATAAGCCAAGACTTTCCACATAGTAGCTATCATTGAGGTTGAGGTTCAAGATGTAGCCTCTAAATTTTATAATTCATTAGAATATTTGAATTTCATGTAGGCTAAATTAGCCCCACACATTAATAAGACTAATGAATTGTTTAATTCTTTGAAGAATGATGGAAATAAACTGAAGATGTTAATTATATAAATAGGTAATAAATCATATATCCATTTAGACCTCATGACACCACTAGAGGAATATAATTCCCTCAACTTGGTATTCATAAGGATATAAGAATAAGAATAATGGTTAACTATACTTGGGGCTTTACTCCCCAAATATCAAGAGCATGAGGATCTTATTATTCAAATTTTGAATGCTCTAAAATTATCCAAGGTGAAGGATACTATAGGGAAATTGATCAATAAGATCAATTTTTATCAACTCATATAAGATGCCATAGATAACTTTAAGTAAAGTCTATAGGGCCTAACATTAGAGGATGTAGAGATTGAATTGAACTTTTCTAGAAAGAAGGTCACCAAAGTAGAAATCTTCAAGATAAACTTCCAAGTGACCAAGTTAGAACATGCAAAGTTCTTGGGCCAAGTTAGTATAATCCTTAGAATACCTCTACTAAACTTAGACATTAAATAATAGCATGATTATACACACAAGTGTTGGGAGGAGGTAGAAGCAAAGAAGAAGTAAGCTCAAGTTGATACTTCTAGTGCTACATTGACATCAAAAATTTCCATGTCTACCACCTCAGCACAACACCAACTAAGGTTCATGTAGTCATATAAACAATGTAGCCTTAAAAGTCTAAGATTTTATGCATGGACATTTTATAATGGTACATATATATTTTATATATATTTGTATTTTTCTTGTAGTTCAATCTCTAATTGTATAGTTGCCTATTTATCTTGTATACATGCACACATTGCATGGTTTTTTGTAAAGGCTAACTTAGACTAATTAACAACTATAAGTAAACTCTATATGGTTTTGACTATAGTTAGAACTTGTGTTCTAACTATCACATGTAATGAATTTTACATGAACTTGGAGGATGAACAAACCCCTTCCCTCAATATATTTAAAATAATTGTAATCCATAGTTTGGATTTTGTTAGAGAATTTTTAGTATACAGGAGCAAAGCAATTTTGGTTGTCCACTCATGTGTTTGTATATTTTATTTTCACTATTTGTGTAATTAGTTTTATTTCTTTGGTTATATTATTAAATAATCCTTAGTGTACAATAGTTTTGAATGAGTTCTTGATTGTATTAATTAATAAACTAGTCTTAGTTATGCAATAACTATTGAATGATTGGTAAAAAATATTGATGATTGATAGTTAAGTTGATTTGATTCATAATTTTGAGTGTGTAGAAGTGTTTTTTCTGATGTAATTTTATATGTGTGTAACAACTACCTTAGATACCTCACTAGCTTGAGCCATAATCTCTTGATTAAGAGTGTATAATAGCTACCCTAAAAGGAGAAACTTTTGATTGAGGCCTACGAGTTTCCTATATCAGCGTCCCCTTAGACTTCTTAGCCATATTTAACTATGTGTGTGCAATAGCTGCTAGCAATAGGAATAGGTTATAAGAGTACTTATCCATTTAAAAACCAACCAAAAAAGTGATTCCTAAAAATAATAGAACCTTTCTTTTTGGCCTTACCCTTCCTCCTTTTTTAATTTTATTTTGAGACCTACCCACTTTATATTAGTAGCCAACCATCCATCTAACTCAGATAAATTTTCACTTCCTTTTAGAGACCACACCTCTATCCAAAAAAACTTAATAAACAACATACATTCCTTACCTACTATTCCATCACTAGGTTGTCAAAACCACATACCTACAAATCATGCCCTGGAATAGATTTTACCTCCATTGAGATCCTAAAATGTTAGAGGCTACCTTGTTGTTTTTTGTGTGCATAAAACCTACATCAATAATTTACTAGTTCTAGAAGAAGGGCCATCACCTTTGATAAAAGTGGTTAGTATTTACATAGGGTTATACTAGAGTCACCTAGAAGAGTGTCCAGATCTAATTCCTAGGCTAGTTTTCTAGTCTCACCCTTGTCAAATCATAGAAAACCTAAATTTATACCAACTTCCCTAGTTAATAATAGGCCCAAGACCCTTCCCTAGTAAGGAATGTTTCCCTTATTAATCATCTAATGGCTCAACAACATGGCTACATGGATTTGTTATTGCCATCCCAAGAGACATGCATGACCTACCCAAGAATTTTGAATAATATTTTCCATCTTTAAATCATTCAGGAGCAAGAATAGTTGAAGAACATATTAAATCTTTTAAATTTTCTTTAAGACTAATGAATGTTATCAATGAGGATGTTTCATATAGATTATTTCCATTTACATTAATATATGTTACTTATGATTCATATTTAAATCTATCAAAAAATTCCATCACTTCTGGGGATGCATGTCAAGCATCTTTTCTTACATAATTTAGACAAGTCACCAACCCTAATTTGGTATACCAACACTTCACCATCATGAAGAGAGAGCCAAATGAGCCAATCCATGAATTCAATGCAAGGTTTTAAAATATGTATACATATTTAACCCCAAACTATAAACCAAAAGAAGCATTAACACTATAGATGTACAAGAATGCTTTAGATCCAATAATGATGGTGTTTTTTAGAAGAGCAATTATTGCTACCAATGTGGCATTAGCATATGAAGAGGCCATCAACATTTATATGTAGCTAAATCCCTAGGTTCTTGGTATACCCAATGTCAAAAATGGTTTCCCAACATTAAATCCAATACCACACGTGAATCAAAATATCTCTGCATTCAATCACAATCAACTTTACACACTACCTCCTCTGACATAGATAACATAGCCAAATTTTGACTTCTTGAACAACCATGCATCAGGCAATGGTTACCAATAGAATTAATAATTAGATACACCTTCTACTACTATTCTTTAAGGTGTTAATTCTACTAAGGTGGAGCTAGATGCTATTTAAAAGATGGCATAAAAGTTGAGTAATGACTTCCTTAGTATGAAAAAAAAGATGGGTAATGCTAATGCCCCAAGTGGTAATCAAAATTTTGGATTCTAAAGGTATAACAGACCATTCAATAGGCCTACAAATAATATTAAGTATCTTAAAAAGCTTCTAGAGATCAACATGCTAGAGATAACTCTACCTAATTAGTGCATAATTCATAATATTTTTCAACATGGTGAGCTCGACTATGTGGAATTTTATGGAACATTCAAAATCTTTCAAAGAGAAGTGGTAAGGTAGAACCAAATGCATAATCCACTAAAATCCCACCATAATCTCGACTATTAAAGCACTGCCATGTTATTCGAGACTCATGAGTTCCCCTTTCCAAGTAAATATGACAATGTACTAGAGGATAACATAGATAAAATTCATGCTTTCTAGTAGTTATAAAAAGGTGGTTATAATCTAAGGAATAAGTAGCCATTCACAATTTCTATTCCTCTAAATACCATGGCCATTCCACCCAACCCTAAAGATGATAACAATCCACCTCCCCCAAGTGGGAATGATCAACCTCAAATTAAGGAGGAACCAATTAAAGGAGGGTACAACATTGTTGAAGACATGAAAAAAATCAAAAAAAATATAACTCTTCATGAGTTAGCTCATATCACTGAACATAAGGAGTTATGTTAGTCTATTACTGGGAAGACTTCTATGGAAAGAACTAAAGCATCTACAAATAAAGCAAAATATGTTGACACCAATGTTATTTATAAGATTAAGCTAGAAGTGCCACCTTTCTTGCTAAATATCAGAGTATTTGGTAAGAACATTCATAACTATTTAGTTGATTCTAGAGTCTCTACAACTTTTATGCCTACTTCCATATGTCAAAAGCTTGGTCTCATTACAAGCCATTCAAAGAGAATAGTTTCACAATTGGATAAAATAATAGTACTAGTAGTTAGAGAATTGATTAATGTATGTAATTAAGTAGCATCTGAACCATGAGTCCATATGACCATTGATATCCTTATAGTAGGCATACCTAAAGGCTATATATTATTTCTAAATAGGGACTAGTCAAAAATGATCAATGGATATTTTTATACAAAATTATCTCATATATGGTTACCATGGAGAGTAATTACAAATAAAATTAGGATCAATAAGGAACCAAGGATGAAATATCCCATTACAGAGTTTAATGTTAAAAATAAAGAGTTAAAGTATGAATCTCCTAGCCTAGGTATTTACACTTTCACTATGCAAAATCAAGTAAAAGATCTAGAGTCTAAAAGTTCCAATCAAATATGGACTTTAAATTTTTATGATGCCAAATCCAAGCAAGGATCAGGTGTAGGCATCAATCTGATTGATCTAGATGGGAAGAAATTCTTGGTAGTGTATAGATTACAATTCCCATACACTAACAATAGCACTGAGTATGAGGCTTTAATTATAAGATTACAATTTGCACTCAAGAACAATGTGATCAGTTGTTATTATTTTTTGACTCAGATATAGTTGTCAACTAGGTCAAAAACAACTATCAGTATAAGCAATCTTATTTTAAAAGGTACAAGCATAGAGCATGGGACCTAATTGAGAGCTTTGAAGCTTTCAACATAGTAGTTTTTCCTAGAGAGTAGAATCAAGGTGTAGATTAATTAGTTGATGCTAATTCTAATTTAGATCCTCTCCAATAATCCAAGGTAAAAACATTCTCTATTGAATTAGTGCCTTTCCCCTCTGTTCCTAATAATATAAAAAATTTCCAAGTCTTTGATGATGATAAGTAGATTATATAGTTTCTAACTAATTCAAGGGAATTTGAGTCCTAAATCATTAATGATAAGGAAATTAATCATCTATACCAAGAGTAATAATACAAGGAAGTTATTATCCAACTCAAAGAGAATCATATTCTAGCTAGGTTAGTTTCCTTAGAAAGACCATTTGATATAGATCCTTAAGCTCAATAGCTTAGATAGCCCAAGGTCAACGAATTAGACTTCAAAATGGAAAATATAGGAGATGAATGAATCCCACACTATGTTAACATTGGTGTTAGCTACACCCTAGAATAAATAAAATGAGTGAAGTATTTGATCACTCGATACAAAGATGTCATTGCTTGTACTTATGAAGATTTGAAGGTTTATGACCCTCAAGTCATTACTCATATAATTCCTTTGAATCTAGCTCACAAACCATTTAGACATAGGTAAGTACCATTCAATCCTCTTCTACATCCCATTATTGAAAGAGAAGTGTAGAAGCTATTAAGTGTAAAAATCATCTTTCCAATTAGACATTCTACCTGGGTGGTTAATTTTGTCCCAATGAGAAAGAAGAATGATGAGATCAGATTATGTGTTGATTTCAGGAACTTGAACAACACTTCTAAAAATGATAATTATCCCTTACCTTCTTTGGATGAGGTGATAAAATAGTAAGTGGTTCTAAAATTATGTCCTTCTTGTATATATTTTTAGGCTATAATCAAGTACTATTACAATTAGAGGATAGGATTAAGACTGTGTTTACTACAAAGTGGGGAACCTATGCTTATAAGAGGATGACTTTCAGCTTAATAAATATTGGAGCCACATTTAAATGTACCATGTACCATTAATTAAAATTAATAATATTAAAATACATAATCATCTATATATATGATCTTACTATGTTTTCAAAGAATAGGAATGACCACATAGGCCACCTCTAGTCAATCTTTGAGAGGTGCAGAAGGTTTGATATTTCACTGAACCTAAATAAGAGTATATTTAGAATGACTAAAGGTAATATCTTGGGACACATCATCACCAAGGATGGGATCATCATTTATCCAAATATAATTAAAGGAATTTCTAACATTGCACCACCAAACAATAAGAAAGAGCTCAAATCATTCTTTAGAATGATTAACTTCGTAAAGAAGTTTATTTCAAGATTTGTAAAGATTGTTAGACCCCTCAATGTAATGCTCAATTAGGATGCCAAAATAAAATGGATAAATGAAGACAAAAAGTCTTTCTAATACATTAAATATGTAATATATTAGGCCCCATTATTAATTAGTCTAGATTTCACAAAAGACTTCTACTTGTACTCTATTTCTTTAGAATATACAATTGCTACACTTATAACAAAAAAGAAAGATGAGACTAAGCATCTAATTATATTCATGAACACAAATATAAAAGATTCATAACTTAGGTACTCCATGATTGATAAATAAATATTTTCTCTTGTCAAAGTAGTGAATAAATTTTGACACTACATCTTGAGGAATTAAACCATTGCCATCGTGCTTGATCCTACTATCAAGCTCATCTTATCATATAATAAATTAGGAGAATGAAGAGGTAAGTGGATGGAAAATATATAGAAATTTTACATAGAAATTAATCCTATAAATATCATTCAGGGCCAAGGCATCATTCAACTCATGACTAAACCAAATACACATATTACAATTGAAGAGGTATGTGAATTCTAGGTATCTAAAGGAGAATGGTATATTGAATAATATAATACTTCCTTATAGGTACTTGTTCCCCAAAACTTTATAGAGAATGAAGGAGAGATTTAAGGCTCAAAGATGCTCATTATATGATCAAAAAAGGATTCCTTTATAGAATAAACTATGAAGACATTTATCTTAGGTGTGTATCTATAGAGGAAGCTAAGGACATTCTAGAGAATTTGCATCAAAAGATAGGTAGTGGTCATTCATCTAGGAATACCATAGCCCATAACATCTTAATAATGGGTTATTATTGGCCAATAATTTTTAAGGATGATCATACTCATGTAAGAACATGCCACAAATGTTGATCTTTAGCTAAAAGGGAAGTACATATAACAATGCCCTTATAGCCTGTTGTTGAAGGAAGGCCATTTTCCCAATGGGGTTTAGACTTCATTGATGTCATCAACCCAAATTTCTTAGTAGGCCATATGTTTGTACTTACTATTATATATTACTACACTAGATGGATTGAATCCATAGCCATAAAGAATTATAGAGCACAAGATGTGATTCACTTCTTGGAAGAACACATTACAACTAGATTTAGTACCCCCAATTTTTTAGTTTGTGAAAATGGAGTAGCTTTTATATTATCAAAATTCACTGAGTGGGCATATGAAAACTAGATCACTATCAGAGCATCTTTTAACCATTACCCCTAGAGAAATGGAATAGTAAAATCAAAAAATAAGAACTTAATATATGTAATTAATAAAACATCTAGGGATGAGCCTAGAGATTAGCACAATCTATTAAAGTATGTTTTTTGGGCAGACTGAACTAGATACAAGTAAGCTCTTAAAGTTTCACCTACCTAATAGTGTATGGATGTAGGCCAGTGTTCCCAATCATGTTGATTCTACCAACTTATCAGTTCATGCAAGATTACATGGAACCAAGTGATAAACTAGAGTCACAACTACTAGACATAATAAAAATGGAAGATTCAAGGACTAAAGCCTTGCAGACCTTTAGTAAGCATCAAGACATAGTCAAGAGGTGGTTTGATAAGAGAATAAAGGTCAAAGCATTCAATATTTTAGATATGGTGCCTCTTTGGGATAAAGCCCATGAAATAAAGGATTGCATGACAAATTTTCCCCACTATGGATTGGACCATATCAAATTTCAGAGATCTTGGGCAATAATGCATTCTATCTAAAGAAATCATAGGTAAATGAACTCACATATCTAGTCAATAGGTAATTTTTGAAGCACTACTTCATGGTTTTATTAGTTAAGGGTACCATAAATTGATGAAAAACCATGGTAGAGGTAACCAATCTGAGTTGTTTTATTGCTTCTTATGAAAATTTGAATTGTGTTTTCTCTAATGTAACCAAACTAAAATCCAAACCAATTGAACTTATACTTAAGTATACATGTAAAAAGTGGGGGAAACTTGAAAAAGAGTTATAACTTGGAACTTTTTCACAAATTACGTATGTTTCTATATTTAGATTCTTTATAATATAGGTATGTGATCATGAACCATTCTGGATTGTGTCATAATTGAATATTTTTACTAGGTACGTATAAGTTTCTCTCAATTAATTCATATAAATTTATAAATTTTTAGTATTTCATTGGATCAAGCACATTTATTACACTAAATACTTGTTAGAAGTGATAATTCTTGGTATAGATGTAGTTCGTAGGGATGTTCTCATAATAATTTGTTTTATAATTATACCATCTCATTGGGGTTCCAACTCTCCTATTTACATTCAAATAAAATAAAAATAAAAATAAGTAAATAACTAATGAGTTCAAAAGAGAAATCAATCTAAAATAAAATCAAAAGTCTCACATGATTAAATAAGGTCAATGTACCATGCATCATGATAAAATAATATGATGGAAAGGGAAAAGAGGGATCCCAAGGTATCTCTATCAAGGATATGAATGTCCGATTGGAAAAAGATCAATGCATGAGCTTCCTTTGTTATAATGAGCTTAAAAGAAACTAGAATGAAACCTAAAGCTTCATCAATCTTATAAAAAAACTCATCACAACCAAGGTTAAATGAAATTCACATTTAGCACACATAGATCCAAGGATAGGAAGGAAAGTATGTTGTGTAAATATATTTGAGAGTCTCTTTCATATTTTTTTATTTCATTATTTATCTATGGCACAACTCATGTTTTGATTTAGGATCACTAACCAAAGTTATAGGTTCTCAATACTCAAGAGTATTCCCCTGTAAGTCACCATTTTTTGTATCCAACATCCCCCTTCTCTTTAAGAAGAGATGGGAACCCAATTTTTTGATTTTAGCCTTATTTTTTAACCTTTCTTCTATATATTTGTGCAAATTATTGAAAAAATTTATTCCTAGTATTCATACTTTGAATAATTTAGTATGGTATTATTGATTTATGGACTAACTCTATTAATGCCTTTTCAAGATTTTTAATCTATGCAATTTTTGGGACTTAGTTTATCTAGAGAAAATCATTCAAAGACTTAGTAATTGGACATTTTGTTTGGGAATTTCATTAAAACATTTTTTCCAATAGGTTTAGCTTTCTAGTTTTGTGTTTTGGGTATTTTTTTAGAGCTTTTTTGGCATTTGTTCATCAGCACTTATTTATTTAGTATTTTATTTAGTAGGATTTTTAGTCTTCATAACTTTTGCTCTAAAATATTTAATTCTTTGGGGTCTTTAAGTTAGGAATTTTGACCCAAATAATTATCATAAAATGACTTATCTTTATCAAAAAAATTGATGCTTCACAATTTTTGTTTGGTCAATTTATCAGATAGATTTTTGGGTCTTCAGGGTTTTTGTTATGAAAATTTTGTCTAATAGACCATTTAGGCTTTATATATGTTTTGTATTTTTGGTTTAGATATTTTGTCCAATGGAAATTAGGTCTTTAGGATTTTTATTATGTGTATTTTATAAATATCAGTCCCAACACAAAACCCAAATAACTAAATCCAAATACAAAAATCACTTTCTATACTTAGCCAAATAAATCCAAAATACGTCTTAATAGTATGATAAATCCACGCACCAAGTAAAACTAATGAAATTTGAATTATGTAGGAAACATAAAATAGGTGAATGTTGGGCATTTATATCAAATGAATAAGTAAGCAATGCTTAAATATATATACATGAATATACAATATGTACAACCATTTAATCCTTCATTGCTTACAAACAAAATTGCACCCAAAGTCTACCTCTATCTTGCATCACCAAAAGCCCTAGCTACTACCTACTAGAATACCACATATAAAACCAATGACTAGTGGAACTTGAATTGTTCATAGAACATGCAGATCATGTAGAGGAAGACTATAAGCACATCTAATTGCACATAAAGAATAATGGCATCTTCATCTAGGCCACTTAGGGGAAGTGGTTTTTCCATCACCATACTCATCAAATATTTGATACAATTTATGGATATAGTATTCAATGTTACCATATTTGATAATAGGTACACAAATTATTCAAAATTATAGGATGTAATTGACTCTATTGATATATTTTCATTGGATGACAATATGTCTCTCTCCAAGAAATAGTTCATCAAATATTGTTGGCCCTAAAAAGATAAGGATTGCATTTTTCTATAGCCAAGCTCAAGTTGATGTTATGCATTGACCTCCTTCATGACTTTTTATTCATAAGCAAGGTCATGAAATATGCTTTTCTACATCATATTTTTAATCCTATGGTTATGACATACATCATGGGAGTTTATTTATAGATATACTTGGCATTACCTGCACTTGATGTTTACTTCGACAAGTATATATTAGTGTAGTGGAATCAAGAGAACACAATGGAGAAGGTTATCTCTTCATGGATTATCTCAAATGAAATAATCACTTTCAAAATAAAGAATCCAAAGGATCCTACGCCCATCAAAAAGTCTAGGATGGGAGTGCAGATAGGTATGGAACTACTCAATAGAATTTATGGCATGCCTAGTGTCCACTTCCTCAATTTGGAATGGGTATCATTATTGCATATGATGTTAACTAGTGATGTTACATTCATATTGGGATAGATTATTAGTTTTCATTTGAGAGAGTGGGTCACCTCAAAGGATAAGTGTCCAACTCCTGTAGGCCATTTTTACATGATGTTATATTTATTGGATGTTATCATGGGAACTATCTACAAAATTCTCAGTGACCTAT
Organism: Torreya grandis; assembly: GCA_037957365.1. NCBI lineage: Eukaryota > Viridiplantae > Streptophyta > Pinopsida > Cupressales > Taxaceae > Torreya > Torreya grandis. The sequence goes on along the minus strand of JARHVA010000934.1, from coordinate 2,515,370 downwards.
GGAGCCCAACCATCGATTGTATAAAAAACTAGATATGTGATCATTTTCAATTCATGAATATCTATGCTTACACAAAGAATATGGTGAGGATTACTGAGGATGTTTATCCTCACATTTGGTAGGCTACCCATAGTCCACCCATGCCTAAGATTAGATCTTGGATTTTGAAGATGCTTCCTATAGGAGGTGACTATTTTTTCTACCTAGATTTCACTATTATATTTATTTGGGGAAACAAGGTTCACCCCCTATGCCTTCTAAAGTATGTTCCTGATAAGCTAGTAGAGGAAGAAATTACTTTTCAATTATGGTGGATCATAGAATAAGATTTATCCAGGGTAAAGAAAAGTTCATTCTTTTCCCACCACATAGTTATTAGCTAAATGGTGTATACAATGAGAAAATATTTTGGAGAAGGTGGAGGAAAGAGGAAAAACTCTCACTTCCCTACACTTCCACATAGAGATTGGGATCCCCACAGAGCCATTCAAAAGGATATACATGGAGTCAATATCCCTTACATCCATGAGATTTATCCTTGTGATTTCTTATTTTTAAATGTATAGAATGATGAGGAAATTTTAGAAAGGGAAAGGATTGATGGGTTACAGGAGGATCATTTGAGGATGATCTAATAGGATCCTACCATCTCTATAAGGGAATTAGATAGTAGAAATATAATATTTCAAGGGTGGACACATTCAAACTTCTAAAAGGGCTAATCCATAGAGCAATCAATGGACTAAGGAGGCTCCTCATCATAAGGACTTCTTCTCAAGATAAAGGTTGTTAATAAGGAACTTGGGGTAGTTGAACCAAACCCAAGGGGAGTATAAGTAGTCAGATGAGGGAAAACAAGCATAGGAAGCACCAATAGCTAGCACAGTTCATATACCTACAATTTTTTTCAGGTGTAAGATTCCACATCTATAGGGGTAGAAAAAAATAAAGTAAATACTCTATGCTATAAAGTCTCTTCCTCATAGCCAAAGACCACCATTGTCTATACAAGGAAGCCTATGACTCCCAAAGGTAGTCCTATAGTTGAACAATATCAAGGCTTGCCTACAGTGCCCAAACAAGCACAGGTGGTAGAGGGAGAAGAAGTTGACTTGGAATAAGATGAAGAGGATTATAATGAAGAGGCCAAACTAAAATTAGTTAAATAATTAATCCTTGAATCTAACAAGGTTAAAGAACAAGTTGAGGAAGATTCCCTAGGTACCCAATTTGTTAAGACTATTTCTTTGTCTTATACTTTTATTCCTATGTTTGGTATTATTTTCCTTTCCTCTATTTTAAGAACTCCTAAGGTAGAAGTTCCTACTTCTACCATTGATGATCCATTTTTTACCACTTATTTCATATGATTCCCCTTACTCACACCAAAGGTTGAGAAGGATGTTTCTTCTAATGTTGCTCCTACCACTACCATTGATCCACTTTCTACCTCCATGCCATCCACTTCCATTATGGCTAATTCTAATGTCCCTTCTAACATTATCACTATTAGATCAATGAAAAAGAAGAAGGCATCTAGAAAGGTGAAAATATTCATGGATACACCACAGTTCCACATCTAATCCACTCAAATCACCCTTCCCATGTCATCATCCACTTCATCTAAAGAAACTATTATGACAAGATAAAGCAAAGGTAAGAGGGCCAAGCCATAAATAGTCACAGTCCATCCACTCCCTCAATTTAGAGGAGTGGATTGGTCTAAAATCATTTGGCCCTATTTACCTAATACTATTGTTAAATAATCTAAGAAGTATCAAGTATCTGAAGAAGTGAAGGAAGAGGTTGTAGTTACAACCTTGAAAGAGATAGATGTCAATTAGTTGGATATCCCTCCCTAGGTCATAGATTTAAGGACTAATACCTCACACATACGCAATTTTAGTCCTTAAAGATTAATTTATGACCGTATGGTAGCATTCAAAGGGTATATAAGAGTAATCTATAAGATGACAAAGCTAGAGAGTTGATTTTCAAGGAGAGACAAGATGTCTTCTCCCTCACTAAGAGGTAGAATAGGCAACTGAGGTAATCCCCCTATGTTGAAAACTTTAAATATCTAGATGAAGCACATAAGGATGCCATGGTGGCAATCCATGAGGGTAGAAAAATGGCTAGACAAGACTTAGAGGCTAAGTTAGAATAGTTTAAGGAACAATCCAATACTTTCCACATACCAGCTATCACTGAGGTTGAGTTTCAAGATGTATGCTCTAAATGTTATAATTCATTGGAAGCTTTGGATTTCATGCAAGCTAAATTAGCCACACACATTAATAAGACTAAGGAGTTGTTTAATTTTTTGAAGAGTGATGAAAATAAATTAAATATGATAATTGTATATATAGGTAATAAGGTTTATATCCATTTATACCTCATGACACCACTAGAGGCATCTAATGCCCTCAACTTGGTAGTCATAAGGATAGAAGAAGCATGAGAATTGTTGACTATAGCTAGGGATTTATTCCCCAAATATAAATAACATGAGGCTATTATTATTCAAATTCTAAATGATCTAAAATTATCCAAGGTGAAGGACACTATAAGGAAATTGATTAATAAGATTAATTTTGATCAGCTCATATAGGAGGCCATGAATAACTTCAAGAAAATTCTATAGGGCACAGTACTGGAAGATATAGAGGAAAAATTGAACTTCACTAGAAGAAGGTCACCAAAGTAGAAATATTTAATATAAACCTCTAAGAGACAAAGTTAGAACATGCAAATCTCTTGGGCCAAGTTGGTAGAATCCATAAAATGCCTCTACTAAACTTAGACATCATTCGACAGTAGCTTGATGTCACACATAAGTGTTGGAAGGAGATAGAATCAAAGAAGAAGTAAACTCAAGTTACTACTTCTAGTGCTACATCGACACCAATAGTTTCCATGTCTAATACCTCAGCCATAATTCCAACAAAGGTTCATGTAGTCATACAGACAATGTAGCCTTAAAAGGTTAAGATTTTATACATGGACATTTTGTAATGGTACATATATATTTTATATTTATTTTTAGTTTTCTTGTTGTTCAAGATTTGATTATAAATTTTCCTATTTATATTTTATACATTCACACATTGCATGGTTTTTTGTAAAGGAAAACTTAGAATAATTGATAACTATAAGTAAATTCTATATGGTTTTGACCATAGTTAGAACTTGTATTCTAACTATCACATGTAATGAATTTTGTATGAAATTAGAGGATGAGGCAACGCCTTCCCCAAGTCTATTTAAAACTATTGTAACCCATAGTTTGGATTTTGTTAGAGAATTTTGAATGTATAAGAGTGAATCAATTTTGATTGTCCACTCATGTGTTCACATTTTTTTTCATTATTTGTGTAATCAATTTTATTTATTTGGTTATATGATTCAATAATCCTTAGTGTGAAATAGTTGTAAATATGTTCTTGATTGTCTTAATTTATATATTGGTTTAGATGTGTAAAAATTATTGAATGATTGGTAAAAATGTTAATTATTCATATTTAAGTTGATTTGATTCATAATTTTGAGTGTATAGAAGTGATTTATTTGATGTAGTTTTATGTGTGTGTGCAATAGCTACCTTAGATACCTCACTATCCCAAACCATAATATATTGATTAAGAGTGTGAAATAGATGCCCTAAAAGGTAAAGCCTTTAATTGAGGCCTATGAATTTCCTATATCAGTATCCCCTTATACTTCTCATCCATGTTTGATTGTGTGTCTGTAATAGCTGCTAGCAATAGGCATAGGTTATGAGAGTACTTGTCCATTTAGAAACCAGCCAAAGAAGTGATTCTTGAAAACCATAGAAACTTTATTTTTTGCCTTCCCCTTCCCTCCTTTTTTGAGTTTATTTTGAGACTTACCCACTTTATGTTAGCATCCAACCATCCATCCAACTCATATAGATTTTCACTTCCATTTAGAAACCACACCTACATCCAAAAAACCTTATCAATAACATGCATGCCTTGCCTTCTATTCCATCACTAGGTTGTCAAATTTGCATACCTAAAACTCATGCCCTAGAGTGGATTTTACCTCCATTAAGATCCTAAAATGTTAGATGTTACCTTGTTGTTATTGGTGTGCATAAAAACTGCATCAACACATAGTTATTTATTGATTAGCTAAGACCTCAAACTCTTCCTTAAGCTCATCAACCACATCTTGGTCTACCAAGGTTGTCTCTTATTTGGTAGAGAGACTAAGATCTTCCTTGTGTTCATATGTATCATGATTGACCTCATCATCAAGTTTTAATTCTTTTTGAATAACTAAAGGCCTACTCAACTTTTCAAATTCTTGCACAATGGCATTGAAATATTACCACATATCATCTACCTCCTCTTGACATTCATGTTCATGAGTATTTACTTATCTGGTGGGTAGAATTGAGTGTTCACCAAGACTATCATGCTTTTTCATATTTGGGAGATCAACATCATCACTCATATATATAAGATAATTTCCCCATGCAAATTATTCTAGAATGTTATCAGGATCTACGTCAAGAATTCCATCACAATCTTCATGGAATATATAAGTTCCAAGACCATTTTCTTCAAATCCACCTTACTCAGCTCCCCACTCATTAAGATACAAATCATATATGCCATCAAGGAGTGTTAGAGGTTCTTGATCACTAGGAAATCTAAACATATATAAAAATAACACTAATGTAAAACTTGAGACATGAACATAATAATTAAAACTTATCATGACAACCATAAATATTATTTTTCCCTTTTTGTAAATTCAACATCTTATTAACTATCTATAACCCAAAAAAAACATATATATGATAGAGAATACCTAAAAAATAATGACGAACTATAGACTAACAAATAATAGGTGGTTATTACTCCAATGGTCCAAGTCTATTGAGTAGTATATTTATTGGCACATTGAGAAATTAGAGTCCATATTCATGCCCAACAAATAGGTAAATGAACTATAATAAAGCATAGATCTCACTATCATCAAATTTAAAATATTAAATTTCAAAGGTGAATATCCATCATATGATAAAAATATGAGACAATTGTCAATCAGATAGATATGATGGTGATGCAAATAAACATTGTAAACACATTAAAAAAATAAAGACACGCTCTTTTTTCTTAGGCAATTTAGTTTTGGATATCATAAATATATAGATGGATCATGTCAAAACTAAGGATGAAATCAAATATCACAAAATTAAAATTTAATTATGATTTGATAATGTTTGCACCAATATGATAACATAATGTTGAATCTCTTGACAGGTTTGCATGTTGATATATTTATGTATTTTCTCACAACTTTATAAATATTTGATGTAATATTTGTTAGCAACCCAAGTTTCACCCTATTGAAGGAGAGTGTTAAATTCTTATTCAGACTTGGACTAACATGGGAAAGGCCTAAAGGCTATGGGTGACCTTATAACTAGACCAGACCTCTAGATTATGGGGCTAGCTCCCCTGGCACATCACTTTGGCTCAATTCACTAAAACCTACTACTATTATGGTGAAAAGGGATATAAAGTATATAAAGTAAACCTAATATAAATGGTGGTGATGCTCTTATATAATCATTCATCCACTCAATTTGGACTTCAACTAACACTAGTAAGTAATGCAAGTGACTAAAAATTCTAACTCTAAGGACTCCTATGTAATAGTATTTCATATAAAGGTTTTAATAAATTATAAAAACATGAGGGAAATGATGGAAGGCCTGATTAAAGGCACTAACCAATTAATATATGCACTCCAATCTCATCCACTTAATATTTAAACACTATATATGACCTACATAAGATGATATACTAGTAATTAGGTGAGATTAGGACCTTTTAAGGGAGAAAACATGACCACATGTGAAAATCAAACTAATATGACACACTAAAAATTTATTAATGAGTCTAAAAATAGTCATTTTCATTAACTTAAGAGGTTACAAAGTTAAATCTTGGCAAATTTTCCTCATGTCCAAGAGAGGGATTATAAATCAAGGCCTTAAGGCCTGAATATAAAATAGAATGGGAATGGAGAGAGAGAGAGAGAGAGAGAGAGAGAGAGAGAGAGAGAGAGAGAGAGAGAGAGAGAGAGAGAGACAAGAGCCCTAAAAATAAGGAAATGTGATATTGATTTAGTCTTTATCCAAATCATATATAGTAATCTTGATTATTATTTTTCCTCTCCTTGGGAAAATGGCATAGCACTTCAGGCTTAATTATTTTGAAAACCTTGAAGTATTTCTCCTTTATTGGTGGTGTTTGACCCACATAGGTGCCTAAATCCTTGGGCCAAAATTTTATATTATTGGTGAATAAATCACCTCTATTTAAAGTATGTCTTAAATGCATAAAATAAGTCACATTTAATTCCTGTACATCTAAAACTTAATATTCTAACTTTATATGCTCTTAGAAGACTTCCAAAGGCAAGTTTGAATCATTCTTTAAGCTTTGAGTAGGAAGGAGGAAAGAGTCTTTTTGGAGAGTGGAGACATTTTCAACCTTGATCACCTCATTAAATATAAATAATGGTTTATTCTAACCTCTAATGTGGCATATAATATGTATTATTAGCTTTCCAAGGCTTATTTGGAACCATTAGGCATTTATTTAGTCTTTTCACTCCTTTAATTGTTCCTCCTTCAATAAGGCATAGTAGAGAAAAGTTGGTTTTTTCTTCCAATATTGAAAATTTATTAATGAATTGTCTCTCAGTAACATATAAAACCTATAACAAGTCCATTAGAGCCATAAATCACTCAAAAATATTTTATTTTGTTCACAAACCTTACATTCCTTCATAATTCCTTGTAGCCCTTAAACATCTAAAGCTCCTTGCCTTGAACAAACTATAAGAGACTATGTAAAATTGAGAGTATTTTTAGACATCCCATGTCCCCTTATAACTCCACATAGAATTTTTTGATCATATCCCTAGTGTAGATATACTTTCTAACTCATTTTCTCTCCCAAATTAGGCCTAACTAGCCCTCTTAGGCTTAGAAACTAAAATCTTGCTACTAAGCCCCCACACATGTGAAACTCCAAAAAAAATATTCACTTTACCTATGATATAACCATGTTCCATGTCAAATTTTGTGATTTGGAACATTTTGGAAGTATGAAAACCTTGAAATGACCATTGGCAAGCTTGCCCTTTTGAAGCATTTTCAAACTAGCCTAAAATATTTGAATGGTTTGAGAACTTATGAGTAATTTTGTCTATATTTTTAAGCTTATATAGTTAAAATAAGTTTTTAAACACCTCTCACATTGATTGAATCAACTCATGCTCTATAAACCCCTATTTCAGGCCAAAAAACTTGAAAAGGTATAGTTTTATATAAATGCATACAAGTGAAGGTATAACCAAATTGCATGTGTATGATCCTCAAAGAGTCTACAGAACCTATGGTAGGTTTCAATTCCAATTTGTGGAATTTTATGTGCTTTTAAGGTCCATCTCTACAAAATGGTCACAACTAGGGTTTTAGGAGGGTTTAAGACCTATTTGGGGTCTTAATAATTGTTGATAAAAATGGGACATCCAACTAACCTCCTTACACCTATAAAATATTCTTAGTATACCACCTCAACTATTCCAAAAGGATCATACTCCCATGAAAGGTGTGATAAATGGCATGAGCACTTGAATTTACTCTTAAGGTAGCTTGTTTTACATTCTTAAGGCTAGAAACATGTCAAGTTTTAGTTTTAGCTCTCAGATGTCATTCCCACTAATTTAAATAGATAATACATCTCTCCAAAAACCTTATCCTTGATTATAAATTATCTATAAGTCTTCAAGACCCTTCTATATGAAATTGGTACATTGGTCAGGGTGTTTGGGGTTTTGAGCTTATCTCTCCTTACTATTTTTCAATGGATCTTGGACTAAAAATTGAGTTTATTTACCAACTAAAAGTGTATGGTAACCATTATTATGACTTATAACTACCATCAAGACCATTCATTAGGTTTGATATGTTTTTTTCATGCTTAGATTTCACATAGGCATCTTAGTCTCATGACTTCCCTTGCCCAAGGAGTGGGCAAGGTCTAATAAAAAATAGTGGATATGTCCACTATTGGTATGACCTTAGAGATACCATGTACATTTCAATATACTCATGACCACAAACTATACCAAATTTCAAATCTTGATCATGCATGTATAGGTCTCAAAACCATAAATTCCTTCATGACTGGTTATAGGCCTATGACTGTGTTAAGGTAGGAAGCTCATTTTGGGTTTAAGTCCTCATAATTCACCTCACCTATAGAGAAGATCTAAAACATGCCAAAAATTATCTATTAATGTGATCCATGATGATTCTTTATAGGCATGACCTCTCAAACTAGTCTAAGATAATGAATCTTATCACTGAGGGTTTAAATGCATAATAGGCCTAATGACCCTAAAGCTCCATGAATAGAAATTCTCTTCATATTGACCAAAACTTTATGAAATACATTCATTATTATATTTAATATTCCTTTAAACTATTATGTATTCAACCTTAATAATGAAAAATACATCATACTCATCTTGTTATAAGGTGAGACTGAAGGTGTGCAATAAGTTGTGTTTTTTCTATGTTGACTATAGGCTTCATTTAGGTTTGAATTTAGCATACTTTTTTGTTGGAATTTAAGGCTTCCTTAATGAATACACTAGTAATTTATAGTTTTAGTTAGATTCAAGAGCCATTTCAATAATGTTATGCTCTCTCTTTTATTTCTTGAGGCTAGTTTATCCTCCTTCCAACCACTTGTAGATATCTCTCTTAGGTTTAGGTATATGTGTAGATGTAAATACCTTTCTCTCACATTTGTCTTCTTGTAACACTCTACCTCATATTATCAGTTGAATATAGATGATGATCTAGGTGGTGAGAGAAGTGGCCCCTCATTTAAATATTTTTAATCCTCTTGAAACACCATTCTTATCTTGTACCCTTAATAAGAACACTCTCAATTATCCATCAACCATTTTTATTCAACATATTTCACATGCCATGTTTAGGCCAAGACAAGGTGGTTGTAGGTGGTTATACCAAACCTTGAAGAACATGTAAAGTTCAAACATGAATGTAGGTTCATGGCACTGATTGATGACTTGAGGTTTAATTTCCACAATTCTATACCTATTTCAACTTCAACTCATCTCCAGGATCAATCAAAGCTTATTTAAACATCTTCAATAGAGATTTATGTAGGTGGATGCACTAGCCCTATGTATGGATTGAGTACCCTATGAAGTACCTATGGAGTGAAGACCTTGAATTAGCATAGATACCTCATAGTTAGATTTGGAGTTTTTCTTCCATCCTCTATTTGACTTTTCACCTATTTGGTCACCTATATTTCAATCATAATAATTCCAAAAATACTATCTATAGGTGGTTGTTATATCAATGTTGTAGGTGTTGATTTTAGGGATTTTCCTCCATAACCTTGTAGTGAAGATCAGGGTAATAAAATATAAGATGTCATAAATCTCCATTTTATTTTCATTACTAACTTAGGCTCTAGCCTTCACATACTACTCCACATCACTATCTAAGCTGATGAAGCATGGTTGTAGGTGTCTAATTAGACTTGTATAGACTGTTAGGAGTTGGGATGTGGTCTTCAAGAGAGGAGTATGATCTATAGACATTCATTGACCCTCTAGGGTATGTCATTGGATCAAATAAACATCATATTTCCATATAAAGGCTTGAATGGCATGGAAACAAAAATAATAAATTACCTTAAACAATCTAAAAATACCTTAATCTTTGCTAATAAGGGGTTTCTAATTGTTGTTTCTTGATCAAAACAAGTTCTCTATGCTTGAGCTCAACAAGACTTCATTATTATCTCAAATTAAGTGGTGTGAAATCATTTATAATCCTTTAAACCTTTATTTAAATCACTCTCAACCACTCAAATCTTAATTGCATTCAAAGTAAAATCTATGACTATTATAGTTAGTGATTCGTCCGCTACACTCATCTTTACTTGATCTACCTAACACCTCTATGAGATAATGAACCTCACTGAGTATTTCTTACTTAAGATTAATAATATGACATTAGATATGTTTTTTTAACTTTCAATTAGACTCCAAAACAATTCGCTTATCTTCTCAACACCTCTACATTATGGAGCTAATGTAGATGTTTATTAATTCAAGGCACTTGTCATTACCTCACCTACCAAGGCTTCAAACATTGATATTGAATAAAATGCTCCATAAGTGCTTCCACACTTGATGCTTTTGTAATGTAAATAGGTCAATTTGATGTTCTATTTTCTTAGACATGTTCATTATTAGTCTCTATAAACTACTGAGCTATAGACCTGATAGGTACATTTAGGCATAATAGCCCTTCTTGAGTTTTTTGATCTTTGAGTGTGATCTACCATCTCAAGCCTCCTAAAACCAATCAAAACATCATATTAAAATTATAAAAATTATGTCACTATTTATTTCAAGTCACTTTAATCTTTGATACATGTTAATTGTATCTATACCTTGTCTAAGAGGTTAACACATTCAAAACCATCCCAAGGAGGCTATGCTTAAAATAAAGACCTATTAATATTCTTATGGATGAATTAGGTTTTTAATGACATAATAACTTATTTTAATACCTATTGATATAAATACACATGCCTAACAACTTAGGTTCTGCTCTGAATTTGACCAAAAATACTATTCACAAGGACAACATAAGAAATAAGTTTTATGCTATAAGTAACTTCTTGGAAGTATTTACCTAATGAAAAAAAGTTTAATAGGTCCTATTTTTCCCTAAAAAAATTCCTCTTCGTTAAATTTTTATCTTGAGAAACGGGTGAAAAAATAGACCCCTCTTAGATGAATAGGCCATAGTGACCTAATGTCACTCTTAGAGATTTTTCATAAAGAAGGGGATACCACTATACATAATAATACCAAATATTTAAATATTAATTATACACCTAAAAATTTTCAAATTTTAATATCCTAAATATCTCTCCTCTTTTCATATTGATCATTTGCAAACTACCCTTCTAGCGCTGCCAAGGAGGTGAATATAGGAGATAAAATGGTTTTATTAATTTTAAGACATAAAACCTCCTAAAAATAACTTATTTTACCTCTTCATGGACAAATAAATTCCTAAATATGATTGATGCTCAATTTTTCCTTGAGAATTATATGGATGGCCTCAAAATAGGCCTTTTTAGCACTGAAACTACCATAATCACTTGAGAGGCCTGATGAAACTGATTTAAAATGTATACAATGGATATTTTCAAGCATAAAATTACATAATGTCTTAATAATAAAATTTTTTGGTTATAGGGGTTTACATTTGGCCTTAGGAGGCCAAATTACCAACATTTTTGGTGACTCACAGGGGTTGACCAGCGTATTGGTCAAGAGAACCCACTCATCTTCATGACAATGATGACTCATACATGGATCATGAATATATGACCATTATTATATTTATAAATATATTATCATCTTTAAAACCTCTAGGACTATAACAAACTAATTAGACTCAAACAGAAATAACAAAAGACACACAACTAAACTAAAAAGCACACCTAACCCAAGGAAAACAACAACAAGATAACAAAGCAAAAAACTAAACTTGTGTTGACCAATTATTGAATCAAGACAAAAAAACTAAAAAAACTAACCTAATATCATATTTTTTCCTTTAGGGTCAAATGGAAAACTTGACTGATCATTATGGCACCATGAAGTCTAATTACCACATCTTGATAGTTCCCACTTATAGCTAGGAGCATTAGCATGTTCATGTCCTCTTCAAGAAGCAACTGGGCCTTCTTATTCCATCTATATATGCATGGTTTGTATATGTGATTTCTAAGACCCAATCATACTATTACCATATCTATCTTTCTTGCATCAATAATGTCAATTATGCCTTAGTCATAAGTTGTTGATGGTCATGTTGGTCAGTTTGAGGTTGCTCTTGTGTTATAGCTACAAGGTTGGCTTCTAAGAGAGGTTCATCTAGTTTCATGACTTCTTTATTCCATTTGAGTTTAGTTATAACTTCTAAGAGTGAATAAACATCTTTATATAGGGTAAAGAGCTAATAACCTTTCTTGAAAAGCTCAAACAAGTCATCTCCTAATAAGACAACTTTTTAGAATGGTGTGCTTGGAGGGCTGACTCCTTGCTTCTCTCAATATAAATTAAATCACCTTCAAGTAAATATTATCTTTATTTTAAATTCTCAAACAAATCCATTGATTTGTGCTCACCTAACTAAAGTGTGGTTGAACTCTCTTCAAGTTGAATAGTAGATGTAGGAGTAGGCACATCACAACTTAAAATGTCACCTTCTTGAACATGCTCATGGGGCTATAATTCATTATTTTATACCTTTTATTGGTCATTTGAAGTTTCTTCAATCTTACCAAACACTTGATGACCTTTCATGCTCTTAAATTCACCTCATCTAACATCTTCATTGGTTGGTTTGCACTTTTCTTCTACCACTATTGTAAGTTCTTATGGACTATCATGATGAATGGTAGCTACCATGTAACCAAGGAAGTCTTGAGAAACATCTTCTTTTTTATCAACTAAAACCTCTTTCTCTTGTGTCTCATCTTGTACCCTAGTAACCTTTTTCAAGTCATTCTCTTTTGCATTGTGAAATAGTGATTCACACCTATCCTTGCCAAGGGGTGTTCCAATGCTAATTTCCTCTTCTTATTCTCTCAAGTCATTCTCATCATCTATCACCTCAGTTGGATCTCCTACACTTGTCTCATAAATGATAATATCCTTCTCAAAGAATGTCATGGTATCTCCTTGGAAAATCTCAAGAAGGTGAGTTAAATCCAATGGCATTACCATGGATACTTTGTTCTCCTTACTCAATTGCTCATCTTTGAAAACCATCACTTCCTCTCTCTATTTCATATTTTCTTAAATATAATTCTATGAAGGGAAGGCCTTATTCTCTTAATGAGGGAGGGGTGGGGGATGAATGTTTTCATGCTTACTTTCCACTTTGACACTTGGGCTTATGCTTGACTTTTATTCTCTCTCCCTTGACTAATGCATTTGTTTTTAAGCTGGAAACTTGGGTTTAAGCCCCTCTTGAATTATAGGTATTACATCTTGGGGCATGAAGGGAAGAACTTCCTACTAAGATGGAATTACTTTCAAAGTTAGCACTAATTGATAGAGTTGTTTTTCAATCTTAACTTGTTTAGAAAGGTGAGCCTAAAATTTAAGTACCATCTTATTGGGGATCTCTCCCTACTGATCAAAATATGAATGCCCTTGAATAACCTACTATGAAACATGTAACTCATCCTTCTCAAAACACGTCTCCCTCATTTTGAACTCTCTCTTGGATAGACCTCTAAGTAGGAAAAGTTGTTAAGATGTATGAGTAATGTTGAGGGTTGTGACATACATATGTTTGAGATTCTTGAGAGGGGAGAGGTAGTTCAATGGATGATTGATGTCAAATTAAGGATAGAACATATTTTTTATTATGGTGAACCTATTTCCCATCATATACTAATAAACTATCCTCAATCTTTGAAACAAAACCCCTTATATTCAACATGTCACTATTGACCTTTAAATGACCTTATCTTATGAAAAATGCCCACTCTATTTTAGCCTATTGTAGTAAATTCCTCATGTTTTCAATCTCATGCCTATGATTTTCTTGTCCATATATTCTCAAGGTGTCAATTATCACCATGTGATTTTCATATCCCAGTAAGGTCTTTCTGATGCTTGATATGGATTTTTTTGGGACATGAGTAGGCTAACCAAGAAAATCATGATGTTTCCATGGCTTATTAGGTTGATAATCAGGTTGCTAAGGGGGTGAATAAGGTTCACAAGGAGGGAAAGAGTGGTGTCCTTGGTATTTAAAAGGATCGTAGGCATGATAAGGGCTCTCATATTGTTAATCAGGGTGAATTTAGGGCTAGCAAGGGTCAGCATAAGATTGACAAGGATCATATTAGAATTATAAAATATCATAGGGTTATTAATAAGGAAGTGAATAACAAAAGTATACCTTGTATTCAGCCATCATTCACCATAATACACATGAATATTAATAATATTATAAACAAGAACAGCCTATACCTTTGAAATGATGATCAAGTTATTGCTATCAAGCCTCTAATGCTCCAACCATATCCCATTGAGCATGCTAGAACTATTAGCAACTAAAGTTACACCTTATTGAAGGAGAGTTTTAAATTCTTATGCAAAATTGGACTAACATGGGAATGGATTAAATTCTTTGGGTGACCTTATAACTAGACCAAACCTTTAGATTATACGGCTAGCTCCCTTGGTACATCACTTTGGCTCAATTCACTAAAACCTACTACTATTAGGGTGAAAAGGGATATAAAGTATAGAAAATAAACCTACTCTAAGTGATGGTTATGTACCTATGTAATAATTCATCCACTCAATTTGGACTTAAACTAACACTATTAATCAATGCAAATGACTGAAACTTCTAACTCCAAGGACTCCTATACAATAATATTTCATATAAAGGTTTCACTAAATTATCAAAACATGACGGCCATGATGGAATTCCTAATTCAATACACTAAATAATCAATATCTCCACTCCAATTTTGGCCACTTAACATTCAAACACTATATATGACCTTTATAAGATTATATACTTGTAACTAGGTGAAATTAAGACCTACCAAGGGAGAAAACACTACCACTTGTACAAATCAAACTAATATAACACACTAAACCTATATCAATGAGTTTAAAAATAATCCTTGGCATTCCATTCATAAGTTACAAAGTTTAATCTTGGTAGAGTTTCCTCATGCTCAAGAGAGGGATTACAAATCAAGGCCTTAAGGGTTGAATATATAGCAGAATGGGAATGGAGAGAAAGAGGGAGAGAGAGAGAGAGAGAGAGAGAGAGAGAGAGAGAGAGAGAGAGAGAGAGCCCCAAAAATAAATAAATTTGACATATATTTAGTCCTTATACAAATTATATGTATTAATATTGATTATTATTTTTCCTCTCCTTGGTAAAATGGCATAGCACTTTATGCTTCATTAGTTTCAAAACCTTGAAGAAGTCTTTCTCCTTCATTGGTGGTGTTTGACCCACATAGGTACCTAAATCCTTGGGCCAAAGTTATGTATTCTTGGTGAAGAAGTCACCCCCCTTGAAATTATGTATTAAATTCATATAACAATTCATATTAAACTCCTATATGTTTTCAACTTAATATTCCAGCTTGATAGGCTCTTAGAAGACTTCCAAAGGCAAGTTTGACTCATTCTTGAAGCTTGACGTAGGAAGGAGAAAAGAGTCTTTTTAGAGAGTGGAGACATTTTCAACATTTCTCACCTCTTTGAAAATGAAAATTTATTTATTCTAACTTATAATATGGTGTATAAGATGTATTATTAAATTTTCAAGGCTTATTTGGAACCATTATGCATTGATTTAGTCTTTTCACTCTTTGAATTGCTCTTCCTTCACTAAGGTGTAGAAGAGAAAAGTTGGTTTTTTATTCCAATAATGAAAAATTATTAATTTATGGTATTTAAATATAATATTAGACCTATAACAAGGCCATTATAACCATAAGGCACTCAAAAAGACTGGATTTTGTTCATAAACCTTGCATTCCTTCATAATTCCTTATAACCCTTACACAAATAAAGATCCTTTCCTATAATAAATTGGAAGAGACTATGGAAAAATGAGATTATTTTTATACATTACCTATCCTATTACATCTCCACACAAAATTTTCTTATCATATCCTGAGTATAGATATAATTTTTACCTCAATTTCTCTCCCAAATTAGGCCTAATTAGCCCTCTCAGGCCTAGAAAGTGAAATCTTGATACTGAGACCCCCCACATATTTTAAACTCCCAAAAACACTTTATTCACTTTACCTATGATATCATCATGATTCATGTCAAATTTGGTGATATATAACACTATCGAAGTATGTAAACCTTGAAATGGTCATTGGCAAGCTTGCATTTTTGAAGCATTTTTTAGACTAGCTTGAAATATTTGAAAGGTTTGGGAACTTATGAGAAAAAAAATTATATTTTTGAGATTGGAAAGTTAAAATAATTATTTAAAAATATCTCTCATTTATTATCATTAACGCATGCTCTCCAAAACCCTATTTTAGGCCAAAAACCTTTAAAAAGTGTAGTTTTGTAAAAATCTATACAAGTGAAGGTATCAAAAAATTACATGTTCAAGATCATTATAGAGTATAAAATAACATTTTTTAGGTTTTATGTCCAATTTATAACATTTTATGTGCTTTGTAGGTCCATCTCTATAAACTAGTCATAACTAGGGTTTAAGACCTATTTGGGATCCTAACGATTGTTCATAAAAATGGGACATCCAACTAACCTAATTCTGATCATAAAACATTCTTATTATACCCCATAAACTAACCCAAAATTATCAAACTCCCATGAAAATTTTGAGCAATGGCATGAGCACTTGAAGTTACTCTTAGGGTATCTTGCTTAGCGTTCTTGAGGCTAGAGAGAGGTCAAGTTTTAGTTTTAGCTCTCATAAGTTATTCCAAATAATTTTTATAGCTCATAAATCTCTAAAAAATTCCTATCCATTATTATACATGATCTTTTAGTCTTCATTACCCTTATTTATGCAACTAGTACACTAGTTAGGGTGTTTGGGGTTTTGAGCTTATCTCTTCCTTACTAGCCCTCAATGGCTCTTGGACTAAAACCTAAGGTTTTTTTATACCTAAAAGTGTATTTGAACCATTTTCATGACTTATAAATACCCTTAATTAGGTTTTATATTTTTTTTCATGCTTGGAGTTCACATAGGACTCTTAGTCTCTTGACTACCCCTGCCCAAGGAGTGGGCAAGGTCTGAGATAAAATAGTGGATATGTCCACTACTTTCATGACCTTATGAATACCATTTAAAATTCAATATACTCAATACCAAAAACTATACCAAATTTCAAAGCTTGATCATGCCTATAGATGTCTCAAAATAATAAATTCTTTCATAATTGGTTGTAGGCCTACGACTGTGTTAAGGCAAGGAAGCTCATTTTGGGTTTAAGACCTTATAATTCATCCCACCTATATATTTAGCTCTAAAACATGTGAAAAATTATTTATTAAATTTATTCATGATGATTCTTTATATTCATGACCTCTCAAAATGGTATAAGACATTGAATCTTATCACTAAGGGTTTGAATACATAATAGGCTTGATGACCCTAAATCTCTATGAATAAATATTATCTTCATCCCAACCAAAACTTGATGAAATGAATTCATTATGATATCTAAGCTTCCTTTAAACTATTATTCATTCAATCTTAATAATTAAAAATACATTATACTCATCTTGTTATAGGGCAGGACTGTAGGTGTGTGATAGGCTGTATTTCTCTATATTGATTGTAGGCTTCAATTAGGTCTGACTATAGCATAATTTTGTGTTAGATTTTGAGCCTTCCTCAATGACTACATTAATATCTTCTAGTCTCAATTAGATTTAAGAGCCATTTCAACAATTCTTTTCTCTTTTTTATTGCCTGAAGCTAGTTTATCCTCCTTCCAGCCACCTGTAGATATCTCTCTTAGGGTTAGGACAATGTGTAGATGTTTAGAACTTAATCTCATATTTATCTTCTTATAACACTTTACCTAATATTATTAGTTAACTATATATTATTATCTATGTGGTGAGAAAATTGGCCCCTCATGTAAATATTTTGAATCCTCTTGAAACACCATTATTGTCTTATACCCTCCATAAGAACACTCTCATTGATCCATCACCCATTATTGTTTAACCTCTTTCACATGTAATGTTTAGGCCAATCCAAGCTGGTTGTAAGTGGTTATAATAAACCATGAATAACATGTAAAGCGTGTACATTAATTTAGGTTCATGGTGTTGATTGATGACTTGAGGTTTAATTGCGACCATTCTAGACCTATTTCCACTTCAACTCATCTCATTGATCAGTCAAAGCTTATTGAAATATATTCAAGGGATATTTTTGTAGGTGGATTTACTATCCCTATGTATAGATTGAGTACCCTTGGATTACCTATGGAGTGAAGACCTTGAATGAGCATAGTGACCTCATAGTTGCTTTTGGATTTTTGCTTTCATCCTCTATTTTAATTTTCACCTATTTGTTCACCTCTATTTCAATCAAAATATTCGAAGAAGACTATCTATATGTGACTGGTATATTTAATGTTGTAATTGTTTATTTTAGCGATTTTCCTCCATGACCTTGTAGTGAAGAGTAGGGTCATAAATTCTAAGATTTCATAAGTCTCCCTTTGATCTCCATAACCTTAATTCATTACTAACTTAGGCTCTAACCTTCACATACTAATCTACATCATTATCTAAGTTGATGAAGGATAGTTGTAGGTGTCTAATTAGATTTTTATAGACTGTTGGGAGTTGGGATGTTGTCTTTAAGAGAGGAGTATGATCTCTAGACCCTAATTGACCTTCAGGGTGTTAATAGAGGTAAAGGGTAATATAATTTACTATTATTTGACATTATTTGGAGAAAATAAGTTTTAAAAATAAGTCAAAGAGTTTTGATAAGGAAGATTCATTTGAGGAAATTAAAGAGTCATGTGAAAGCTTATAATAGGAAATGTGTAATTTGAACCATTTTGAGTGAATGAGAAATATAACATGTGAGTCTATTATTTGTCTTGGTTATTTACCATCATTCATAATTTTTGCTTATCTCTCTTGTTTTTTCATTCATTAATAGTGTGTTTGTAAATCTCTACAAGTATTTTATATCTTACCACTAAATTATTACTAACAATGGTGTGGGTTATTGTGTTGATTTGAGCCTTAGTCTAGGTAGAGAAAATTTGATGGTAAAATTAAGGGGAAAGTTTTACTTTGAATAAAGTTATGAAAGAACACCTTTGAGAGATGGCTTTGGGAGAAGTAGTTGAATTTGGTGTACCAAATAACATGTTTGTTACATCATTGCAAATTAATTATATGAGTTTTTTGAGGTAGTTGGTTCCAAGACTACCAAATTAGATCTTATGCCTACATATGTATGGTTGTTATGAATGGTTGAGGTATAAAGTGTTTTAATAAGGCAGAGGAGGAGTCATTCCATTTAGTGGATATCCCAAGTGTGGGATGAATTTGAGGTTTAAACAATATAGGCAACTAGATCAAAGATAATATGAATTAGTTGAGACCAAGAAAGGTGAAGCAGTAAAGGAATGTTAGTGTTGACTTGTCTAGTGAGAGCATGTGAATAGTGGAAGAATTTTTTTTGTGTAACGGTTTACTTTTACTTTCTATTATTATGATTTTATTATTTTATTATAGCAATCATTGCATATTTTAATATTTTCTATGAAATTAGGATGAGACTTTCATCATTTATACTACATAAATTTGCTTTGAGCCTATACGATGAACCACTAAGTCCATAATTTAATCTTCTTAGAGAAAATGTCAAAGGTTTTTGTAAAATATAATATTTACTCAATTATACTTGGAGGATCCTATAGATTCCATAGTTTTAACATAATTTATTTATATAATAGGAATTTATTCAAAAATGGAGATATTGACACCTAAGTGGTAGAACAATGCAGCATGGAATCTTGGGAATGATGGATATGAACAACTATTTACTATTGAGATACTTGTTGTATACTATTTATTCTTTCCATTATGGTGCATAGTAATGACTACATAGTTAATTATTTATTTGGAGATGAAATAACAATTGATAATTGTAGAAATAAGAATAATAAATGGCATTTTTCATATGTGGATGGATCCACATCATCTGTAAGTTCTATCATTTTTCGATTGAGGAAGATGATCATTTTTTTGATTGTGTATTAATCTATTGGTGACGTTGTAATGGTCTCTCAAATTTCATGTAGCTTGTTTAATATAACTATAGAGGATAATGAGGTGCATGATATTTGAGTGACTTGGTTTTTTTATATTTATATCTCTTTTATTCCCCACAAGGATATGTATTGTAAAAAGTCTGAAACAAAGTAGAGTATTTATAAGTTTTGAAAAATTGTAAATGTATTTGAAGTTAGATTTGTAAAAGTGAACGAGATCTAGCATGTGAGGCCATGGAGACTAGGAGTAGGCATAGTGTAGGTTCTCAAATATATTTTTAATAGATTGGAAGTTGTAAAAATTTAAAATGGTTAGGGCCTTTTTGTCTCAAGACAAGACACATTTTAAGTTGGGGGGAGTGTTCATAGGAGTTTTGTGTCTCAAGACGAGACACATTTTAAGTTGAGGTGAGTGTTAGAAGAGGTAAATGGAAATATAATTTAATATTATTTTTCATTATTTGGAGAAAATAGGTGTCAAAAATAAGTCAAAGAGTCTTGAAAAGGAAGAGTCATTTGAGGAAATTTAAGAGTCATGTGGAAGCTTATATAAGCAATTGAATGGGAAATGTGTAATTCAAACCATTTTGAGTGAATGAGAAATATAGCATTTAGGTCTCATATTTATTTTGGTTATTATTGACCAATTTTGGTCTACATACAAAATTTTACCTAGTCCAATAATTTAGTGGAAGTAGTAGGAAGTCTAAATAGGCAATTTGTAGAAGTCATATCTTACATGTATGGTAGTCTCAAGAAAAAGTGATCATATGGGTTTATCCATCTTGGTCCCTAGTTGCTATGCACTAAGTTTTTTATCATCTACTGAATAATGATAGAATTTGTGCATGTTCAAAGTTGACTCCTTAGTCAAATTTTGCTAAGTTTCCCATACTTAGCCAAATAAACTAGACCATCATCACGATGTCATGTAGGAATGAATAGATAAATCAACTTGAGCATTTTATATATTCACTTAGAAGAATCCTAGGACCAACAGATCAAATGGGTTCATCCCTTTCAACCTCAAGAACATCTCCATCAAATTTGGACCCTCCATGATTCTTATGCTTCAAGATATAAATTTTCAAAATTGATCAAATAATAAATGGCAGTCATGTGAGAGTCAAAATAAATATCAAGAAATAAATCATGCAAGATTAAAATTAATGATTTATAGGATGTCAAATATGTTCATGTGGACATCAAATGATGATCACATGGATGTCAATTTTAATCAAGGCAAGTAACCATTTGGGTTGAAAAGGTTTAAAGTTGGTCAAGATCTAATGATCTACGCTAAGTCAACCAAGTAAAAAGGTCCCTACGATAAAGCCTTCAAAGATATACAAGTTGGACATGATCCAATGGTGTAAGATGATCAAGCCAAGATCCGATGGAGTGTAAGAATTGATAGGAAAGTGAGACCAGTTAGATCTATGGTGCATGTGAATTTGTACATCTTGATCAGATAGTTCACATGAGTCAAATTGGTTAGCAAATCCAAATAACTAATAAGTCAAGGAAAAATGGCATAAGAATGTTTAGTTGGAAAAAAATCAATGGCTTATGGGCATCCATGCACATCAAGATTGATAGAGTGAGATAAGTCAAAAAGATTCAAAGGATCTTGATGATGAATATAAAAAGGACAAGTGTCCAAAGTTAGTGGGTCTTAGTAGAAGATCTAAGACTTGCATGAATTCATACATCCAAATATAATAGCATGAGTGGAGTAAATAAGTCAAAAGGATCTAGGAAACCAAAAAACATAAGGATAGTTGAGCATGATGTAGATAGTCCAAGTTGGCAATCAACAGTCAATATGTGAGAAGTAATCTCAAGACATTTTCAATGAAATTCAAAGAGGTTATTTTGGACCCAAGTAAAAAAAATGTAAAAGATTTGAGTTCGAAGGCAAACCAAAGTTGAACTAGGGCCATAGTTTAGAAACTAAGCATCATCAATAAAGCTCCATATAGGTGAAATAGATCTTTTGGTTCTAATACAAAAGTTAAAGATAGACTAGTGACTATGTGAAAACCAATGGTCTAAGATTGGTTTTCTCATATAATGGAACTATGTCTCACCTCATCATGGTTCATATTTTCAAGTTTATATGGCCACTTTAATGTAGATGTGGCACATTTATACCAATTTCAAGATGTGATCTTTGTCAGTAGATCATTAGATGATATCATAGAGTTCCAAGAAAAGATCTGGCAATTAGATAAGGGTAGTGAACATTCAATTATTTTTTAAGGCCTTTGAAATTGTGCCTTCTTGATAATATCTTGACTCAGTAGCATCCTCAAATTGGTGTTAATACATCAGAAGCAGTTGGTCATTTTCTAATGCATACTTATCTCTCTCCTTTTTTCTATAAATTCAAGCTTCTAAACCTTAAAATGGATCCATCTATCCCTATTTTTGGTATGATCATACTCTACCAAAATTTGTATTGTGACACCTCTTTGATGTAATAAAGACTGAATTCCATCATTTTATAAGCCAGATTAAAGTGTGCTCTATGAATTCATGCACTATAGTTAATTGAATGTATGTTTCGTGCTTATAAGTAGGGTTTTTTTCTCACCTTCAAGAAGTGCTTAATAGTTCTTACAAGTCATTATAAGTGTAATTTATAGTTTATTGTCTAGCTTAAAAATGAATATTTTCCCTCTCTTGCTAATTTTATAACTGATCAATGCCTTATTCTAAAATATTTATGTGAGATTGATGTTTTTTGGTCTGAAAAGTGTCTCATGGTGTGTTTTCTATGATTTAGAGTGATCAAATCATTAGTGTATCACCACTTTTTTACATGATTTTATAAGTTTTGTAAATTCTCTCTCCCTTTTCCAAGAAAGTACTAGTTTAGGTTTAGTGTAGGTGATATATCCATATGGAATCCAACCTTCTCTATAGGTCTGATCCACTTTTAGGATACCCACAACCTAGGATTAGTCCCATGTTAGACTAAATTTGAGTAGGAAGATCTAAACAATCCCCTCCTCAACTAGGGTGCAAATCTAGAACCCCAATAATTTTGGCACACCTAATGGGACCCTGAGTTTATTTGGTATAATTAAAGTTTAAAGATTGAGACTAAAGATTCATAGTAGTAGGAGAGATCTACCATCACCAAAATCTAAAGGCACTTTAGGTTCCAGAGCTCATAGCATCTTTCAGATAATTATTTCATGCCAAAGGTTATAATAAGAGCATCAAGTAAAGGTACTTCTTTTGAACATATTGAATTTCCTCTTACTTCTTATAAAAATCAAGATTCAATAGCACAAGGCCATATCCTCCAAAGTAGTATTTATCTTCTGATTAGTCTATTGTTTTAGTCCAATCTATTGTCCCCACAAGCCAAATCCCTTTTGCCCAAATGGTTATCAGGAATCAAGTGTTTTTCCCTTTTAACAAGGGTATTCCCATGAATTTGGCCCAGTATGATGACATTCTCGTGTCTGCTCTAAAAGTTATCCCTTTCTTATCTAGAGAATGGGATAAAACTACTGATATTGAGCATATCTAAGATATTACCATTCTATGTTTTTTTTATAATGTTACTCTAGATAATGTGGCTATGAAATTACTTGCTACCTCTTTCAAGGTAAAATCATTGTAATGGTATAGGAATCTTCTTTTGACCTCCATTTCTATTTGGGATGAGTTAGGTGCAACTTTAGTTAAGCAATTTGAAGAAAAGTCTGATCATCTATCTTTGGTTGAATAATTAACTACCATAAAAAGGTACCCTCATGAATTAATGTCTGAATTTAACCTTATATTCCAAAATATGTGGATTAGGATCCCTACATTGGTTATACCATCCCTAGAGTATGCATTTTTATATTTCTTAAAGGCCCTTAATTCTGATATAAGTGTCATGATACAGTCCATGGGTGGTAATAACTTGCCAAATGCCTATGAGATTATTATCAGAGTAGAGAATAGCTTGATTCAAGATATTAAACTTACTCTAAGGCCTATAATTCCCTTTTTCTAGAATTTCAACTTGTTCCTCCGCCTCAAGTTCCCCAAATTCTATCTATAACCCCTATTACATCTCTAAAAGTCCAAGTTATAGCCCCTCCTAATTAATCTAGTGAGACTGGTGATTTAAAATCATGTTACAAGATTTTAGAAATGAAATTTTTTCACTTAAGAGACAACAGTACAAAGGTAGACCTTATCAACAACAAAACTAGAGTACCTATTAGTCTTTTAATAATTAAAAACCACCTTATCAAGGTTTCAAGGACAATAGGCAACTTTATCAAAATCAAGGAGTTATAACCTAAAATAATACATATTCAACCCTTGATCCTAATGTGACTTCTATCTCAAAATCTATCTTTCCCCAAAATAACTTAATGCAAGATCTAGGTTGGCAGCCTTCCAATCCAAATGACATTCAGAATCAAGCTTTAGTATCACAAGATATTACCATGCCACAAATGACATAAGAAGAGTTATCTATTTAAGGTGATTAATATCAAGACATTAATATATAAATCCAAGGATAATATCAATAATTTATAGGGTATCCTAATGCTATCAATGTTAATTGGCATTTGGATGATCACATTGCATTCAACCAAGTTGGTGAAACTAGCAACACAAATGGTCAAGTGGCAGCTCTAACTAGAACTAAAATAAAAGTAGTTAAAGAAGTTCAAGATATGATAAACACTTTTAGTTCTCATAATTTTGTGTCAAATACTATCAAAGATCAAGTTTTTGTTCCTATAGCACAAAATATGCAGAACATAGAGACAGTGAAATTTCCCCAAATGCCCCTAACTAGAGAGCAACCAGTGGCTCAAAAATTATAGCCCAAGGTTAGTGGAACTTATTTTAACATTATTGATAAAATTAAGAATTAAATGTTAGTATTATCATGTGGGACTCCCTTGCCATCCCATGGCAAAAGGACATGCTAATTCAATAAATTTCAGATTTCAAGGTATCTAAAGAACCAATTGAAAAATAAGAGCTATCTTGGCCAATTCAAACCAACAAATTAAGTAACCTAATCAGAAAATACATAAAATAAAAAATGTGGATAAATCCAATTTCAATTCAATAAATACCCCTCCCTTTTATCTCTCTTTGATATTGCGTGACTATTTAGTCCATAATTATATGGTAGATAGTGGAGCTAGTAGCACTATCATGTCCAAACAAATTGTAGACAAGCTTGGTATTGTTTATGATCCAAATAATAAAGGAGTATTTGAATTATATGGATCATTAATTAAAATTTTAGGCATGATGAAATTCCTAAATATGACATTACATGCTTTCCCCAATGTTATTATTCAGCAATATGTAGTTGTAGTGGACCTACCTCCCTATTTTTCCATGTGTCTATCAAGAGATTTTACTTCAAAAATTGGAGGATATTTGTTAGTTGATTGGACATATCTAATGTTAAAAACTAGTTATGTAACTAAGGTGATAATACATTATGAACCTATCATAATATTTCATTTGGATCCATATATGTCAAGCATGGTGAACACTAATTGTGTTATCTCAGACAAGGTGTTAGAAAATAGTGAGGTTGAATCTGAAACACCTCTTGATGGAGTCCCATATATTTTCCTTGATAAATGGGCCTCTAATTTACATGATCATGATACTTAAAAGTTAATTTCAATAAAATTACTTTGTGTTTATTGTCTTCATGAAAATGATACACTAATTCCAAAATTGATGAAAGATGAGCAGTCAAGTGATGGCCTGTGGCAGCTATATTTTGATGGATCTAGGAACAAACATGGCACTAGAGTTGGAATGATGTTAATTTATCATGATAATCAAAGTTATTTCTCTTATCTCAAGTTTTAATTTATTTTTTCCAATAATTTCACTAAATATGAAGCACTAGTGCATGGTTTGCAATGGGTAAGAAAGATGAAGGTTAATTCCTTACAAGTCTTTAGAGATAGTGAACTAGTAGTTTACCAAGTAAGTAGAATTAATAT
Organism: Torreya grandis; assembly: GCA_037957365.1. Classification (NCBI taxonomy): domain Eukaryota; kingdom Viridiplantae; phylum Streptophyta; class Pinopsida; order Cupressales; family Taxaceae; genus Torreya; species Torreya grandis. The sequence continues at coordinate 2,489,389 of JARHVA010000934.1, read as the reverse complement.
GTGAAAGAACCCACTACTTAGGTCTTATAATCATAGAGTATGGGACCTATTTGAATAATTTCAAGCCTTAAATATTTAGGCCATATCAATAAATAAGAACAAGCATGCAGATAGGTTGACTGTTATTGGATCATAATTTAGTATCCTAGATAATATAAAAAGGGGCAAAGTCCGATCACACATCAAGGTAGTTGTGAGAACTTTTGTTATATACAACCATGATAATTTTAAAGTATTTGAATATGATAGCTATATTTTTAGATTCTTACAAGAGGAAGTTAAATTCTCCTCAAGGAACCAAGACAAGCATTTATAGTAGTATGATGATCAGATTATGCAATCAAAGACAAATAAGTTGCCTAAAGGATTGGTCACCTTAGAAAATATATTCATTAGAGATGATTAATTAAGAAAAGAAAAGTTTTCTTTATCAAAAAGTAAGAACACTACACAAATGTAGAGACTATAACTAGAAAAATTTTAAATCTAGGTAAAGTTTGCACATCTTCAGAGAAAGAAGCTTTTATTAAGTTATGTTCAAATTTTATAGATGTCTTTGCATGGTAGTATAGTGACCTTAAATTTTTTGATCCAATCCTAGCTCAAGATACCATTGAGTTACAAGATGAGACTAGGCCATTTAGACAAAGGTAAAAGCCAATCAATCCAAAACTTGAACCTCTAACGAGAGCTAAACTGCATAAGCTCATTGAGTCACCCATAATATTTCCAATTAAACACTCAAATTGGGTAGAAAACCTTGTTATAGTATGGAAAAAGAATGGTGAAATAAGGATATATGTCAACTTCCATGACTTAAACAAGGCCTCTCTCAAAGATCACTATCCATTGCCATCAATGGAATAGATTTTATAGCTAATTTCAAGTTTAGAAAGGTTCTCTTTATTGGATGGTTACAATGGATATAACCAAATTTTGGTCAAAGAAGAAGACCAGTAAAAAACAACCTTCACCACAAAGTGGGGGACATTTTCATAAAAAAATATGCCTTTTAGTTTATCTAATGTTGGTTCCACTTTTTAAAAGGATATGGGCATGGCATTTTAGGGTTTTCTCAACAAGTTTATTCTTATTTATCTAGATGACATAATATTATTCTCTAATAGTGAAAATGAGCATATGATTCATCTTAGATAGGTGTTTGAAAGGTGCAGAGAATTTAGAGTGTATTTGAACCCAAAAAATTATATTTTCTCTGTTCATGAAGGTATGCTTCTTGGACATGTCATTTCAAAGAAAGGTACAAGAATAGACCTTGATAGGATAGAATCAATTCTTGCACTATCATTTTCTAATTATACGAAAGCCTTGAAAATATTTTTAGGAAATATTAACTTCATAAGGAGATATAATTTGAATTTTTCCACTTTAACTAGGCCACTTACATCCATGTTAAAGAAAGGTAAAATTTTTAGTTGGTCTAAAAAATGAGTGAAAATTTTTCAATAAATCAAGAAAGCTATAGCCAGTGCTCCTACACTCCTAAACCCTGATTTTACAAAAGATTTATTATTATATAGCTATGTTGACCTTGACATAATATGAGGTATTCTCATGCATCAAAATAAAGACTTTAGAGTAGCCAATAGCCTTTTTTAGCCAAGGCCTAGAAGAATATGAAACAAGGTGTTCTTTTGTTGAGAAGCACGTTCTTTAAGTTATAAGTCTCTTATTAATTTTAGGTACTTTTTATCCAATAATAAGATACATTTGGTGGTTGCACATCCAAGTGTCAAGGACTTTATTTTGAATAAAGATATAAGTGATAAAATATATGGTTGGATAACGAAGGTCATGGAATATGACATTGAGATTAAAGTCACAAAGTTGGTTAGAGGAAAAGGAATCTATGAACATCTAGCCCAAGACTTGTAGGAGTCTAATGAATAGGTTATGGTGTCAAATGATCAAGAACTTGCAAGTAATTAGGCATCAACTTCTATCTAGTTCCAAGATATGGTAAGGTATCTACAAGATAGTATTTATCCTTCTCATCTTACTCCTTCAAAGAGGAGATATTTTAGATTACAGATAATTCCTTTTCTCCTTATTAATAATGTATCATTTAAAAAGGATATCAATGGTATACTACTAAGATGCATAGAACCAAGTTAAACATAGAAGTTACTTAAGCAATTCCATGATGGACATGGTGGAGGACATTACTCAGCTAGGATTATAGATCACAAGATCATAAGAGGTGGGTATTATTGGCTAAGTTTATTTATCGATTGACATGCATATATCAAGAAATGTAGACAGTGTGCCATGTTTGTTAAAAAAGTGAGACTTTCAGCCTTACCTCTCCAACCAATTTTTATTATTCAACCCTTTATCTAATGGGGATTGGACTTTATTGGTGTTATTAATCCCCCATCAAGCTCAGGACACAAATGGATCTTAACTACCATAGATTATTTTACCAGATGGATAAAGTCAATAGTATTAAAAGAAGCCAATGAAACTAGTCTTTTAGACTTCTATGAAGGTTTACTTACTAAATTTGGGGTCCCTTTAACTATAATTTATGATAATCCTATGGATTTTATAAGATCTAAGATCAGCCAATGGGCAGTTCAACATAGTATTTTTCTTAGTACCTCATCAAACTATATCGACAAGGTGATGGCCTTGTTAATTCTACCAACAATAATTTATTGAAGATCATCAAGAAGATAATCATAGATCATGGTATCTCAAATTAAAGTTAGCTTTATGGGCTAATAGGATTACCTATTAAATATCTATTGCCAATTCTTTGTATAAATTAGTATACGGTAAGGAAGCAAGAATGCATATTTCTCTTGAATTCCCTACTTTAGAATTAATGCATCAGCTTGAGATTTTGGAGACTAAGCTAATGGGAATAAGATATGTTTATATCATGGAGCTAGAAGAGATAAGGCATCAGGTCATGTTGGCTATAGAGGCCCATCAAGTAATCACAAAGAGATCTCTTGACAAAGGAACTTCTTTAATAAGTTTCCAAAAAGAAAATTTGGTCCTCAAGTGGGATGAGCATAGAGCCAGGCCAAGAAAACACACAAATTTTGATTCTCTCTAGAGTGGACCATATATAATTGCCAGTTAAAAATCCCACAATACTTTCCATCTCACAAAGATCAATGGTGAAGAACTTCCTATCCTAGTCAATGGGATACATCTCAAACACTACTATTAAGGAAAGCTAATTCCCTTGTACATAGTTTTTTCTTGTTTTTCTACAAGTGTTTTCTAACACATTAGTTAGTTTCCCTTCTATTTTTTTCTAAATAAGTGCTTCTTTCTTACATATATGTTTAGTAGTTTAGTTTCCTTTGTTTTTTAGGTTAGTTTCCCTTTCAATTTGTTTTCTTTCCCTATTGTTAGAATTTTTTCTATCTTTACAAGTGAAGAGGCTATATTATAGTCATGTAATGGTCCATTTATTATCTATGATGATATAAGAGTTATGTATATGATTTGAGTTCTCAAGCATAGTAGGCATGCTGCCTAATTGAATCACCAAAGATGTTGAACAATTTTGGTCTACATACCAAATTTTGCCTAGTCTAAGAATTTAGTGGAAGTAGCAGGAAGTTTAAATAGGCAATTTACATTGGCCATATCTCATACTTGTGGAAGTCTCAGGAAAACTTGATCACATGGGTTTGTCTAGATTTTTCCCTAGTTTTTACCTACTAAGTTTCAATTCATCTACCAAAGTATGGTAGAAGTTGTGCATGTTCAAAGTTAGCTTCTCAGTCAAATTTTGCTAAGTTTCCCATACTTAGCCAAATGAACTAGATGATCATTAGGACATCATGTGGGAATGAATAGATCAATAAAATTGAGCATTTTATATCTTCACTCAAAATAATCTCAAGACTAATAGATCAAATGGGTTCATCCCTTTTAGCCTCAAGAACATCTCTAGCAAATTTGGCCCTTCCATGATTCCTGTGCTTCAAGATATAAATTGTCAAAGTTGATCAAATAATAAATGATAGTCATGTGAGAGTCAAAATAAATCTCAGGAAGAAATCATGTGAGCTTAAAATTGATGATTTATGGGATGTCAAATATGTTCATACAGATGTCAAATGATGATTACATGAATGTCAATTTTAATCAAGGCAAGTAACCATTAGGGTTTAAGAGGTCCTTAAAAGGTTTGAAGTTGGTTGAGATCTAATGGTCCAAGGGAGCCCTAATATTGACACATAAGGTATAATGATCCATACTAAATCAACCAAGTTAAAAGGTCCCTAGGATAAAGCCTTTAAAGATTTATAAGTTGGACATGATCTAACGATGTGAGATGATCAAGCCAAGATCTGATGGAGTGTAAGAATGAATAAGAAAGTGGGACCAAGGAGATATATGGTACACATGAATTCATACATCTTGATCGAATAACATGTGTGAGTCAAACTAGTTAGTAAATCTAAAGAGCTAATGAGTAGAAGACAAGTGGCACAAGCACATTTAGTTGGCATAAAATCAATGGCTCACAAGCATCTATGCACATCAATATCAATAGAGAAAAACAAGTTAAAAAGGGTCAGAGGATCTTTATGATGAATATAAAAAGGATGAGTGTCCAAATTTAGTGGGTCTTGGCAAAAGATCAAAGACTCATGTGTATTTGTACATCCAGATCTAATAGCATGAGTGGAGTTAATAAGTTAAAAGGAGATGTAGAACTAATAAGCATAAGGATAGTTAAGCATGATGTAGACAATTCGAGTTGGAAATTGATAGCTAATAAATGAAAAGAAATCTTGAGACATATTTGACAAAAGTCAAAGAGGTTATTTTGGACCTAGGCAAATCAAATGTATAAGAGTCAAGCTTGAAGGTGAACTATAGTTGAAATAGGGCCACTATTCAAAAACCAAGCATCATCAGCAAAACTCCATATAGGTGAAATAGATCCTTTGGGTCTAATACAGAAGTCGAAGATAGACCAGTGACTATGTGAAAACCAATGGTCTAAGATTAGTTTTTTCATATAGTGGACCTGTGTCTCACCTAATCATGGTTCATAGTTTTAGGTTTAGATGGCCACCTAATGCAGATGTGGCACATTTATACCAATTCTAAGATGTGATCCTTGTCAATAGATCATTAGATGATATCATATAATTCCAAGAAAAGATCTGATGCTTAGATAAGGGTAGTGAGCATTCAATTATTTTGTAAGGCCTTTTAAATTATGCCTTCTTGATAAGATCCTAACTCAATAGCATCCTTGAATAAGTGTTAATCTATCAGAAGTAGTTGGTATTTTTCCAACACATAGTTCTTTCTCTCTCCTTTTTTTTATAAATTTAGGCTTCTAAGCCTTAAAATGGATCCATCTATCCCTCTTTTTGGTATGACCAAACTCTACCAAAATTTATATTGTGATACCTATTTGATGTAATAAAGATTGAATTCCATCATTTTCTAAGCCAGATCAAAGTGGGTTCTATGAATTCATGCACTACAATTAAGTGAATATATGTTCCTTATATCTAGAGTTTTTTTTCTCACCTTCAAGAAGTGCTTAATAGTCTCACAGGTCATTATAAGTGTAATTTATAGTTTATTGTCTAGCTTGAAAGTGGATATTTTCCCTCTCTTACTAATTTGATAATTTATCATTGCCTTATTCTAAAATATTTATGTGAGATTGATGTTATTTGGTCTGAAAAGTATCTCATAGTGTGTTTTGTGTGAGTTAGAGTGATAAAATCATTGGTGCATCACCATTTTTTTACATGCTTTTATAAGTTTTATCAATTTTATTTCCCTTTTCCAAGCAAGTGCTAGTTTAGGTTTAATGTGGATGGTAGATCCATAAGGAAGTCAGCCTTCTCCAGAGGTCTGATCCACTTTTAGGATACCCACAGCCTAGGATTAGTCCCATGTTGGACTAGATTTGAGTAGGAAGATCTGAACAGTCCCCTCCTCAGCCAGGGTGCAAAACTAGAACCCTAATAATTATTTCTTATTATTCATATTTTTTTCTTATTTCTCTTGTTTCTAGCCATTAATAGTGTGTTTATAAATCTCTACAAGTATTTTATATCTTGCCACTAAATTACTGCTAACATAGGGTCTTTCATTGGCTCAAAGAAACATCATATTACCATATAAAGGCTTGAATGGAATGGAAACTAAAATAAAAAATTACCTTATATAATCCAAAAATACCTTAATATTTGTTAATAAGGGGTTTCCAATTGTTGTTTCTTGATCAAAACAAGCTCTCGATGATTGAGCTCAACAAGACTTCATTGGTATCTAAACTTAAGTCATGTAAACTCATTTATAATCCCTTAAAACTTATTTTAAATCACACTTAAACCACTTAAATATTATTTGCATTTTAATTCAAAGTTATGACTTCTATAGGTAGTGATTTGTCCACTACACTCATCTTCACTTGATCTACCTATCACCTTTATGAGCTATTGATCCTCACTGAATAGTGTTTACTTGAGATGAATAATATGAAATTAGATATGTTTTATGAACTTTTAATTAGACTCCAAAACAATTAACCTATCTTCACAAGACATCTGCATTATGGAGTTATTGTAGATGTTTACTAATTCAAGGCACTTATCATTACCTCACCTATCAAGGCTTCAAATATTGATATTGACTAGAATGATACATAAGTGATTCCACACTTGATGCTTGGGTAAGTCAAAGAGGTCAATTTGATGTTTTATTTTCTTATACATGTTCATTATCAGTCTTTATGAGCTACTGAGCTATAGGCTAGATTGGTACATTTAGGCATAATAGGCCCTTCTTGGGTCTTTTGATCTTTGAGTGCGATCTACCATCTCAAGACTCCTCAAACCAATAAAAACTTCATATTAAACTTCTAAAACTTTTTTCACTACTTATTTCATTCCATTTTAATCTCTAAAACTTTTTAATTACATCTGTACCTTATCTAAGAGGCTAACTCATTCAAAACTATCCCAAAGAGACTAGGCTTAAACTAAAGACCTGTGAATATTTTCATGGGTGAATGAGGTATGTAATTACATAATAATTTATTTTAATACCTTTATATATGAGTACACTTTCTTGACAACTTAGGCTCTGCTCTGAATATGACCAAAAAGACTATTCACAAGGATAACATAGGAAATAGGTTTTATGTTATAACTACCTTCTTGTAAGGATTTAATTGATGAAAAAAAGTATAATATGTCTTATTTAACCCTTAAATGACTCCAGTAAAAGCATTCCTTTTTATTTAATTCTTATCTTTATAAATAGGTACAAGAATAGGCCCCTCTTAGATGAATAGGCCGTAGTGACCTATTGTCACTCTTAGTGATTGTTCATAAATAAAGGGCCACCAATATGGAAAAAAATGACACTTATTTCAATTTTAATTAGACCCCTAACAATTTATAAAGTTTTATCTCATAACTCTCTCTCCTCTTTTTGTATCGAGCATTTGAAAAATGCCCTTTTAGAGCTGCCAAGGAGGTGAATATAGGAGATAAAATGGTTTTCTTCATTTTAAGACATAAAATATCCTTTAAATCACTTATTTGAAATTTTAATAGATAAATAAGGTCTTTAAGATGCTTTATTCTCAATTTTTAATTAACAATTATATAGATGGCCTCAAAATAGGCCTTTTTGGAACTAAAACTGCTAGAATCACTTGAGAGCCCTAATGAAACTGATGTAAAATGTGTACAATGTGTCTATTTAGGCTTGAATAATTACATAATGTCTTGATAAGAAAATTTTTTGGTTATAAGTGTTGCCATTTGGCCTTGGAGGCCAAATTGCCAATAATATCCAAATTCATAAACTCTCCATCTGATGGATTACTAAGATGTAGTAAAGGATCTACATGATGGTAGATTAAAACTCAAATTAATCCTTAGTGGAGTTCAAGTTGAGCCAAGCTCATAAATGTGGAGAGATAGATGGCTTATCTAGAATATAATCACTAAACCTGTATTATCATCCTTAGGGGCAAAGGAATCAATGACTACCCCACCAATACTTTAGGATTCCATTATTCATAGGAATAAGACCATAGATTTCTATGATACCACTTTTAGGTATTGTAGGATCCAAACATAATAGAAATTGATTTAATTAAAAATCATGGTGAAAATACATAGAGATAATATTTAATCATGTTCTATTATATTTTTTACTCAATGAATATTACAAACACCTACATATATATAGTATATAGTGGTTCTATATTCTAGGAGGTTACTATAACCACTCCTCCCATAAATATCTCATAATCTCTTAAGTTGGTGACTTGGGTGATTCACTCCAAACTCATGTACAAAACTATTATAAAATACTCCTAATATATATTATTATTACATAACAATAATATATTATTAACTAACTTGCCATAAGTAAATAATATTTACCATACAGTAAATAACAAACTACTAATTTACCCAATGTAAATACTAATCCTCAACATACTACTTATTTATAACTAAATGCTTATTGAGTTAGTCTATTCTACTAGCATAAGTGTATATGAATGGTAATTGAATTAGATATGTCTTTGGGATAGATATAAATGAGTAAGAGTAACCTGGACCAATCCATCTAACCTACCAATTATAAATCATTGTTAACTAACCTTAACCCAGCTTGGTTGCTCTACTTTGTGCCTCAAGTGATTAGAGGGAGTACTCTTCCTTATGATATGCTGGTATAGGGAAGATATTTACTGGGCACATATTTTGGTGTGATATCACCTGGGTATTTGGGAGAATCACCAACAAATAATAATGATAAACTTAATCCTAGTAATAAACATATAGTCACACAAAAAGCCTCTAATGATATAGCTAATAAATTACCCACCCAAGTTTGGATCTCTAAATTAACACAAATACACATTTAAAACATTAATATGCATACACATGATAAATTAGATAAGGTAACTATAAATATTCAAGCATTCAATCCATATGATGCATTTCTATATCCATCTAGTTGGCTAGTTTACTTAACATTAAAATAATGCAAAAAAAACACTATGGAAAAAACATAACATAATTCACATTGTCAAATTCACATAATTCCTAAAATACATAAAATATTTCTATACATAATTACTCACAAAAATGCTTATCATCTATTATATATTACTATACTTCCCTTAAAATTTATGGGCATCTCATGATTCTTCCATATTTTATACTATGATTTCAAATTTATCTTCCTACTATGTCTAATTTCAAAGCCTATCTACTTGCTTCCATTTTTTTATCATATTATAAATTAACATATATACATGGAAACACCATCAAACCACAAATATATATTTATTAAATATAAAAACATCAAAATATTTACAATGCTCACAACTCAAGATATATAATCATGTCTTCATGTTGTTAGTTTAATAACTTTACATGTGTCATCTATTTATGTTAAGTATATAGCCTAATTTTATTCACTCTTCAATACACAATAAGTTTTAACAAGGTATGTGAGTGTGATAAATGACATAATTTTACATGGGTTCTATGTTGTGCCAATCATATACCCAAAAACCTTGCTAAATTGGGGGCACATCATTATTCTAAACAAATACTTTTATTGGTTGTATTTATCCACAACCTCTTTTTAATATTGTGTTGTATATTTTACATATGTATTTATATTCATTCATACTCTACATGTGAGATATGCTAGTTTCCTTTACTTTAATATTACACAACATGCTTAAACATGCTTACTATATACATCAAAAACATACTATGGTTCATTATTAAAAAACCTATCATCCATATACTACTTACTTTCAATGATTTATATATAATTCAATGTTATACTTAATTTCATGATGCAATGCACTTCCAATACTTACAAATTATTTACATACTTTATCTACAACTCTATAATTATAATACACATTCAATATTTCATGTTCTTTACATGCTTCATCCACTACTTCAATGTTATATTGAAATACATTATACAATGCAATATAGAAAATCTTTTTATATTTCAAAGTTCTATTTATAATTTTCCAATATGAAAAATATTATTACATAATTATATATTTCACAAATGCTCTCACTTTTTATTTTGAAATAGGATATTTTCAAGCTAGATCCATCATCTCAAAAGGGGGAATCATATTGTGTTTATCTTGAATTCAAAACCTCACTAGCAACTTATTTGAGATTTATAACAACATACACTATTGAAATTATCAATATTATGGTGGCATATGTCTTACACATGCACCCCAATATCAAAAATAATTGAGCATAGGTTCACATGTAAAAAAATTTAAAACATTTACAAAGTCTAAATTAGCACTCTATATAATGTAGGGGGCATGATGTTTGTTCAGTACTCCCCTCTTTTCTATTTTTTAATAAACACATTTTTTAATAAGTAATAATTTGTGTATAGATCCATCTATATTAGTATGGTTTTTATTTTAAAATTGGACCACATTTGGGCTTAGTGACACTCCATGCCCCAGTTGTATTTTAGCAAGCCATGTAATAGCTTCAACCTCTTCTTTATTTCAAAAAATGAGCCATGTTTGAGCTTAATGATGTTCCACATCTTGGTTGAAATTTAGCAAGCCATATTCTCATTTCCCCCAAAAAAATTAATCTTCACTTTAGATATTAGTAACACTTAATGGGTATCACCCATACATTTTATCATAATGCTCTTCACAAGTAAAAGCATATCCTTATTTAATTTAAAATATTCACTCATTGAGACTTGATCACTCTCAATTTCTCCATAGGTTCAAATCCCATGAGTTATCATAGTTATGGTTTAGTGACACCCAATGGCCTACCAATCATCCTATTACCACTTTCATAATTTTTTGTTCTCCCTTGCTAGGAACAAATTAAATTTACAGACACCTTGGCTTCACTTGGGTTAGATGGTAACCCAAATTCCTCCTCTAAAGACAAAATGTGTTTCCATACTTAGGTTTTATCTCTTTCTCCTTTACTCTAGTAACTTAACTTTATTGCATCACTAGAATAAGGGGAGATGTAGACACATGAATTTAAAAAATAAATTCTTGACAATGTTTATTCTTGACCTCCTTAACTACCTTAGTCTTTTCACATGTCAATAATAAAATCATTATATAAACCTTCATTTTATTATAGATACTTATAAAATAGCACACAAAAATCCCAATTTCATTGTTATTCATTTATATTCTACTCACAAATCATCCATTAAAAGTTGTAGAAGTTTATGACATTCTAGGAGAATACCACACTATGTAGATAGGATCCTATTGTATCCATGTCCCCTAGTGTGCTCTTATCCTCTTATATCCAAAAAAAACTTTAAAAATTTATGAAATTTAATAATGGTTATCCCACACTTTTCATAAGGTCTACTCATGAAAATACTCAAAACATTATTCTATAAAAACACATTAGAGCCTCTCAATTCACTACCTAAAAATCATCTGTCAATCTGATTTCAAAAACATTCCATCTTGATTAAAATATAATTATTATTTTTAATTTAAATTTTGTTGTTTTCTTAAATTTATAAACCCAAATTAATAGTATTTTATTTCTGGTCAAGGGTATATATTATCAAACATTATAATCAATCTTATAGTTGTATTCATCACGTATCTCTTACTCTCCCAAAAAGAGATAACTACATCATCCTGAGGTTAATTTGGACTATTTAGGTACTACTCGATCAACAAGGGGTTTTTTAGGATAGCTCATCCATATCACACTTCCTCATTTTTCCCCCTTTTAATTTATCTCTTTTGTGTGTGCTTATCTTGGACTAGGGAATCAAATTTAAAGGTCTTTAGTTGACTATTTGGCCCTTACACAAAATTAAGAAACCCTTGTAGGTAGTTGCACCGTCTCAAACAAGGAATTATTATGTATGATCATGATGGAAAAATAAATTTTAATGTAAATATTCACACTATGTCCTTGGCCTCCTAGTGTGTTCTTGTCCCTTTACCCTATAGAGTGTTAATTTATATGGTGACATAACTCAGAGCTTGATTTAATCAATTCCTAGTCATCCCACAGTATATATATCTAGAAATATACTAATAGAAATCCAAGTTCAAATTTATCATTTTACTATTCATTATATTATAGCTCACTTTCATCTTTTTACTTTATTATATTCTATTGTATACTATTATACATTAGTTTGTATAGTTTATTCCTAGTTAATTTATTAATTCCAAATAACTATAAGGTAAACAATGTTATCCCATATGATATACCTTGAAGGTATTATTATTATTAGTTGATGGTGATTAATTTTAAGGCCAAGGTATCTATTGAAAGGTATATTGAGATGTGTTTCTTGAAATTTTGATGTAAGGGGTGCATTGAAAACATATAATTTAGATGAAAGAGGTATCTGCGAGTTACCATTAAGATTAAAAAAAATTGAAAACATACTCTTAAGATCCATCTCTTGGGTGATACCGTTATATATTTATCTATGGATATATATTAAAGGTATTACTATGTTCCTGTGAATTGTGATGGTTTTGAACTCTAGGTTGTCCCTTGAGAGATACCTTGAGAGGTATGTATTTGATGATACCTATAGAGGTTTTTATTAGGCATGAAATTTAAAATTATCTCTTCAGTGAAACCTTAGAGATATCTCTCATTTTATAAAATTTGGATAGAATATGTTTCTTTAAAATCATTTCAATTTGATATAAATAATATGTTTTTAAAAACATATAATTTAGACAAAAGAGGTATGATATTTAAGGCATTACCATTTACTTTTGGTGATGATGGATTTGATGAGTGTCATTTAATCAATCTTTTAGATTGATGTCTATCAAACCAGGGTTAGTGTCCAAACCTATCTGTAGTAAAGTTTATGGTGGTAGATCTATAAGTTGGTATTTTGGGGGATTTTGATGATCTTATCTAATTTTTACCAATGAAATAATTCTTCTAAGATAATTTCTTCACACACTTTCTGAAAGAAGAGATTAATAACTCATTCGATCCTTTACTTGAAATCAAAACACACTTTCGTACGTGCTTGAAATAATAAATTTAAATCTAATTCACACTTGCTAAAAATGTAAATCTAAATCTAATTCACACTTTTTGAAATTTTAAATCTAAATCTAATTCACACTTACATGGAAATTTAAATCTATAACTAATTCACACTTTTCTTAAAAATGTAAATTTAACTCTTCATTCACACTTGCTGGAAAAATGAAATACCATTGAAATGTAAACCTAGAATTTACTATTTTATGAATGGCTAAGACATGAAATGATTGAAGATACTTTGATTATCTAATAATGGAGAATTAATTTAATATAAATATAAATACCATACAAAAATTCTTGGTTCCATGGAGAGTGGGCCCTTTCTCTTCTTAGAGTCAAGAATGAAGTTTACTCAGTACTGAAAGCTAGAATAATTCTACATTAACTCATGAGAGATAGAGTTTATAATATTCTTGGAGATAAAAATATAACCATATTAATTATTATCTTACTCTAGATGAAAACATACATATTTATACTCATTCCTTGGACTAAAGATAGTATGCTGAAAAATAGAACTACTAGTCAATTTGTTATTCCCCAAAGATAGGAGATTCAAATTGATTATAATCTTAGAGAATCCAATGATTATCAAAAAATAGTTATACTATCCCTATAATAGTTTTAAGGTCCAAATATATTTAAAAATATATCAATATTTAATCCTTAAAAATAGGAGGTAAATATTTCATTGATGTGATTCTAGCTGTAGCCATCCTTCTTTCCTGCAACTCCCATATCTCCTAAATCTCATATCTACAAAGTCTATAGAAATAGACCTATAAATTCCATAGATTCTAAATCTATGGTGTCTATATAAGTAGTTCCATAGAGTCCATATAAGTAGTTCTATATAGTCTATATATGTAGTTTTGTAGAGTCCATAGAAGTGGTTCTACAGAGTCCATAGATGTTGGCTGAGTGAGTCTGTAGCTTCAAGAAACTGAGGTCAAAACTAGAAATTCTCAAAAATTCTATTTCTTCCATCCTTCTTATGTATTATTCAAAACCAAAACACTAAAACATGTTACTTTTTAGGTATAAATGACAAAATGGTAACTCAACCTTTGGCTTGACATAAATGAGATAAAGTAGTTATTTTTCATGTAATAGTTAGCTAAAGGTCTATGATTTGCATAAGATTATATCCTTATAGAGATGAAATGAAGGAAATTTTATGTCAATGATGACCCATATTTTAGGCTCATCATCTCCCCCAAACTTTACCTTTTATAAGTCCCATCACAAACATTTAGCTAGCTTCATTGGTTCTTGGCCTATTTTCCATGCCCTTGCTGAGATCAAATTCATCTTTGATATGCCAATCTATATTTATTATAAATCATTTATATGTTTGAACCATTATTTTCCATATGTTAAAATCTTCATCAAATTGTGGTGCCCAATTTTTCCATCCAAAAGCTCGTATGATAAACAATGGAGTTCTATACCTGATTCCAATCCATATTTGCTTTCCTCTAGAATTTATTACTTCTATAATTTCTTCAAGAATTTTTTCAGCTCTTCTTCTACTCCACCTCAGATTTCTAGGAGACATAACTTCTCATCTTTTGAGAGATACTGATAATTGGTCCCATCTTTTTACACTAGTAACAATTACTGAATCAAAGCTTTATCTTAAAAATAGGTCAAATGAAACAATATAGTTATACAAAGCTTCTAAATAGTGGTTTTTATGGTAGTATTTAAACAATCTCTCTTGAAATTATGGTTAATCAATTTTAGAATGGAGAAGGTTGGTCTGATACATAACCCTATAGTTTTAATATGATTTTTATATTCTTCAAATCTATTTTTCCATGCCAATTAATTCTTGAAAGTGTAATGAAGTGCTCTCAACTAAACTTCTCCTACATGTAAATTTATCAAAAATTTATTATGTCCATGATATATTATCAAATCATGCAGATAAATTCACAAAGGAGATCCTGAGTATCAAGCCTAGAACTGTAGAATATTTATAAAAATGTAGATGGATCCAAAATCTTGTAAGGAAGATGGAAAGATATTCTGAGGATCTACCATCTATAAAAAATTTCAAATAAAAACAAATTGTATGCATAGAAGGGTTGTCTATAGGCCAGAAGAATCTCTCCTAATTTGCAAGCATTCTGCAAGTCTTCCTCCAAAGTCTGAGTTTTAGTTTCTAGTATTTCTTTTTCATTTTCCAATTTCTTATTGGAATGACTAAAACTTCATTCTTATATTTAATTGATTGATATTCCTCTTAAGCTTGATGTAACATTTCTAATAGAGGAATATATAGAAAAATGGTCTGACATCCTTCATTAGTAAATGTTTTTAGAGAAAAGGTAGGCTAACTATCCTTAACAAAAAATATCTAGGAAGAATTCAATAATTTATGTTTTAACTTTCTATTTTCTTTATCAAGGCTCTTTATATATGTCCATGAATTGACTCTTCCTCCTCTTTTTATTTTATTATGTATTCTAGTTTATTAACTTTCAAAGCAAAATTCAAAGATGTTATTTGTAATTTTTGTTCTAACATAGAGTTGAGTTGATCCTTACTCTATAGTTGGCTGAGTTATTTACAATATCTATTGCTTATTGTTAAATCAACTTTTGGGCTTTAAAAAGTTCCATGGTTAGCTACATGACAATATCCTTGGCACTGGATGGTTCTTCTTCTTCAAATGTATATATATCTTTACCTTTGTCTAATGGAACTTCAATTTGATCATTTTATTCTCTTATTGAATTACCTTGTTCAAATTTTGGTTCCTTTATTGGAGATCTTTCTAATTCCTTCAATGGTTACATGGTAGGGCTTTCAACATGTTCTTCCATAAGAGTTATTTTAGGATTCTCACATTCTTCAATATTTTATTATTTTAAAGGTTTAGATAGTATTTAAGACTATCCAAAGTATTCACTACTTCTTATTCATCTTCATCCAAAATAATTAACTTCCTTCTACTTTTCTTAGTTCTCTAGGCTATAATTGACTATTTTTCTATTATAGCAGTCAAACCCTTAGCCTTCTCAAGTCCTATTAAGGTAGAAACTTGTCTTTTTAATTTTCTTCTACCTGATTAGAGAACTAGTTGGTCAACAGGTTCCTGAGGTTCTTGTGGAGGCTTTGAAATAGTGAGGGTTTGAGCAGTTTGAGATCTTATAACCCTTCTTGAAGAGAGAGGAGTTTCCTTTACAACTACAAGTTATTTTTACTTTTTACTTGAGCTCATTTGTTTGGTGGGTGTATCATCTATAAGGGATTGTCTTTGTGACTAGATTGAGCCTAATTTTCCAATTTCTTCTTGTATATGTGGGACTAGAATTTGTCTAATGACTCTATTTTCAAAGGCTTCCCAAAATTCTTGCCCCTATTATAGGAAATGATGTTGAATAATTAGGTGAATGAGGCCATGATGTCTAAGGGAAACATTAAGGGTTATGGTCATCACTTGGAGGTGACCATATAAGAAATATGGAAGGTTAATTTTGCACTGGAGGTTTTGCCTTCTATGTTTAAGATGTATCAATATTTTCATGTCTTCCCCTCCCAAAAGACTACATTGCCCTTCATAGGTGATATACTTGATTACCCATAATGCCACAAACTACCATAGCTCCAATCTATTCATTTCCATTGAATTGAGAAATCAGGTCATTAAATGGAATTCTTCCTATTACTTTCATTCCTTCATCTAGGATTTCACGAATAACCTGACTAAAAATTGGAATAACTATTCCTTCAATAGTATAAAAATTAGGAGGAAGGTTTTTCATAAATTCACTTACTAGTGGTTCATGGAAGTCTTAAAATTTTTGGATGAATGATAGCCAACCATTCACCTCAAATACCACCATAGAAGCCCTATCACTGAGGAATTTGGTTACCTTTTTTTATTTTGACCTTGTCTTTTACCCCATTCTTTCCTAAATTTATGAATGTCAACCAAATTTCCACTTATTGTGGAGAAGTTTTCCAAACTTAAACAAGGTTTTGTACTTATTTTCCTTTGGAATTTGTAAAGGAAAGTATCTGGTACACTTTGTATAGGCTATTAACTTCTAAGAGCATGTTATGTGTGTGAGTTTAATTCTCTATGAGCTGGTGGTAGTTGTCATCATTATTTTACATGAATTTTGGCTCCACTCAATGTCTATGGAGTGGGACTAATGACTATTAAGGTGACTTGAACACTGACATGACTAATTGAATGATGGCATGGTACGGTGGTAGTTTTATTGTTCACGTAGAGGGGATAGTTATTGCTTCTACCACCTTATGCTTTTGCCATGTTTGATCAATAATGATTAGACACCATTTAATTTTGAGGCTTTTTATAGGATGATGTCATAGTAATGCTAATGATGAAATTGATTGCATTAGTTATATTTATCCATTATGACATGTGATCCTTCATTCTTTCTTTTTCATGCTATGATTATTCCTTTTTTTAGTGAATAAATGATTCTCTAGTTGTACTTTTTCATCTCCATTGGAATAACCTTATTTAAATTAAAAACTTATAGTTCACTAAAACATGAATAAATAAACTTATCACTCACTTATTCTTACCTCTGATCTTGTTCTTCTCTTGCCATTCATCTTTTACAAATAAGTTTACATGAATTAGTTAGCATACTTCAAAAGAATAATTTGAAGTTTCATTGTATGAGGAAATCAATCAAGATTTCATGATCAAACATTTTTTTTTAATTTTTGCTCCTTGACCATTACTGGTTTTCTAGTCAAGGCCCTTTTTAGTAATGCATAACTAGCTAACAAGTTGGTTTTCTAGCTATGCACTGTCAATAGTGTCCCTAAAAGGATTTTCATGATTGAATTTTTTTAAAAATTGGGAATAGAGAGTAATCATTGAAGGACTACTTTTATGGAGGAAACTGATTCCTCTAAGAAATCTATTTCACTTTTCATTTTTTTGTATAAATTCATCTTTACTAAGAGGTTTTTGAAAAAGTTTCAATCTATGCCCATTGACTATAAGAGTCTTCTATTATCATCAATGGGCATCAAATTGATAGAACCATTTTCAAATACTTCCTCTATGTGATATGGTCCTAACCACCTTATTTGTAGTTTACCTTTGAATTGTTGAAATTTTAAGTCAAACAATAATACCCAGTCTCTTTTTTGAAAATTTCATTGTTTGATGTGTGAGTCATACCAAATTTTTCTCTAACTTTGCACCAATTCAGTCCTCTATAATACTTCAATTCTCATTTCATCAAGTTGATTGAGTTGCATGGGTCTCTCCTTCTATACGTTTACCAATTCAATTCCCACTTTTAATGATATTTTCAATGTTTATAATTCAAATTCAATAGATAATAAGGGTCTCTTACCATAAAATAACTCATAAGGAGAGAAACCAGTAGGTGTTTTATAGGTGGTATTATAGGTCTAAACTACTTCTAGTAATTTATCTACCCAATCTTTTCTATTGGTACTAACAATATTGGTCAGAATGGTTTCCCATTCTCTATTGGTGACTTCAACTTGTCCATTAGCTTGTGGGTGGTATGGAGAAGACTTCCTATGTTACGCTTGATATACATTCATGAAGTACTTTATCATGTTTGACATGAACTAGGGTCCTTGATCTAAGAGTATCTCCCTTAGAACACCAAATCTCTGTATAATTTTAAAATATAAGAAATTTTCTATAACTTCTTGAGCATGTGTTAAAACTTCAACTTTTGCCCATTTGGTAACATAGTCTGTGTAGACTAATAGATATTCCTTTCCTCTAGATGGGGGATCTATAGGTCCTATAAACTCAATTCCCCATTTCTCAAATGGTTTTAAAACTAGATGAGGATGGAGAGGCATCTCAGCTGAAAGAGTGGGTTTTCCCATTCTTTGCAATGCATCGCATTATCTAACATATCTTCTTACTTGTCTGTGAAGGGAAGGCCAATAGTAGCCTTCTCCTAGGATTTTGTGTATAGTCCTCTGCATTGAGTAATGTCCTCCTGGTTCATCATGATAAGCTTTGATGATGTCATATGGTTCATTATTGGTTACACACCTATGAAACACATGATCAAGTCTAAATTTAAATAACATTCCATTAATCCATTTAAAATAACTTTCTCTAATTAAATGTTTTCTTTGCTTTTTTGAAAAACATAGAGGAAACTTCCCTGTATCAATTTAATTAGTGATATCAAAAAACCATGGATATTTTTCTAAAATATAAAACAATTATTCATCTATAAAATCATCCTCCACTAGTTCTTCTTCACTTGAAGTGTCAAGTTTGGATAAGAAATCAGCAATCACATTAAATTTTCCTAGTTTATCTATAATAGTTATATCTAATTTTTGTAAAATCAATAGTCATCTGATAATCCTTCCTCCCACTATTGGTTTGTTGGTAAGGTATCAAATAGATAAATGGTATATATAGATAAACACCTTATAATCTGTTATATAGTGTATGAATTTATTTATTGCATAGACTACAACAAGAAATTCTTTTTCAATTGTGGTGTAATTTCTTTTAGCAGGTGTCATATTTTTGTTGATATAATACATAGCATGCATGTGATCATTCTCATATTTTTGTCCCAAGACTATATATATATATGTATATATATATATATATATGTATATATATATATATGTATATATATATATATATATATATATGTATATATATATATATATGTATATATATATATATATATATATATGTATATATATATATATGTATATATATATATATGTATATATATGTGTGTATATATATATACATATATATATACATATATATATATATATATATATATATATATATATATTAAAGTTATGTCCAATCTAGTCCTCTTAATACTAGGCAATACTAAGATTGGTTTTGATTGTTTCAAAAGTTTGTTGGCAATCAGCACTCCATACAAACTCATTTTTTTTTTGTGAGCAAAGCAAACATAAGAGCAGTTATTTTACTAAAGTTGTCTATAAAGCATATATAATATATAGCATGTCCTAAAAAACTTTTAACTTTTGCTTGTGTATGTGGAATGGGTAGGTTGGAGATTATCTTAACTTTCTTGGGATCTACCTGAATGCCTCTTGTAGAAATATGATGTCCTAGCACTATTCCTTGATCCATCATGAACAAGAATTTTTCATAAATTAATGATAATTGATGTTCCTCACATCTTGTCAAAACTTTTTCTAAATTAGTAAGATATTCTTCATTGGTTTCTCCATGGACAGTGAAATCATCCATGTAAACCTCCACATAGTCATTAGTGAGGTCAAAAAATATTGCTAGGACTACTCTTTGAAAGGTTGAAGGAGCATTGTAAAGTCCAAATAGAAGTAATCAATAGGAAAAGGTTCTCTAAGGATAGGTGAATGTGGTTTTATCTTGATCTTCAACTTCTACCATTATTTGGTTATATCCACTAAACCCATCTAGAAAAGAGAACTATTTTTTTCTTACCAAATTATTCAGAACTTGGTCAATGAAAGGTAATGGAAAATAATATCTTAAAGTGGCTTTGCTAAATTCTCTATAATATACACATACATGCCATTTCCAATTATTTTTAGGTATAATTACCAATGGTTAAACCCACTAGATATCTGAAATGGGGTAAATGAATCCTACATCCAGTCATTTTTGAATTTATATTTTGACTATGTCTTTGAATGCTAGATTTATTCTTCTTTGTGGTTGTCTTACTAGTTTTATTGATTTTTTGTAGATATGATGTGTACATACACTTGGGTGAGTTCCCTTCATATCAGTGTAATCCCAATAAAAATCCTTGGTGTGTCATTTTAAGACTTCAGAAAGTTGATCCACTTTGTCATTTGTCAGCCAACTATTAATGTTCAAGACTTTTCTCAGTAACACCATGAGAGGTTTAGTGCCTGGATGATTAGGTTCCAATTGCTTAAATTCACTAATTAATGAATTCAAAAGACATGTATGAGGAATTATCATATGTAATGTAGTTACATTTTTAACAAATCCTTTTCTAGGAGGAATATCTCTTGTAATGGGTAATGAAATGCACTCAAGAAATGGGTTTGTTATGTTTCTACCCAATTCCAAATATTTGCCTAAATAAAACTATGATCATATGATGAAAAAGTAGTAGAATTGTTGAGATAATATGTCCTAGAAAGTTTGGAGATTCCATAGATTCTGGACTAGTAGAGTCCATAGATTCTGGATTGGCAGAGTCCATAGCTTCTGGACTAGCAGATATTTTTGCTAAATGGTCATGTTCTTCATAACCTTGGATTACTTATTCATTAAATTCTTCTAGATTATCTTTAACTATAATTGTGGAGAAAGATGAAAAGTCATTTGTTATATTATCTGGCTAATCCATCTATATTTTTTCTATGTGGCTGACTGATGGTTTTGTAGGAGGGTACAAAGAAATGTTTTTGGATTTTAAATCATTGTAAATGGTTATGTCTCCTAACTTGTAATCAATTAGTGTTACCACAGTATCTATCCATGGTCTTCTTAGAATTAGGGGATATCCTAAATTCTTGGTTTTAGGTTGCAGCACCATAAAGTTAGTTAGATACTCCCAAGATTCAATAAGTACTAAAACATTCTCTATAGTTCCTTCTATTTTTTCCATAGATTGATTATCCATTTGAAGGATGGTAGTGTTAGGTTACATTCCCATTAGGGATAGTGTTTGGAGAGTATCAGTTGTCATGACATTGATTAATGCCCCTAAATCTATTAAAACATTTGGAATTTCCTTTCCTCTTATTGTGACTGTTATGATAGGACTACCTGGGTCTACATACTTGGGTATTAAGACTTTTCCTACTAAAAAATTAGCAAGCTTTCCATCAACATGTATGGTTTTTGGATACTATTTCTTTCTTCTAGGTGTCTTGACACACAAATTCTTGATGATTTTATTCAATTTAGGAATATCCCTAATATCTTGTAATAAGGGTACCTCAATACTCATCTTTTGCAAATCATGAATCAAATCTAATTCCTCTTTGGTTTCAATTTCTTTTAATCTCTCAAGGAAAGGAACTACTAGTATAGTGACATTTCCTTTGTGTTTATTAGAGTTTTCCTTACTTTTAGTTTCTTTATTTTTTAGTTGAGATTATTTTATTTCTTCATTTCCATTAGTATTTTAAAAATGAGAATTAGTGGTTCCTTTATAGTTTTCCTTGATCTTAACTAAATATTAAAGTAGTCAATTGCTCCTACATTCATTATGTTGTCTTATTCACTGACATAAATAGGTGGTGGTTGCTTATTCTTTGGATTGGATATTGGTTGTGTAGGCATTGGGGGTTGATTAACTTATTTTAGATGTTGGAAAATAGGGGATGGCATTATAGTTTGATTTTTTGGTGGTATTTTTGGTTGATTATATTATGGATTAGGATTCTATTATTGATTTCATTATGTATGTGACTATTGTTGGGGTACCCATGGTTATTGTGGCATCATCCATGGTTGACATGGTATCATCCATAGTTAAGGTGGTATCTATTCTTATCCTTACCATGGAATTTGAGCTGATGGAATTTGTGTTTGTTCCCATATGGATGAAGGCATTAGAACGTTCCACTATGATGTCCAAGGATTACCTATATTTCTAGAAGTAAACTATCCTTGGAACTGGTTTTATGGAAAGAATCTTTCCCTCTTAATATAGTTTAGCTCTTTACTAGATTGAATGTTTGATTTCATCTAATTTTTCAAAGTGGGAAGATAAGTACAATGATCTATGTCATGATCTTTTCCTTCATATATTCCATAAGATGAAATGTTTGTTTTATCCAAAAGATAGTCTCTAAGGGCATGTTTTAACCTACACTTAGGATAGTATATTGCCAATGGTTTTATTGTAATGGCTTTAACCTAAAGGCCATCCAGTGTAATATTGAGTGTGACCAAAATTTCTATCTTTAGATTAGAAAATTCTTCCATCAATTTACCCATTTCATTAGATTTCCCTAGTCTTGTTCTCCTAATCCCTGGTTTTGTCTTGGAGGAGTTAGTACATAGTTCTAAAATATGATGAAAGGATAATTTATTTATATATCCTCCTCCCATTAAATTTAATGCATCTCTAGAGAAATATTTTTCATATAAATTTGATCATTAGGATTGGAAAAAATGGGAAAAGAAAAAGTCATCCCTGGTACTGTAACTTGCTAGTTTTGTTGTTCAACCATATCTTCTTCTTCTGATGGTTCTTGAAAACTAGGATTAGCTTCCCAATGAATTTTGGTTGAAGGTTGTTCAAATTGTTAAAAACTTTCTTCAGTGATGGCTTGTTCAAATTCTTCTTCTAAATCTTTTACAAATTCTAAATACTCTCTTCTTGAAAATGGATGTTATGGATGAATTCTTCCTATAGGACTTGGTTAAGACAACACTTTAGTCCCAAATAGTATTTTAGGAGAATCCTAAAGATTTGATTCCATAGCTTGTTCAAGTATATCATCTAAAGATGATGAAGGACTTCTTTCATGGAGATCTAAAGTATAGCTTTCATCTTTTGTTTTTGGAGGGTATTTAAGAACAAACCTTCCTTTAGAATCTCTAGGTCAGAAAATAAATTGATTACTCTTTGTTTGATGTTTATTGGTTTTATATTTATTTTTTTACTATATATCAATAAGGTTTACCTTACTAACACCTAATAATGTTCTTGGAAATGGTGACAAAAATGATGAGTGTCATTTAACTCTTCATTTAATCAATCTTTTAGATTGATGTCTATCAAACCAGGGCTAGTGTCCAAAGTTATCTGCAATAAGGTTTATGGTGGTAGATATATAATTTGGTCTTTGGGTGGATTTTGATGATTATAATATAAATTTTAACAATGAAATAATTATTCTAATATAATTATTTCACACACTTTTTGAAATAAGATATTACTAACTAATTCAATCCTTTGCTTGAAATCAAAACACACTTGCTTAAAATTGTAAATTTAAATTAATTCACACTTCATGAAACTATAAATATAAATCTAATTCACAATTATTAAAATTATAAATATAAATCTAATTCACACTTACATGGAAATGTAAATCTATATCTAATTTACACTTTACTTAAAAATGTAAATTTAACTCTTCATTCACACTTGCTAGAAAAATGAAATACTATTGAAATGTAAACCCAAAATTTACTATTTTATGAATGACTAAGATATGCAAAGATTGAAGATACTTTGATTATCTAATAATAGTGAATTAATTTAACATAAATATAAATATTGTACAAAAATTCTTGGTTCCAATGAGAGTGGGCCCTTGCTCTTCTTAGAGTCATGAATGAATTTTACTCAGTACTAAAAGTTGGAATAATTCTACATTAACTCATGAAACATGGAAAGTTTACAATATTTTTAGAGCTAAAAATATAACTATATTCATTATTATATTACTCTAGATGAAAATATACATATTTATATGCATTATTCAGACTAAAGATAGTATGCTAAAAAATAGAACTACTAGTCAATTTGTTGCTCCCCAAAGATAGGATATTTAGATTGATTATAATCCTAGAGAATCTAACTATTATCAAAAAATAGTTATACTATCCTTATAATAGTTTTAAGATCCAAATATATACAAAAAAAAAAGATTGAATCCTTTAAAATAGAAGGCAAATATTTTGTTGATGTGATTCTAGCTGTATCCATCCTTATTTCCTATAACTCCCATATCTCCCAAATCTTGGATTTGAAAAGTCCATAAAAATAGACCTATATAGTCTATAGATTATATATCTATAGTGTCTATAGAAGTAGTTCTTTAGAGTCTATAGAAGTAATTCTACAAAGTTCATAGAAGTGGTTCTTCAGAATTCATAGATATTTTTCAAGTGAGTTTGTAGCTTCAAGAAATTGAGATCAAAATTAGAACTTCTATAAAATGTTATTTCTACCATCCTTCCTCTGTATTCTTCAAAACCAAAATACTAAAACATGTTTCTTGTTAGGTATAAATGACAAATTAGTAACTCAACTTTTGGTTTGACATAAATGAGATAAAGTAGCTATTTTCTATGCAATAGTTAGCTAAAGGTTTATAATTTGCATAAGATTATATCCTTAGAGAGATAAAATGAAGGAAATTCCATGTCAATAATGAGCCATATTTTGGGCTCATCAAGATTTGAGGTCCAAGGTATATCTTCTATGATACCTTAAGAGGTATGTCTTAAAAAATAAAATAAGAGGTTTATTTAAGGATATACCTCTTAACGTATCTCTTGAGATATCATGTTAATTTGATATGAGGGGGGGATTTTGGAAAGATAATTTAAATATGGTTCATCTCCTATTAGATACCTTGTATGTATTAATTTTTACTTATTGATGGTAATGGATTCGAGGGCTAAGGTACATCCTGGGTGACAAATCGAGAGGTGTCTCTTGGTTGATATCTTAATAGGTTTATATATATAAATAAATCTCAAGGTAACTCTCAAGGTGTCATCTAAATTTTATGTAAGGGGTGGGTTTTGAAACAATACAATTTATCAGCAAGAGGTATCTCCTAGGAGATACCTTCAAGGTATTACCATTTATTTTTATATGGAGATGGATTTAAGGGTAAAGGTATATCTAGAGAGATACATTGAGAATTATCTCTTAGGTTATATATTGAGATGAATATCTATGGATATACCTTTAATGTACTACTATTTACTTGTTTATGGTTATGGATTAGAGGTCTAAGTTATCTCTTGAGAGATACCTTGAGAGGTATCTCTTGGATGATACCTTTAAAGGTTTCTCTTAGGTAAAAAATTTCTAAATATGTCTTGGGTTATAACTTGAATATGTCTCTCATTTTATTAAAAATGGGTAAAAATTATTGCTTTTAATTCATGTCAATATGATATAAGTAATGGGTTTTTAAAAACATGTAATTTAGATACATGAGGTATCCCCTATGAGATACCATGAAACTTTTATACTTATTAACAATAGTAGATTTGAGGGACAAGGTATCTCCTAGGTGATACCTAGAGAGGTGTATTTTTGGTGATACCTTGAGATGTTTCTCTAGAGAGATACCTCTCAAATTAACTCCCAAGGTATAATCTCAATTTGATGTAAGGGGTGGATTTTGAAAAAACATATAATTTAGATTAAAGAGGTATTACCTCAAAGGTATTAGTTTTTAGTTATTTGTGATTATGGTTTTTAGGGAAAAGTATTTCTTAGATGATATATTTATAGGTATCTCTTGGTAAATACCTCTCAAGGTATATCAAAATATATCATGTTAATTTTATATAATGGGTGGCTTTTGGAAATATAATTTAGAGACAAGGTATCTCCTAAAAGATAAATGTAATGTATTACCATTTACTTGTTGATGGAAATATATTTGAGGGCCAAGGTATCTATTGAAAGAAACACAAAGATATTTATTTCATAATACCTAGATATGTATTCCTATAGATATACCTTAAAGGTATTACTATTTACTTATTGATGGTATTGGATTTTAGGTCTAGTTATCTATTCAAGGATACATTGAGACATGACTCTTAGGTGATACCTTGAGTGGTTTCTCTATGGAGATACCTATAAATATATATCTTAGGAAATAGGTTGAGATATATCTTTCATTTTTATTAAAATTGGGTACAAAATACTAGATTTGAAATCATGTTAATTTGATATAAGAGGTGGGTTCTAAAAACATATAATTAAGAGGCAAGATGTATCTCATATGAGATACTATGAAGGTATTATTATTCATTGTTTGAAGGTGATGAATTTTAAGGCCAAGGTATCTCTCAAAGGTATATCTTGAGATATAATTTTAGATATATCTATTAGATAATACCCTGAAAGGTATCACTTTGTTGATTCTTTGAGAGATTTTTATGTGGAGTTAATCTCAAGGTATCTCTTGGGGGATACCTTGGCTATATGTATCATTTTTATAAAATTTGGAAACAAGATGTAGAATTTCAAATTATGATCGATTGATATTAGTGGTGGGTTTTTTAGAACATATAATTTTTATGTAATAGCTATCAACTAGGATGTACCTTAAAAAACTACTATTTTCTTGTTGATGGTGATTGATATCAAGCTAAGGAATCTTTATGAGAAATGTTGAGGTATATTTTGAGTAATATGTTGAAGTATATTTTGAGATATATGTTGTGGAATCTATTGGGTGGAACAAGTGAAATCTTGAGAGGTTTATCTTAGGTGATTCCTCTCATGGTATATCTTTTTAAATACCTTATATAGATCTCTTGTTTTATAAAATTTGAATTCAAAACATTGTCATTCAAACCATGTAAAATTGATATGGTAAGTTCATTTTGAAAACCTATAATTAATATATAAGCGGTATCTCTTAGGATATACCTTGAAGGTATTTATGTTTACTTGTTGATGTAAATGAATTCAAGTGCCAAGGTGTGTCTTTGGTAATACCTTAATAAGTGTCTTTTGGGTGATACCTTGAGAGGTTTATTTATGGATTTAATTTTCAAGTTATGTCTTAAGTTATTATCTTAAATTGATGTAAGGGGTGGTTTTTATACTAAATAGGAAAGATTTATGTCCTAGATATACCTTTAAAATATTACCCTTTACTTGTTTATGGTGATGGATTTGAGGGCCAAAGTATCTCTTAAGAGATACATTGTAGGAGGTATCTTTTGGTTAATACCTTGAGAGGTTTATCTATAGAGATACCTTAAAGGTATTCTTATTTACTTATTGATGGTCAATAATGTGAGGTCTAAGTTATCTCTTGGGAGATACCTTGATAGGTATCTCTTAGATTATAATTTTAGAGGTTTCTCTTAGGCATAATTTTGTAAATTATGTCTTAGGTGACACCTTGGATAGATATCTGACTCAACAATGGAAAAAATAGAAAGAGGCAACTCCATAGAGATTAGATTGTCAAGGGGAGGCTCTTGAAAAATAAGCATATGGTCAGGGTAATGATTTTCCCATAGGTGATTATAATCATTAAGAAGTGACTCAACAAAGACTAGCTTGTCAGAGTGAGACTCCTCAATAATAAGTATAGTATCAAAGGGTGATTCATCATAGGTTAATTCATCAAAAATAGGTGGTTCAACAAAAAAATCTTAGATTGGTTGGTTCTTTTGGCCTTGGTTTACAATCAATTGTAAAATACCATCTTTGAATATATCTTGGTCCTCGAATGATTGGCTTGGTTAGAGAGGTATTGATTGGCTTTATTTTGACTTATCAATTGGAAGAGATTTTCTAAAGTAGGGAATGGTTATCAATAGATGAATAATGGCTGAAAATTAGATAATGATAGGTTTAAAGAAGGCTAGTTTATGGCCTAAGATAGTAACTCTAACCTTTCAAGTTACGATTGGATAACTTTGTTGGGATGAGTTACCATATGTGGAATGACTAGGAATGGTAATGGTAGGGTGTTACAAAGCTTGGTTTCTTACATAAGCCAAAGGATGAGGCATTATGATATAAATGGTAGGGTGTTATGGATCTTGATTGATCACACAAGCCAAAGGATGAGGTCCTGGTATAGAAATAATAGGGCATTATGGAGCTTGGTTGATCACACAACCCAAAGGATGAGGGCCTAGTATAAAAATGGTATGGCATTATAAAGCTAGGTGGATTATGTAAACCAAAGTATGATGTCCTAGAATAGATATGGTAGGGCATTGTGGAGCTTGATTAATTGCACAAGATAAAGGATGAGGTCCTAGTATGGTAATAGTATTCTTTGGATTCTATGGATCTTGGTGGCTCATACAGTATGAAGGAGGGTTAATGGTATGTGTAGGGGACTAGATGGTCAAAAAAGGGAGAGTATCATATGTTAACCTATAAATATAAGTTATCATTGAATCTGATACTTGGTTTTATTCCCCATATTGAGGATTATAATGAGGATATGGGTCCATCTCACAAACCACTTCTTCACCATAGGGGCTCGATCAAAGTTGATTTATGCAGCCATTCTATCATAACTTGGATTTTACATGACTCCACCATAAGTGTAGCTAGACATATCCATATTAATAATTAAAGCTCCATAAAAATGCCTAAAGTTCTAAAAACTCTAAAAAACTATGTCTAAAAAGATAAAAGGTTCCAACTCTATCTAACTTGGTTAAAGGATGGAGTTGTATCTCTATAAAGTTATATGCTAAGACTCGGTATAAAATATTATAACATCAAATGTCTAACATTAAATGTCTCACATAAATATTTCAATTGGATGGACTAAAAACATAATGCCAAACTCTAGGTCCAAAGTGTTCCAGAGAGGTCTAATCTAGTAAAAATAAAAGTTGATAGGTCTTTGGGTCAAGTGTGGCATCAAAATCTAGGATCAAATAGGGTATGTGCTAGGATTTTTGGCCAAACACAATGTCAAACTCTAGATTTAAAATAAATGGGCATTTAATCTTATGAATTTGAAACATTTTGACATAAACTAGGAACTTAACTTTAGACATGGACTTCATCAAATGGTATAAGGCACAAAATAAAAGGCACTTGGAGATATACTATTTTCTCCCAAAATCAAGGCACAAACAAATAGTTCTCAGATTTGGGTAAATAATTAACCTAAGTTATGCAACCTAAAAGAAAATGGTCGGTATCTAAGCCCCAATTAGAAAAGGCATAAGCAAAAATTAGTAAATGTTTGGAATTCAAACTTTTCAAGGTTAATTAAAAACTCAACTTAGGAAAACTAGGATTTTAAACAAAAAAGATAGAAAAAGGTGAATGATATAATGACACTAAATAAAGACCATAAAGGCATGCATGGTTTGGTTCAAAATCTAAAACTTGGACACAAGACAAAACAAGTATATAAAACAATTTGAGTAGAATAATGACATTATCTCTCTCCAAAGGTGTAAAAAATGGTTTGTTTCAAAAATCTAAGGCACAAAATTGAAATAATTTGGGCATCACAATATTACCCATTTCAATTTAGTGATAAACATAATGTTTTTGGCACAAAGTTTAAAGAAAAAACATGGTATCAAATGGACAACATAACACCTCCTTAAAAAATAGAGTGGTGTGGATACAAAACTCATTTTTGACATGGAAGACAAACATATTTTTACACTCAAAGACAAAGAAAGTAAAGGAAAAAAACCAAATACAACTAAGTAAATTGTCCTAAGCCTTAAACTGACAAGGTTTCTTCATATTATTGAAATCCATCTATATACATGATATTGGGAGGATTTTAAGTATTAATCCAAAAATAAAAGTGTATGAAGTAGTAGTGTTTTTAAACCCCCCTTATCCCAAGATATTTTAAAAAATCATGGACCTTTGAACTACTCACCATGCATCAATAATATGTCTATGACAAGTGGGGTTTTTATAAAATTTAAATTTTTAACCATCTAGATGGTCCTATGTGTGATTAACACTAGAGATGCCTCACATAAATTGAGTTAATATCAATTAAATTACTATGCAAAGTTATATTACTCTACATAGATATTCCATATCTATACTATTTAGTGAAATCCCTTGGTTAATAAGACTTGACTTGGGTTTTCATTATGAAAGGAGAGGTTAGCTACTCAACCCCCTGGATCTTATAATATACGTACCCTAATTTGTATACCCCATTATATAATGGGGTTAAAACGATGTTAAGAGATGAAAAACTAGGTCAAATATTCCTTAAATAACTTGTTAAGAAGCTATGAACTCCTGTTCACAATCCAAATTTCATGAAATAAATGTCTAATTGGAAAGACTTTAGAGGTTATTTTTAGATCACACAAACCATACAAGTTTTAGGGAGAGCCTAGGCAACATTATTTTCATGCCTTGGACTAGGAATAAATTACAAGTGCAAAATCTCTTTTGGTCACCCAAGTTCCCTATAGGGGATGTGGGGAGATCATACACACACTCTTCATTTTGTAAAAATAAACAAACAAGCAATAAACACTTTCAATAATTTGAAATCTAAGTAACTGTTGATTTTATACACTAAATGAAATGTTTGATAAAGTTATTTGTCCCCTTGGATTAAATTTTCAAAACTTGAAAGAATTTTCACAAATAAACTTAACACAAATCACCTAGGTTCATTTTTAATCACTTAAAATCAAATTTTCAACACTTAGCAAATCATTTTAGGCACCAAAATGAAGTGTTCACAAATTTAAACTTGCAAATTTATGTTCTAATCTTTCCTTGGTCCTACAAGGGTTAGAGAGTTTACTTATACTTTGAACACATTAATTGATGAGAAAACAAGTTTTGAAAATATATCTCTCAAGTTTACATAGAGCAAACCAATAAATACATAGAGAAAAATTACAACTCTACAAAACAAGTGTTTCTAAAATAATGTAAATTTTGAGTAAATAAAGCATATCTTTCAAAATTGCTAGTCTATATGCAAAAATGTAACTAACATGGAAAATTCACAACTCTTAGAGTTATGATATTGTAACTTAACCACTATGGATGGCCTAACTACTAGTTGTTAGTTGTAAAATCATAACTATAAAGATGATATCATGATTTGTAAAGTCTTAATATTGCAATATCGTGACTATAGAGTCATGATATTTTAATATTACCACTAACTCCTATAGACATATATTTTTTTAGTGTAAACCATGGAAGTTAAATTATAAACAACTAAAAATAGAGAAAAATCATAACTGTAAATTAAAGAGATATGGTAAATTTTATATAAGCGATGGGTTTTTAAAAACTTATAATTTAGGTGCAAGAGGTATCACCTCTAAGGTATTACTAATTATTTTTTGGTGATGATGGATTTAAGGGAAAAAATGTCTCTTGGTTGATATCCTGAGAGATATCTCTTCAAAAATACATCTCAAGGTATCTGTCAAGATATAATGTTAATTTAATATAAAGGGTGGATTTTAGAAACATAATTTAGAGATAATGTATCTCATAAAAGATACATTTAGGGTATAACCATTTACTTTTTATTAGAAATGGATTTTAGAGCCAAGGTATCTCTTTCATGATACATAGAGATATTTTTAAATAAATACACCCCAAAGGTATTATTATTGACTTTTTGATGGTTTTGGGTTTTGATTTCAAGTTATCTATGCAAGGATACCTTAAGACATGATTGTTGGGTGATACTTTGAGTTGTTTCTCTATGGAGATACCTATCAAGGTATCTATTAGGAAATAAGTTGAGATATCTCTTTCATTTTTATAAAAATTGGGTATAAGATGTTAGCTTTGAAATCATGTCAATTTCATATAAGAGGTGGGTTTGAAAAAAATATAATATAGAGTTAGGATGTATCTCCTATGAGATATGATGAATGTATTATTATTCATTGTTTGAAGGTGGTTTATTTGAGGGCCAAGGTATTTCTCAAAGTTATATCTTGAAAAATAGTTTGAGATATATCTATTAGAGGATACCCTGAAAGGTATCTATTTGGTGATTCTGTGAGAGGTTTCCATATGGATTTATTCTCAATGTATCTCTTGGATGATAGCTTGGAGAGATATATCATTTTATAAAATTTATAAATAATATGTTGAATTTTTAATTATGGAAAATTGATATCAATGGTAGTTTGTGAGAACATATAATTAAGATGTACTAGTTATCACTAAGGAGATACCTTGAAAAAACTATTATTTTCTTGTTGATGGTGATTGATATGAAGCCAATTATCTTTATGTTATATGTTGATCTATATTTTGAGTGATATCTCATAGTATATTTGAGAGATATGTAGAGGTATATATTATATGAAATAGGTGATGTCTTGAGAGGTTTATCTAAAATGATACCTCTCATGGTATCTTTTGGTAACTACCTTGTAGAGATCTCTTATTTTATAAAATTTGGATTCAAAGTGTTGGAATTGAAATCATGTAAAATTATTATGGAAAGTTCATTTTTTTTAAATATAATTTAGATACAAGAGGCATCTCTAAGGAGATACCTTTAAGGTATTTTTTTTACTTGTTGATAGCAATGGATTTGACGTCCAAGATAAGTCAAGTAATACCTTAAGAGGCATCTCTTGGGTGGTACTTTAAGAAAATTATATATGAAGATACCTTTAAAGGTATATCTCAAGGTATTATCTCAAATTGATGTATGGAGTGGATTTAAAACAATGTAATTTAGATCCAAGAGTTATGTCCTAGGACATAACTTTAAAGTATTACAATCTACTTGTTGATGGTGAAAGATTTGAGGGCCAAGAAATCTCATGAGAGATACATTG
Organism: Torreya grandis; assembly: GCA_037957365.1. Classification (NCBI taxonomy): domain Eukaryota; kingdom Viridiplantae; phylum Streptophyta; class Pinopsida; order Cupressales; family Taxaceae; genus Torreya; species Torreya grandis. The sequence goes on along the minus strand of JARHVA010000934.1, from coordinate 2,456,038 downwards.
AGAGGTATCTTGTGTGTGATAGCTTAAGATTTTTATCTATAGAGATACCTTTAATTCATTAATATTTATTTTTTTATGGTCATGGATGTGAGCTCTAAGTTATTATTTTAGAGATACTTTGATAGGTTTCTCTTCGATGATACTTTTAGAAGTTTCTCTTAGGTGTAACTTTTGAAATTATGTCTTGGGTGATACCTTGGAGAGATCTTTCATTTTATAAAATTTGGATACATTTTGTTTATTTTAAATAATTTCAATTTGATATAAGTGAATTTTTTTTTAAATATATAATTTATATGCAATAGGTGTCATCATTATATAAATTGAAGTTATTACTATGTACTTGTTGATGACATATTTTAGGACCAAAGTGTCTCTTGGGTTTTAACTTGAGAAGTATTTTTGGGGGGATTATTTGAGAGGTATCTCTTAGGATATTCCTTGAGGGTTTATCTATGGTGATACATACCATGTCAATTTGATATAAGAGTGGGTTTTGGAAACATAATTTAGAGATAATGCATCTCGTGAGAGATACCTTGAAGGTTTTACTATTTACTTTTTAAAGGTGATGGATTTTGTGGTTAGGGTATATCTTGAGAGATATATTTAAAGGTATTTCTTAGGTGATACCTTGAGAATTTTTTATATGGAGATAAATTAAAAATTTTACTATTTAATTTTTGATGGTGTTGGATTTGAGGTTCAAGTTATCAATTCAAGGATACCTTGAGACATGTCTCTTGGGTGATTGATACCTTAAGTGGTTTCTCTATGGAGATACCTCTCAAGGAATATATTGGGAGATAGTTTGAGATATATATTTAATTTTTATAAAAATTAGATACAAGATGTTAGCTTTTAAATCGTATCAATTTGGTAAGGAGATACCTTTAAAAATTACTATTTTATTATTGATAGTGATTGATATGAATTGAGGTATATTTTAAGAGATGTTAAGGTATGTTTTGAGTGATACATTAAGATTTTTATCTTGGGTGGAATAGGTTACATTTTGATATTTTTATATTAAGTGATACCTCTCAAGATATCTCCTTAGAAATACATTATATATATCTTATTTGAAAACAAATGGATTCAAACTTTGGCATTGAAATCATGTCAAATTCATATGATAGGTTCATTTTGAAAACATATTATTTAGATACAAGAGGTATATCATAGGATAAACATTTAATGTGTTACATTTTCCTTATTGATTGTCATTCCACATGGTGTGATCTCACTCATATAGGAGGTCATGAGCCTTGGATTGAAATCTAAGAGGTACTGACTACCACGATCTTTGAAATCATTATAAGTGGCATCACCCCAGGCATCTGAGAGGTTGGTAATGTGTTTGATGCATACATATCACCCAGGGATACAAGTAAAATAGATCATGACATGTGTCCTAATCCCACTTACCTAGGACCTTGATACAATCCTAAAGTGTACTAACTATTCTAGGGCCCCAAAGAAGTGAGATTATGCCATGTGGTATGATCTTATAATCTAGAAGGTTGAAGATTCAAATCAATAATTTAAAGGGCTTGTGTAAGTAAGGAAATAAGATCAAAACACATGGAAACATCTCAAGCACCTAAAATATCTCAATAAAGTGACTAAGTCTTCAAAGTTCATAAGGAAATGAGAATGTGACAAGTGGTGACTCTATGCACCAATAAATTATATGGTATGACATTCCCAAAACAAATTTGATGATGATGTAGTGATCTCTTATTTTGTGCTCCATGAATAAATTTCTAGATAATTTCCCTCTTTCGACTTCCCCAATCCTCCCTGACCCCTTTTGGTCCCATTTTATTGACTTACATATCTTCTATCATCTTTTTTAAAAAACTTCCCATGTATGATGAAACTACACTCTAGATGATGAAACTAACCCCTCTAATATAGATCTAATTACACAAAATCCATGGTGTTTTTATAATATAGGTGATGGTTGTGTCTTAAATGGTTAGTTTTGTATTAAAATATGGGTGGTTTTATAAATTATGGTGTCAAATAACATTCACCTCTTTCAAGTTTGCAATACTCTGGTCCTCTTATCTTAAACCCAAGAAGTCTTATTTTAATTGGTTAATAATGTATAAAAAGTTGGTTGTGGGTGTTGTTTTGAATAATTATGGTCTTGGTAATCCTATTTGTGCCTTCTATAGTGATGTTGAATCTATTGAACATGTGTTTTATTCCTACCTGTTTGCTATTAATCTATGGCAAAAATGTCTTAAACCTTGGAATATTATTTTTGGGTATGAACTTGGATGTTTAAACATTGATTTTGGATATGATTGTCCCAAAATTAAATTACATCTTTTTTTTCACAAATTTTAGCTTGTTTTCTCTACAAAAATTCCTTGGTTTTTTTAGAAACAAAGAACCTAGAGGTGTTTCAAGGTAAGGCTAGAGTGCTTACTGAATTCATAATTGAAGTCATCCTTCATTTTTTGTCCTTGTATATTTTCCTTCAATTGAAGATTCCATAGGAATAACTTGAAAATTTTCTAAGGACAGGGTTGCTCAAGGTGACTTTGGATTACTTGCTTGACCTAGGAGGGTGCCCTATATTAAGCCCACATCCAGACTGGGTTGTGTCTCACCCAATAATAGTGGAGTAAATATTTCTGATTTTGAATGATATTAAATCAAATATTCCTATTTTTACCAAGGTGACAATATATTTAAGGAATGGATCACCCTATCCAAGTTTGAAAATAATGGTATTGGTGAGTGGGTGGTCATAAATGACTCTGCTCTTCAATACTTTTGTAATGAAGAACATGGTGGTTACATTATCAAGGAGGTTAGGGAAACCTTCAATCCATTTAACCTAAACATTTTTATATAAATAGGGAATGAGAATGTAATGGTAACTCCTTCATCTTAGAGTTCTTTTTTACATGTTTTTGCTCAGGGAGTGCAGGAAGAAATTTGGCAACAAATTGACAAGAACATAAATACCTTCTCTACAAAATTAGAGAAGTTGATTAAAGGTGGTAGCTCATCATACATATAAGATGTACTAAATTATGTAAGGTATAATAATATTAAAGGCCTCTTGGATAAATTTTATCATTACCCTACAAATTTGATCGTAGGACATAAGCTGATTAGAAATGCTAGTGATAGAAGCTCCTTGGAGGGGCACGCTTTGACTAGTTCAGATGGTAGTTATGATGGGGAAGGTGTTGCTTGAATCAGGGTGTTAGACTTGTATCTTTGATTCTACCACCTATTGGGTGCCCTCTATTTATTTTGTGTTTGTTCTTATTAATTTGATGTGACTAGTGTTGTTCTTCTTTTGGCTACCTGTTTGGCAGTGTCTGGTAAAATTGTTAGTTTTTTCATTGGCTTCCTGGTTAACACCATTTCCATTGATACTTTTCATCTTATTTTTTTAGGGTTACCTATTTAGATCCACTTTTATATTTAACTATCAATTATTATGACTATGGGTGGGGGATGCCCCACTGCTACTTTTTGTTTTACTTGATACAATGTATATTTTTGGCATCTAGAATTCATTTATAAGTAATCGATCTTCAATATATAAAAAATATGGTGTTAGTTTTATCACCCATATATAAAGTATTAGTTCTATCACCTTATATTCATCTTCCAAATTAGCTCCCAAAAATCATTCTTTGATGTGTTTTACATGTTTTTTATCATGTTTCTTGTTCACTCTATCCTAAGTCCACCTCTAATCAAGCCCACCTCACTCCCTCTTCTATTTCTAGTCATTTTGAGTTCCTCCCAAGTTCAACTCACAATTTAACTTAGTTAAACTCCCTCATGTAAGCTCCCAACTATTTCTAAAAAAAGAACATTTTTGGATTAATTTCATATCTAAAAATACCCATAATAATTTGTTATTTTTAATCTTTTTCAGCCATAGTATTTTTATAATTTCTTAAAGGTCCAACCTCTATATTTTTCATGTCGACTACATTACCACAAGTGAAGAAGTGCTATTGGTCTAGAAACTTAGTTTTTACAAACCAAAACATTTGTCATCCTTAATTAAACTAATCTTTATTTATGGTTGTGTCTCCTCTCCTTCCCCATGTATTAGGATGCAAAATGTATCCTCTCATTAGAGACTTCTTAAAATTCACGTAAGGCTAAAAGGATATATCATACTTAATATTATTTTATCAACATAATGCATGCATTCTAGTTGGTCTATACCTTGGTCAAGTTGGGGTCTCTTTTGATTTTAGTATTGTTTATTTTTTAGATTAGATTAGTGTAGTTGTTGTTGCATTAGATTAATTTCTTTATTCATAAATGAGAAAATTTTATAGCGAGGGAAGCTTACTTATTTTCATGATATTTTATACCAAAAATAAACAATAGTTAGTTTGATTGTTAGTACATTCAAATATATTTATTTTCTCTTTAGTAGAAAATTCATTCCATAAAAAATCCATAGGTATATCTTATTAAAATTTCAAAAACATTTCTATCCAATATATTATTTCATTTTCAAAAGTTAAAACAAGTTATCTTGCATTTAAAACAACTAACTAGACAATCACAAGAGCTTAGATAACCTTAGGCGCATAAATAGATCTAGTATATCCCTAATTTTGTTTGTTTTGGTATATTAAAAGTGATGTTTTTCTCTTTGAAAACAAAATAAAATCAGAATTTGTATTCCTTGTCTCTCTTTAGAAAATCATTTGAAAAGCTTATTTGTAGGTCAAGAAATTTTTAAAATAAGTGATGTGACATTTTTGTTTTAAACTAGATTTCCTTTTATAGTAATTAAATATTTAGAATACATAGTTTTCATACACAATCCATCTCACACAAATAAAAACAAAACTATAAAAACATCGCCACCTAGTTTGCATCTAGATAAAGTTAATAAAAATCAGCACCTTGCATAATAGTGTAGGTATCTTTCTCTTTCCTTTGCATGCATTGTGAATATTAGAAAAGGGGTAAAAGAAAATTTTATTTTAATTTACTTTTAGTTTTGTCAATTTTTTTCTTTTAGAATTTCAATTCCATCAAGCAAACATTTATTTACATCAACCCAAAAACAAAAAAAAATGTCAAGAAGCTTTACCAACACATGCAAGCATCCAGGTTCCATTAGAAGCCTTGCCAACACATGAAAACATCCAAGATCCTTAAAATCCTTTCCTATTCATGTAATCACCTTATAAAAAGCCTTACTTCAAGCACTATATCAAGTATACACCACAAGTTATTGTCTAAACAAGCTCATATGCTTCTATCTTAGCTTTTTACCTAGCTTCCTTTGGATGACCCTTCCCAAGACACTAGGACTTATCTACCATGGTTTACTCCTTAGGTTTATATCACCTTCTCTCATAGTTTCCATACAATCTAATATTAACATTGTCTAAGATGTGAGTTTTCTATTCCACCCTAATTCCTCATCTTATTGTTGATTCCTTGATTATTTTAGATGAACAAGAATGAATTCCTAATCCACCTATCAATCCACTTCCTCATAATAGAGGTCATCACTATAAAATTATCTAGGCTTAAATTCCTACTCATACCTCATTTTTATCCTTAGGTCTAGCCTCATATTATATAATTCACATCTTGTGGATGGCATTGACTTGGCATAGACAACTTGATAGAGTAGATATTTTCATCCAAGTCATTCAACCTAATCTCCCATATTTCCCTAGTTATAACATTGACCAAGAGCTTCACCTTCTTATGATCTTTGAAAGCAAAAGGCCTTATATCTATATTTCAAAAAATATTTAATATTTTAATGAGAACCATGATTTTGTTAATGTCATTTGATTCTATCATAAGAACCCATTGCCACCACCCATTATGAATCACATTCCACCTAACAACCAACGTAGTCTATAGCCCATCCATTACATCATCTACCTCAAGCTAACCTCAGGGATTTGAGTTCATAGTTTAGTATGTGATATTCATGTGCATACAAATTTTTTAACCTAATGTGAAGTACTTTATCCTTTACATATCCCTTTCTTCCTTTCCTCCTCTCCTTTCTCCACCTTCCTTCATCCTTCCATTTATTTTGTGGGTATTTTTATATCCCTAGAATATGTTTGGATAGGACATAACTGGATCTCTTGGAATATAATTCTATTGGAGAAGCTATTTAATTTCTAATGAGCCTTCATTTATGATTTGGAACAACCTAAATTTTGACACCCATATAGACTACAAACTCTATAATCACTCTCATCCTAGCATTTAGTCCTAGAGTGGGGACTTCATTCAAGAAACATAAAGCATATCTAGAACTATGAGTAACCTCCCTGACTCCAATACTGTGACCCCTATTATGGGAGGTACATCCACTCCTCTCATGGCCATGAGGCCATCCATCAATTTACAAATCTCAAACATAGAAATCATGGCTAAATATGATCATTACCTAAGAATGATCTATCACTTTGAGGATGAGTTCAACCATATGCAAATGACCATGCATCCCATAGTAAGAGTCAAGACATAGCCAACCCACTTATACAACCTATAAATAACACCCCTATGGCTCCCACCCCAAACCAACCTCTTCACACTACCTAATCTCATAGCTCCACCCTTCTTATATAAGATGTCCTTAGGCCTAACATAAAAACTAGCCCAAACCAATTCATTATCACCTTGGTGAGTCACATTCATGACTTGGAAAACAACCAAAAAAATCTAAGTCATGAAATGGCTAAACTTATTGTACACCAATGCAACCCTTTCTTTCTCTCATCTAAGCACTAACTCATCCAGCCTCACAAAAATATTATATACTTTTACCACAATAGGAACTTATACCCTTGAAAAACCATGTCTCTAACCAAACCCTTAGGGATATCCTCACTCATGAGGTCCCTAACCCTAATACCTCTAAATCCCATTAATCTTATCAAGCACTCATTCAAACACTAATGGGAGATGTATACACTTACACTTCACCTTTTTAAAATGATATAGTAGCCAATAATTCACTATTATTTACACCTTTGAGTTATGTGCCTCCTACATACACTCACCCTCTATAGATAAACTACATCCCACATTAAGTAGCATCAAGTTACATACAAACCAAATATAGCCCACCACAACAAACTACCACACCTCCTACATCTAACAACCTTACCCCTTACTTTCACATGTATTTGAAATATAATCAACCAGATAAATATTTTCTAGGTTACTCCACCACACCTTATTAGGCTTCCTTCATTCTTTCTAATGGTTACCAAACCAACCCCTATATGACCCCATATTTTCATTCTAGTCCCACTACAATAATAATTGACTTTAAAAACATGGGGAATTACACTAAGTACCTCAAAAAACATCTTGATGGAAACATATGGGGGTTCCTCTCCCATATCCCTTGCAAAACCTTCCCAAATTCAAAGCGGAAGGGGATCCCAATGCACACATCAAATCCTACACTACAGATATTAGGTAACTCCATTATTATGGGGTTGTTGTAAAAAAATACCTAAAACCTTAGAAGTGATAGTGCTTGATTTTACCACCTCCCTGAGGGGTCTATACATTCTTTCCACCAACTTGTAGCCAAGTTTTTCAAAGCTTTAGATATGATCAAGCTCTTGAAGATGGGCATATGATAATTCTTGCACATCAAGAAAGAACACAATGAATCTTATACCCATTTCATCATGATATGGTGGTAGGTCTTATATTCCTCTATTAGTATACCCAATATGGATCAACAAGAATTGTGTTATCTCTTCCTCTACTCTTTTAACAAGGAGACAAGGGAGGACATCTATAAATTCCCATATTGATCTTATGAATAATCCCTTAAGAGCACCTTGTAAATTGACTAGGTGTCTATTGACAACGGTCGATGGACTTATAGGACTAATAAGTGCATTATCACCCCATGTCAAAATAGTGGGGGATTTTAAAGCACAAATCCAAATAATACCAATAACCAAGGTCCAAAAGTCCTAAATCTAAACAAGAACACCACTACTGATGGTGTTACTAATAAGAACAAGAATCCAAACCTTGTAAACAACACTAATGTCACCAATAATGGTGGGAACCAAAATTTCCCTCCCACCATCCATGTGGTTGACTTCAACTAACCACCACTATACAATGTGAAACACCAAAACCATAATCAAAATCAATACAAACTATCCAAACAATACCCCTAGTTTCATAACCAAACCTATTACTAGTGAAATAATCAATAAAGACAAATATTATCATCCCAATGTTTATATCCTCTTCCATTGAGTTATTAATCATGACACTCAAAACTAAGAGAATATAATAGATTTATACAGAATCCCTAAAGATCAAAGGTAAACAATTGTATAAATTTTCTAAGGGAATGATAATACAAGATCCCAAGCCTTTTAAAATGGTCATGTCTCCCATCAAAACTATAATCTCCAAATATATTATAACCCTTTCCCTAACCACAAAATATGTGTTACCCAAGTCAACAATAGGGTGGCCCACAAAACCACCCCATTTAGCATAACCAACCCTTGATGACATGCACTCATGATGTTAAAGCCTCCACCTCTGGGACTACAAACATTGATGTAACCCCTCAGTTAGGAGTGTATGGCAAAACCAAAATGATAGGGGTTGTATAACTATAATTTTAAGAGGAGGAAAACATTGTCACTTATACTAAAGAGTATTAGCCTATGGCCCTCTATCCCTAAAATATTTTGGAAATATATTATGCTCCTAAACTTATGGGGAACTATGATTTAATCTATTATTTAACCAAAATATTCTCCCACATTTCACTCCTATACTTTTTTAATAAATCCCCCACTCATATATCATCCTTCATTAATGCCCTAAGGTTGGGGCATTTATCTAGTATTACTCCTCTATAATCTTAGATCAACCAAATCATTCTAGACATGTTCCTACCTAGTCAATAATCATGGGATGTTGGTTATTTCTTTGATTTATAAATACTTCCCCTAAATTTTATATGGAAAGGAGGGGAGATCCATCCTTATTTATATAGGTATGGATTTATAACAATTATGTGAAAATAGATATGGTTGATGATGGGGTGGCTATTAACATTTTCCCCTTTTCCATCCTACAAAATCTTGGTTATGGGGAAACAAATTATTATACAGTACACAAAACCTTTTGATTCTAAGATAACCTTACATCTACTTCCATATGGAACATTATTTTCCCAGGCACATTGGACCCCAAGATGATGCTAACTGAATTCTATGTCATAAAAAAAGACACCAATTATAACATGATCTTAAGAAGGCCTTAGATACATAGGATGAAGGGTATCCCTTTAAAATTATTCCAAAAGATATGATTCTTACACCTAGGAAAGTTATTTATAGCCTAAGGGGATCCTAAAACTATAGAGAATATAACAGATTTATACAGAATCCCTAAAGATCAAAGGTAAACAATTCTATAAATTTTCTTAGGGAATGATAATACAAGATCCCAAGCCTTTTAAAATGGTCATGTCTCCCATCAAAACTATAATCTCCAAATATATTATAACCCTTTCCCTAACCACAAAATATGTGTTACCCAAGTCAACAATAGGGTGCCCCACAAAACCACCCCATTTAGCATAACCAACCCTTGATGACATGCACTCATGATGTTAAAGCCTCCACCTCTAGGAATACAAACATTGATGTAACCCCTTAGTTAGGAGTGTATGGAAAAACCAAAATGATAGGGGTTGTATAACTATAATTTTAAGAGGAGGAAAACATTGTCACTTATACTAAAGAGTATTAGCCTATGGCCCTCTATCCCTGAACATTTTGGAAATATATTATGCTCCTAAACCTATGGGGAACTATGATTTAATCTATTATTTAACCAAAATATTCTCCCACATTTCATTCCTATACTTTTTTAATAAATCCCCCACTCATATATCATCCTTCATTAATGCCCTAAGGTTGGGGCATTTATCTAGTATTACTCCTCTATAATCTTAGATCAACCAAATCATTCTAGACATGTTCCTACCTAGTCAATAATCATGGGATGTTGCTTATTTCTTTGATTTATAAATACTCCCCCTAAATTTTATATGGAAAGGATGGGAGATCCATCCTTATTTATATAGGTATGGATTTATAACAATTATGTGAAAATAGATATGGTTGATGATCGCGTGGCTATTAACATTTTCCCCTTTTCCATCCTACAAAATCTTGGTTATGGCGAAAAAAATTATTATACAGTACACAAAACCTTTTGATTCTAAGATAACCTTACATCTACTTCCATATGGAACATTATGTTCCCAGGCACATTGGACCCCAAGATAATGCTAACTGAATTCTATGTCATAAAAAAAGACACCAATTATAACATGATCTTAAGAAGGCCTTAGATACATAGGATGAAGGTTATCCATTTAAAATTATTCCAAAAGATATGATTCTTACACCTAGGAAAGTTATTTATAGCCTAAGGGGATCCTAAAACTATAGAGAATATAACAGATTTATACAGAATCCCTAAAGATCAAAGGTAAACAATTGTATAAATTTTCTTAGGGAATGATAATACAAGATCCCAAGCCTTTTAAAATGGTCATGTCTCCCATCAAAACTATAATCTCCAAATATATTATAACCCTTTCCCTAACCACAAAATATGTGTTACCCAAGTCAACAATAGGGTGCCCCACAAAACCACCCCATTTAGCATAACCAACCCTTGATGACATGCACTCATGATGTTAAAGCCTCCACCTCTGGGACTACAAACATTGATGTAACCCCTCAGTTAGGAGTGTATGGCAAAACCAAAATGATAGGGGTTGTATAACTATAATTTTAAGAGGAGGAAAACATTGTCACTTATACTAAAGAGTATTAGCCTATGGCCCTCTATCCCTAAAATATTTTGGAAATATATTATGCTCCTAAACCTATGGGGAACTATGATTTAATCTATTATTTAACCAAAATATTCTCCCACATTTCATTCCTATACTTTTTTAATAAATCCCCCACTCATATATCATCCTTCATTAATGCCCTAAGGTTGGGGCATTTATCTAGTATTACTCCTCTATAATCTTAGATCAACCAAATCATTCTAGACATGTTCCTACCTGGTCAATAATCATGGGATGTTGGTTATTTCTTTGATTTATAAATACTCCCCCTAAATTTTATATGGAAAGGAGGGGAGATCCATCCTTATTTATATAGGTATGGATTTATAACAATTATGTGAAAATAGATATGGTTGATGATGGGGTGGCTATTAACATTTTCCCCTTTTCCATCCTACAAAATCTTGGTTATGGGGAAACAAATTATTATACAGTACACAAAACCTTTTGATTCTAAGATAACCTTACATCTACTTCCATATGGAACATTATGTTCCCAGGCACATTGGACCCCAAGATGATGCTAACTGAATTCTATGTCATAAAAAAAGACACCAATTATAACATGATCTTAAGAAGGCCTTAGATACATAGGATGAAGTTTATCCCTTTAAAATTATTCCAAAAGATATGATTTTTACACCTAGGAAAGTTATTTATAGCCTAAGGGGATCCTAAAACTATAGAGAATATAACAAATTTATACAGAATCCCTAAAGATCAAAGGTAAACAATTGTATAAATTTTCTTAGGGAATGATAATACAAGATCCCAAGCCTTTTAAAATGGTCATGTCTCCCATCAAAACTATAATCTCCAAATATATTATAACCCTTTCCCTAACCACAAAATATGTGTTACCCAAGTCAACAATAGGGTGGCCCACAAAACCACCCCATTTAGCATAACCAACCCTTGATGACATGCACTCATGATGTTAAAGCCTCCACCTCTGGGACTACAAACATTGATGTAACCCCTCAGTTAGGAGTGTATGGCAAAACCAAAATGATAGGGGTTGTATAACTATAATTTTAAGAGGAGGAAAACATTGTCACTTATACTAAAGAGTATTAGCCTATGGCCCTCTATCCCTAAAATATTTTGGAAATATATTATGCTCCTAAACCTATGGGGAACTATGATTTAATCTATTATTTAACCAAAATATTCTCCCACATTTCATTCCTACACTTTTTTAATAAATCCCCCACTCATATATCATCCTTCATTAATTCCCTAAGGTTGGGGCATTTATCTAGTATTACTCCTCTATAATCTTAGATCAACCAAATCATTCTAGACATGTTCCTACCTGGCCAATAATCATGGGATGTTGGTTATTTCTTTGATTTATAAATACTCCCCCTAAATTTTATATGGAAAGGAGGGGAGATCCATCCTTATTTACATAGGTATGGATTTATAACAATTATGTGAAAATAGATATGGTTGATGATGGGGTGGCTATTAACATTTTCCCCTTTTCCATCCTACAAAATCTTGGTTATGGGGAAACAAATTATTATACAGTACACAAAACCTTTTGATTCTAAGATAACCTTACATCTACTTCCATATAGAACATTATGTTCCCAGGCACATTGGACTCCAAGATGATGCTAACTGAATTCTATGTCATAAAAAAAGACACCAATTATAACATGATCTTAAGAAGGCCTTAGATACATAGGATGAAGGTTATCCCTTTAAAATTATTCCAAAAGATATGATTTTACACCTAGGAAAGTTATTTATAGCCTAAGGGGATCCTAAAATCTTAGACACGTTAAAAATAACTATTGACGCAAGAGATTGTGCACCCAGTGGCAAGAAAACTAGTTCCTACCTTCTCCTTGCAACATGGAAACTCCTCTCTCACCTGTGGGATTGCGAAGCAGGAGAGGAGAGTCTCTAGATAACGGCTAGCTCCCTTTGATGCATCATGTTTGTTTTAGGGAGTGCAAAAATATAGATATAGATAGCTATAATAAAAGGGGGGTGAAAAGGGAGAAGAAATGCATAGAAAACAAACTACCTACTCTAAAAGAGATGATGCACCAAAATAAAGGTTGACCTTCACACATCTACTCTCAGAATTAGACAAATGCATACATACACTACGCACTTGGCAGAAGGACTAGGTAGCTAAAATTGGTAGGGAGGCTTCAATGGAAAATCCAAAACAGAGATCACCCAAGGTGCTATGAAACACACACTTATGAAGTAATTTCTTATGCTCCTTCACTCCCAAATAATGTTCTTCTCCTGTTAGCTGCAACAATGGCACCTTATAGACAACAAGTCTATTGGTGTTGAACATGTGAGAGCATCAAAAGACAATGACTGGACACAAGCAAACATTTAATGCATACACTGAAATGTCTATCCAAATGGAGGTTAAAAACTGCATTTGTATTGATCCAGGTGAAATTTTGCAGAGCTACACCCTTTACAAATGTGGAAGATATCTATAAAATGACAAGTCTCCAATATATATCAGAAGTAAAGAGGCCCATCTGGCACTCCTTTTACAAGTGGCATATGTGTCCTTTCATGAAGAGAACAAGTCGCTCAAGGAACTAAATGGACTATTCATTTTGCCTATTCGAGACTTACATTTCTTGCTTAGATGACTTACATGATTTGCCTTCCAATTTAATGTGAAATAGAGAAAGTGGTTGCACTACTGGCTGCTATCATTCTAAATGATCAATTTGCTAGCATTATCTCACCTACTAAAGATGCTTCTCCAATTTGCACCAGTCAGACTTAACTGCTCACTCATCACCTGCCTGTCGCTCTGCTTGTTTATCATTCATGCCATCAGGCAATAAATTAATTTGTTTATGCCACTTAGACTGCTTGATTGCTCCCTACCTTGTCACTTGAAATTTGTCTTTTATGGTCACTTAGCTCCCTGGGTGAACATACTGGTAAATCGCTACATTCTGGCTCCCTCTCTTTTTCCATTTAGCGCTCTTACAGATTAAAAACCCAATGGCTACTCCATTTTGCTAAATTTGACATTTCTACGACTGTCATTCTTTGAATATCAATGACTATTCTATTCCTTTAAATTTGACAGCCTCGCAGCCATCATCGGGTCCACGTGGCATCCCCTCGGGCACCTGCAGCTTTTCTGCCTTCGTTAGGTCCTCCTGGGCTCCCATGGGTAAATTGTTCATAGACAATTTCCCCAAGTCAATTTCCCTAGGTCTATGGCTTCGCTGTATATTCCATGGACAAAATGCCATGATAATTCTTCCGCTTTGACTTTGTATTTTGGCTGTGCATTTTTGCAGACAAATTGTCCATGGAAATTCTTTCCCTTTTCTTCCCTTTGTTACTTTGAGGCACGCCCAAATCTTTTGGAATATGAAGTGTTTGCCCTTTGAAAGGGTGTTTTAGACTTGAAGATCCCCTTTAGCTTGAGGTAGACCCCTGAACCAAACCCATTGAACCAAAATTTGGTTCAACGATTCAAAGTTCAAACATTACACGCCGATGGGGAGTGAACAAAAGCTGATGAACCTTTGAATTGAATTGAACCATGCCCAAAATTTGAAAAGTCCTTAAAGTGTCATCCCTTTGAAAAGGCCATTTGACTATGACTACCCTTCGGTTCAAGGGCATACCCTTGAACCATGCGTTGAATTAGCCTGTTGAACCAAGCTGTTGAACCCAAATTTGGTTTAATGATTCAATGGTTCAACCGAGCACACTGATGAACCTTTGAACCCTTCCATTGAACTTTTTGTTAAACCTTTTCATTAAACTGAACCATTAAACTAAATGCATTGAACCAAAATGGCTCAACGGTTCAAAGGTTCAATCATTTAGCTGACGAACTCTTGAACCAAATTTAAACAACCTACCTTGAACTAAGAGACCGAACCATCCGTTGAACTTCCATGTTGAACCAAGATTGACGAACCTCTTCATTGAAATTTTCCTTTGAACTGAAGTCGTTGAACCTAATTTGGTTCAATGGTTCACCTAAGCACGTCGATACTTATGAAGGCCGATGGACTCTATTGAACCATTGACGTTGAACCTTTTTTATTGAATCGAAGCCATTGAACCAAAATTTGGTTTGACAGTTCAAGGTTCAAAGGAGTGCATTGATGAACCAAAATCCAAGCCTGATGAACTCTTTGCATTGAACCAAACGTTGAACTTAAGCCGTTGAATCGAATGCATTGAACTTGAACTGATTGAATGGGTTCAATGGTTCAAAGACACTAACTTTTCTTTTGATTTTCTTTAGACCATAGCCCAAAGAAGCTTTGTAAAACCCAAAACTCTTTGAACTAATTCTCCATGCGCCAAAGGACTAACCTGCTAAGTCTGTATAAATCCAAAACCTATAGAGTCTGTAGATTTAGACCTGTAGAGTTTGTAAAAATGAACAGATTCATGCAAAATTGAAAAAATGAAATGGCCTCGAATAGCAGGGACAAGACGGGACCAATTTTTGGCCTATTGGGCAAAAAATGGTCAACAATAACCATACTTAAGAAACTTGCATTACATATCAATTACCATTTGCCTACTAATGGGGTCACAAAACCCCTAGAATTGGTCAATGTTACTAGATCCACCAAATCCAAAGTTTTCATCCTAAAGAAGGGTATAAAAATACCCCAAGTTTCATTATAATATAAATCAAAGTAAAAAGACATAGTAACAACCAAAAAGACCATTGACCCAAAACCATCACTAGTTCCATAATCTCCACTATGTTTACAACCAAGATTATCAACCTCTTGGAGAAATACACTCCCTCAATCCTCCCATTTGACCCACAAGGGGTGGGTACTTATGATTTATATTGACCTCAAGGCCATCAGTCCTTAGAGGGTTTAGCTAGCCTACCAAACCTTTACATGGTAAAGGTGTTTAGGAATGAGGAAATCTGCCTATGCAACAAGCATTCTAGTAACTATCAATGCTACCACCCAATGTTAAAACATAAATAAGAAATTTTCACTTTGTGTTCCACCCATATCAATTTTTAAATACTTCATATTATGCTCATGGATCATGTTATGATAATATCATACTAATTTTTTAGAGTCCCTAATCTATTGAGTCTACTCCCTCTAGATATGTCAATCATTCTACTTCAGCTAGCACCTAGTTGCATTTCTCATCACACTTCAAGACTATCAATAGGCAAAAAAAACATCCCTTTCCCTCATGGTGTGCTAGTACTTAGAGATAATATTTATACTATAATGGTAGGTAGGATGGAGATTAACATTGGAGTCCATGATTACCCATAGCTTCCTAAATGAGGGCCTCTTTTCCCCCTCATGAAGGAAGAATACACTAATAAATCACTCACTATATTCTTGTAGGCTTTCCCACATATAAAAATGGGATAAATAGTACTGCCCATATCCTACCAATAGTATTGAAAGCTACATAACTATGCCCACATGACTCATACACTAAAGTGAGATCCTAATTATGTTGACATATTCCCAACACCAATATGAAACCCTAACTATGTTGACATACTTTCCACTCTAAATAAAAGGTTAATTAAATATCCTTTTGATTTTCCATAGGTACTTACTATTAGAGTACGTATTTTTCATGTTTTCTAGTTATAACTATGTATTTCATCCTTTTGCTAGTTTATCATATGTGAGGATTTATCCCACATTGCTTAGTTAGGCTAGTTATTTTTTTTCCTTGCCTACTTATGCAAGGGCCTCCTATTTTACTAGAATCTTATTCTGAATAATATTTGACTTGCCTTTTTTTGCATCTCATTTTTTTATAGCTTCCTTATGCGATGTTTTTATTTTTAACACTTCAAAATCTTGGGTTAGATTGCCTTTACCATTCATAAAATGGCACCAAAGCTTTTAGGTGTTTCAACCATCTGCATTTCTACAATTTTTTAGATAATTTTATTTTACTTCCCTTGTCAAAGTTACCACTTCCTCTTCTGAATCTACAATAGTGATTTAATTGAAGTATAAAATAAATTGAGTTCATTGAAGTTTTGAAGAAAGATTTAAAGAGTGATCTATCATATATTTCCTTTATTTCTACATTAGATGAGGATAGAGGAGGTGAAGAAGTGGCATTTCATCTACTAACAAGGAGGAGACACTAGCATTGAAGGCATTGGTAGTCTATTTTCAAAAATAGACCAATTTCTACCAACTATAACAATTGTAAGATGCCACACATATCCAAAATTAGAGCTCTTCTTTGTTTTGACATGTTTGAGTGATAAGCAATCTATAGTAGAGGAAAGAAGGTACATCATTTCCATTTTATCAAGGAGGCATTGTAAATCTAAATATTTTTTCTTACAGACCTGCATTCTTTTTTGTGGTGGCACGTTATATTTATAAGTGCTACTTGGAGAGGATCTACAATTAGTGATGTATGGGAAGTTAGAAAATAATAGAGGAACATAGAAATAAGCTTTCAAAGGTGATTTACATAAGTGTGGAGACTAATCTAAATGTTGATAAACCAAATCAAAAAGGATGGCTTATATTTCTTCCTTAACTTCTACTTGGTGTCTTTTATTGCTTATGGTCTTGGCATATTCCTTTCTTGCATTGGAGTTTTTCTCTAATCTATAATTGGATAAGGCATTTTTAGAAGTGGAGGTGGCATGGATATCTAGTCTAGCATTGGAATTTTGTGGCATTCTCTTTATAGAGGGTTATGTATTTTTATCTTTTTTCAAGTCTTAAATCTAATTTCTATGTTGGAAAGATAGCTGGGCATTGGATTTTATATAGACCTATATTCTTTTTTGGTGGAGTGTAGTTATTTTACTACCTAGTCTACACTTTTCTTGTCAAATATTCACCTTGAAATTACCCATCATCCTTTATGGAGACTTGAATTGGAGCCTAAGCATTGAAACTTGTAGCTAATTTGAAGGACTTTGTACTAGCTAGAAGAAAAATATCTAAGAAGTGTGCCACTTTTGGAAGGATTTATGTGGAGCATGGTTAGAAAGTGCATTAAGTATACCCAGGTCTATGTGGAGTTCACACTCATTTATTTACTTATTTCATCCATTGTAATTCACTTCTTCTCTCAAAATAGCTAAACATTTCATTATTTTCTTTTACAAGCTATATTTTTTCTTAAAAGGGGAAGATAATTTCACTTGCATGCACAATGAGGTAACCAAGAGGGTATTTTTTCACTTTGGTTGACTTTTCTAATTTGGTCACTAAAATTAGTTTGTAGTGTCTTTTTTAATGTTTTTTACCCATTTTATGATAATTCATAAAGTCTCTGACTTTTGAAACGTAACTCAAATTTGATTTTTTTTCAAAAGTGTATGGTCTTCAATTATCTATCCATTAGAATCATTTCTTTGTAAAAATGCACTACTTTTAAGGGGTTGTCTTAGTGTTGATTTGTGCACTTTTTTGCATTCTTTCTGCTCTTTATTGATTCACTATCATGGCTTCTACTTCTGGTATTAACCATTATGAGACTTTGACTACACATAATTACCATATATGGATACATAGAATAGAAACAATCATAAAACATAAAGGATTGTTGTCCCTAGTAAATGAAATTCAACCATAGTTTACCTAATAGTTTGAATAATTTTAGCACCAATGTAAGTTTAAAGAATTTATGGGTTTGATAGGGACCTAAGTGAGTGTTAGTTTGTTGTTTCATTTGTATTAGTGTGATACTCCATTCAAAATATGGGCTAAGCTAAAGGGTTTATTTTAGAAAGTAGATTAATTAAGAGCCATGCATCTTGAAATGGATATTACTTCACTTAATTTGGATAACTTTGCCTCTATTGTATACTACCTCACTAAGTTTAAGCATTTGTTGACATATTTGAAAGGGAGTGGATAAGATAATAAAGATGAAGAGTGTGTGTACTTGATTTTGTCTAAGTTAAGTGGTCCATTCTAAATCTTTGATTCTACATTTTTCTCTAGCATGGATGTCTTAAGTGCCACATTCAAAATTCTAGATCTAGAGTTGTTTTGAGAGAGACTTAATAAGGAAGAATCTAAATTGTATCACCTTGAGTCTTCCACCTCTCAAAAATCATTAGTAGCATCACACCTAAGAAAAATAAAAAAATAAATAGTAAGAATAATAATACTCCTCCTCCATATCAAAATGCACCTAAGCCCAACACATACACATCTAAACCCAAATCATCTTCCAAGTCCAAGAATAAGTCTAATTTATCTTACTCCTATTGTGGGGGGACTAGTCATAAATAGTCTAGGTGTTTTAAGAGAATGAAATCCCTAGAGGATGTCATCTTGTTACTATCAATTTTTATCTCTACTCCTTTTCCATCTCATGATCATGATAAAGCACTTAATGTTGTCAGAAGATCATAGTCACCTATTTTAGATAGTTGGGTTCTAGATTCTAGTGCTTCACACCATATGAATTATTTCAAGGAGTCATTTGTATCTCATGGTTTGAGTTTTAATTCCAACATTGAGGTTGGATATTCTTCCTTTATCTCTGTTAATGGAAAGGGTGACATTCAACTAGATGGTGGCTACATCAATGATGCATTATATGTTCTAGATATCACCACCAATCTACTTTCAATTTATCATATTTTCCATTCTATTCAAGGCAAGTTAGTGACTTTCACACCATAGGGTGATGAAGTTTGATCTTTATTAGAGACACATACACTTATTACATAGGGTATTGTTGATCATATTTTTCAACTCTATTATTTTGAGGCTTTTGATGATACTCCTCCTTTAGGGACATGTTTGGTCTCTCATGCAAATTCTATGAGAAGGCTTTGGCATGAGATATTTAGACATCTCAAATAAAGATATTTGATGGATTTGAGCAGTCATAGTATGGTAGAGGGTCTTTATATAGTTTCATGTCTTGGTGGAGTTTACCCTAGTTATGCATAGGGAAATAACACCAAGATCCATTTACTAAGGCTATGTCCATGAGAGTTTTTTCAAAACTTGAGCTTATACATAATGATTTGATGGTCTTTCTTACTCCTTCTTTAAATGGAGCTAAGTATGCACTTACCTTTATTTATATTTTCTCAAGGCATACTTGGGTTTATTTTCTCAAGTACAAGAGTGATGTCTTTTCTCACTTCAAATTATTTAAGGCTTTGGTCAAGAAATAATCTTCTAGTTGCATCAAGAATATTTTTATTGATAATGTGGGGATAGTAATTTAGTCGAGAGTTCTCTAATTTTTTAGTAGCTCATGGTATTATTTACCAACATTTTGTTACTCCTACTCCATAGTAGAATGGATTAGTAGAACAAAAGAACCAAAATTTGAAGGAGATGGCTAATTCCATGATTCATTCATGGGATTTACCTAATATATATTGGTTAGAGGTAGTTAATTATGCAAACTACATTTAGAACTACAAACCACATAAAGCACTTGAGAATTTGACTCCAGAGGAGGCTTGGTCTAGAACCAAGTCTGATGTCTATTTTTTCAATACTTTAGGATCTTTACTTGGGTGTTTATACCAAAGAATAAAAGGAAAGCATTGGACAAGAAGGTAAAACCTTTGATTTTTTTAGGTTATTACAAGAACATGAGAGCTTATCATCTTTTAGATCCTAATACTCATGATGTTCATTTTTTTACACATGCACAGTTTGATGAGCACTTCACATATCATGATTCCTCATCTTCTTCCATTCCTTCTTATTTTAATGATTCATCACTTCTTCTTGAGGATTCATTCTTTAGGGATAAATTTAAAGAGATTTTTGAGGAGGTTATATAGGTTAAGGATCCCATTCACACTAATGTTACCAATATGCCTAGGTGGGCATATACTACAATTTATGAGGTAGCACCTTTCATACAAGATCTTATACCTAGTTGACATTATTGTGCACATTTTATAGGTACTAGACTTTTGTGTCATGTATTATATGTGGATCCACATATTTTTCATAGGATCATGGGATACAGGAGTAGGTTGATGTGATGATAAATGATTATTCTTCATTTGTGAAAATCACACTTTAGATTTGGTCACTTTTATTAAGGGAAGAAAGTTGGTTAGGTACAAATGGATTTACCACACCAAGTATGAAGTTGATGGGTCCATTGATAAGTATAAGTCACATCTTATTGAAAATGAGTTCTCACACATTGAAGGTATTAACTACTCTGAGACTTTTGCACTCATTACCAACATGTATTTTATTTGCCTTGTACTTTATCTTGTTGCATCATAGGGTTGGCCAGTGTATTAGATGCATGTTAAGAGTGCATTCTTGTATAGAGACTTATATGAGGAAATATGTATAGAGAAACATATTAGGTTTGTTCATGATTCTTCTCTTGTTTGACATCTTAGGAGGTCTCTTTACAATCTCAAATAAGACCCTTAGGCTTGGTATGAGAAGATGGATTCATTTTTTCTCTCCACTGGATTTGTTTTTTTCCACTCTGAACCCACATTATATATTCAGCATATTGGGGAGGACATTGTTATACGAATCTTGTATGTTGATGATTTGTTTCTTACAATTAGATCCTCTTCTCCTATTTAAGCTATTTAGTAGGAACTTTTAGCATAGTTTGACATGACATATCTTGGTCTTTTGCATTTCTTATTTAGTTTACAAATTTCACAGTCAAATATAGGGATTTATTTGAAGTTAGCAGATGTAAACACTTAACCTTATTCATTGTTTTGGCATGGATGATTACAAGCCAAATCCTTCTCTTTTTTAGTCTAGAGTACCTCTCACTACCCCTTGTGTTACTCCAATTTGTGATCCTACATTGTATAGGAAAATGGTTGGGAGTCTTATGTATTTGACCCATAATCCCCCTAGCATTTCATTTGTAGTTGGGATTATATCTAGGTTTTCACATGACCCTCATGAAAATCATTTGTAGGATGTCAAGAGGATTTTATGATATTTATGAGGCACTACTCATTTTGGATTATACTACACTATGGGTTCTACTTATTTGGTTTGGTATAGTGATTCAAATTGGGTAGGTTTTCTTGATGATAGGTTTTCTACTTATAGATACATATTTTGTCTTTGTTATTTACTTATTTATTGGTTTTGTAATAAGTAGTAGGCTATTGCACTTTCATCTATAGAGGGTGAGTATAGGTAAAAAATTATAGTAAATCAGTAGATTCTTTGTCTTCATCAGTTATTGATAGAGTTTGGCTTCATGCAAGATTAACCTATTGTAATTTTTTGTGACAACTAGAGTGTAATTCACATATCTCTCAACTCAATTGAGTATTAATGGACCAAGCACATTGAGGTACATATACACTTCATGATCAACATATTTAGGATAGAATTCTTAGCTTGGAGTACATTCTAACTCAGCATCAGGTTGTAAACATCTTCACAAATCCTTTTACATCACCTCATTTCCTTGAGTTTCATGGCATGCTTTGGGTTTCAAAAATTCTCCTTGGGGGTGTTCATGAGGATATCTTCCTTATTCATTTCATGGATACATATTGTATATGTGTACTTTATTAGTCCTAGTTATTGAGACTCATACTATGGATATGCCACTATTTCTTTTTTAGCTATTGTTATCCCCTATATTTACTTGAGGGGGGTTGTTAGAGTATGTATTTATCATGTTTTCTAGTTATGGCTATGTATATCAACCTTTTTCTAGTTTGTCCTATGTGATGATTTATCCCACATTGCTTAGTTAGGCTATTTATTTTATTTTCCTTACCTACTTATTTAAGGGAATTTTATTTTACTACCATCTCATTCTAAATAACATTTGACTTGCCTTGTTTTGCATCTCATTTGTCTATAGATTATTTGTGTGACGTTTTTGTTGGTAACACTTCAGAATCTTGGGTCAAAATGCCTTTACCATTTCTAAAACTTACCTACCTCAACCAAGGGCTTAGAATACAACACTTTGAGTTTATAAAATTTCTTTCTTACTATTCAAAACACAAATCTAATCCATTTTCACCTATGCCAACCCTTTCATTTACCCTATAGAGGGCGCTAACTCATCTTCTTCCCAAGCCTAGAAATGAGGGACCCCAAAATGGGTTACCTAACATTTTTAATATCCATATGGTTGATATATCATAAGACCAAGAAAATTCACTATATTAATGCCCCCTTCTATAAACAATCAGTGTATCATTCACTATGATAGTGCCAAGTGTTGCCTAGGTGTTGGGGTAGGAGTCATTCTCATTTCCCCTTAAGGTCAGGGTATGCCTTTTGGATTCAAGCTAGAATTTGAGTGTAAAAATAATGGGGTTGAGTATGAGGCCCTATTACTAGAATTCTAATTGCAAAATTATTGGGTATTAAACTTAAGGATCTAGGGTGACTCATAGATATTCATAAACCAAGTTTTTAAAATTCTATCAAACCAAGGCCAAACACCTTCAGTTGTATAATATAATTATAAATGAGATCATTAAGGAATTTAAATTGGTTTCCATAGAATTAGTCCCTAGGGAAAGAAAATAGATTTCCAACTCCATGGATAACTTGTATTCATGTTTTAATCCCCATATATCAATACTAGAATCTGACTTTATAGTCTTGGTCAAGATAAAGCTTCTTGTGTGTAAGAATCCTAACAACTAAACCATCACTCACATCATAAGGGATGAAGACCCCATGGTTCTCAATATATTTATGAATGATGAGGCCATTCTCTATTTCTTATTATCTTATGATGACCTCTCACCATTCCAGCATAAGAGGGGATTCTCACTTACCCACTATCCCATCTTGGTCGTTGGAACTAAATATTATGATTCTTAATTTTTATTTTAGGATTACTTATCCTCTAATGATGAACATGATGTTTTAAATATAGAGGGTGAATATCCTAATCGTATCCTAGCCCCTAATGTGTTTGAAGATGGAAACTCTTCCCTTATTGAATAAATAATAGACATTAACATCAAGATAGGAGAGAATCCTAGACTTATAAAACTAGTATCTTCACTCTTTGAACAAGAGGTGGAAGGCCATAATCATCTCCTCATAGAACTCTCAAGATATTTTATTTTATCTTATATCAACATGATAGGCATCAACCCTGATGAAAAACCTATCAATAAAAATTCTCAAGCCCATCAAGCCTAAGGTCACGTTGATGGTAAAAGAGGAATTCATCAAAATTTTAAAAGTCAAATTTATGAAGCTAATGGATTACTCTAAATGGATTTCCAAAATTCTCCAAATCCTTATAAATGATGGTAAGATCAAAATCTATATAGACAAATCATGTCCAAAGGATGACTTCCCTCTCCCATTCATTGACATTATTATTGATGTTACCATTAGGTATGAATTACTAGCACTCATGGATGGCTTTTCAGGGTAGAACCAAATTCACATTTATGATGACCAAAGGAAGACCCAATTTAATATTCATTGGGAGACCTCTTATTATGTCATGATTCCCTTCAATCTCAAAAATGTATGGGAAACATATCAAAGGGTCATGACCCACATATTCCATTATTTGATTCACAAGGTAGTAGAGGTATATATGGATGATCTCTTAGGAAAAGTGAGATGACATGTAGACCATTTAGAGGTGTTATGTACCATCTTAACATTCTTAATTTAATACAACATCACTTTCAACCTAGTTAAATGTGTATTTAGAATCACTGGTATGAAACTCGTAGGGTACATCATCTCCTAGAATGGTATTAGTTTTAACCCAATTAAAATTTGAGTAATATTAAAAATGTTCCCTCCCATGAATTAATCAGAAATATAAACATTCTTAGGTAATATATGATCCATTTGATGATTCATTCTTGATCTTGCCTATGTCATTCACTCCATCAACAACCTACTCAAAAATAAAAGTCACCTAACCTAGACAAATGATTATCATGAGGCATTCTAGGAGATTAAGCACTTTCTTATGTCTCACCGTATGCTCATGGAACTTACATCATATAATCCTATGATACTTTATATTAGATAAACTAGCAGTCCCTTTATTATATTTTGGATCAATACTATGACACTATAAAATAATGCATTATTTATTTCATTAGTTAAACCCTCATTGATTATGAGATGTGATATACTCAAGTTAAAAAGGAATGTTTATCAATAGTGTGTGTGACCAAACAATTGTAATACTATATTCTTAATCAAGATACAATATTTACCATGAGATCTTAGGCCCTATAAACTTTCCTAAATCAGCCAACTCTCTCTAGGAAGGTTGGGCACTTCATCACATTCTGGAGCTAGTTTGATTTGGCATATGTCAACCAAAAGTATATTAAAGGATAAATAATTATTGATTGCTTAGTTGATTCACCCTTGGAATTTAATGACCTCATCAATACCAACTTCTCTAATTATTTAATATGTAATGTGTAAAATCTTGCGATCAGATCCTCTTCTTGATATGTAGATATCATCAGTTACCTAACTAACCACATGTACCCTAAAGATGCAAACTCATAGAAAAAAATGCATCTTTACATCATCATATCCAAATATATTATTTTATAAATGGTCCTTTATCACAAAGCCTTTACCAAGATATTACTCTAATGTGTTGACCAAGAATAATCAAAAAGAGTCATTTTTCATTATCATAGTGGCATTTATGGTGGACACTTTCGTAGCTATGTGACTACTTGAAAAATCCATAGGATGGCATACTTATGGCCCACATTATACCATGATGTTGTTGAATATGTACATAAATGTGAGAAATGTCAACATTTTTCACACAAGATACATGTTTCCACAAGGGCATTACAACCCATCATCAATCCATGGCCCTTTTCAACTTGGCACTTAGATTTAGTAGGTAATCTCTCCCTTGCTTCTTTAGATGGTCATAAATTTATTATAATGACAACTAAATATTTCACAAAATGGGTAAAATCACTGTTATTAACAAATATTATTGGATCATTCATCATAAATTTTATCTTAAATTAAATCATCTACCGATTTAGGTTCTCACAAATCATCATTATTGATAATTTTTGAGATGTGTAATAAATTCACCATATCACACCATTCAGCCTACCTATCCTATCCACAAGCCAATAGTCAATCCAAATCTACAAACAAGACCTTGAAGTCAATTTTGGTCAAAATTGTTACTGATTCTAAATGAGATTGGCATCTATAGCTCTATCCAACACTATGGGCTTATGGAATAATTATTAATACACTCATGAGGGCAACCCCATTTTCATTCATGTTCCTATCATAATCCTTCCTAACCTTAGAATTATAAATACCCATCCTTCATTTTTCCCTTTAGGGCCTACTTGATCAAGAAAAGTATCAAGAGGCATAGTTGGCCCAACTAGAGCACTTAGACAAATATCAGATTACAACCTCAAATAATCACATTGCTTATGTTGATCGTATGGGTAAACAATACCAAAAAAATTTCAATGTCACCCTTTCCTTATACAATAACTTATCTAATGTAGAGCATAAACCAAGCTATCACACTAAACCTTGTTTCTTAATCCACTCCCTTTTACAAAAGCTTCTTAGTTCAATTTCCACATGAAAAATACCCTATTTAATATGATTGTTAGGTGAATTATCATAATTTTTTTAGGTTCAATAGGTTTTATTATGTTTATACAATACTTTATAACCCTCTCTTCCCTTTTACCAACTCTGTCAACACCTTTCAAGACTCAACTCCTTTTTCACAATTTTATCCACTCTTCATATAGTCTTTCCAGCCCTATTATAGACATTATTTCTTAGTATAAAAAAAGTATAATCACTTAATTAAAACCAATACTAAACTCTTGTTTCACATGACAAAATATACCTGCGGGTCAAATTTGAAGCTCCAATTCTTCTCCCAAGTGCTCTTTTCATCTACTAGCCGTTCCAATTAGGCCTCCTTAAGCCAAAACACAACTCAGTGACCAAAATTCCATACTATTAAATTTTAACACACTCAAAACTATGAAAATTATTTATGTAACATGAAATATGTTCATATTAAAAAATTTTGGCATTTTCTAATAGTACAATATTCAATTATACATGAAACCCTAATCTAGGGTTTTTAAGGGGATTGTCTCAACTGAGACTATTCAAAAATTGCTTACTAATGTTTAAGTGAGTTTCAAAGATAAAAAATAGAATCTTAGGGTATATATAGACCTATTCCACCTTCCTAAATCAATGGATACACTCTTCTAATCCATTATTCCATATTTTAAAGCATATGTGCACTTCACTATGCAGGAAAATACATGTTTTGCAGGTTTATTTTAAGTTTTGATAACTCATATCTCATTCCTAAATAATAAAAAGGTTTTAAAAACTTTACAAGGGTTCAACCACACTTACCTGAATGTTATTTATCATTTTTTTATCATGTCTTTTTATGAATCCAAATTCATAGTCCAACCTAATAAGTCTGCTATAGAATATAGGGGTCAAGTTTAGAGATCCCTTTACTATTAGGTTTTATTTGTTACATATTAATATTATAACATCCATTCACAATAAACACATATTTTTAAATATTTACCACAACCTACCAATCTCAATGCATTACTATCTTTTAAAACACAGTCTATAAATAGGGAAACTCATCCAAAATAGGGATCTATATATAACTTGCCTGAGCACTAGATGTCCTGATTCTTATACCATGAAAATATAACACAAATCACGTTATATAATCTCTTAATAAACATTTAGTACCTTTATATAGTTCATTTTATCCTTAATCTGACCAATTATAGTCTATAAACTAATCAACATGCACAAAATGGGGCATGTGTGTTAGACCTACAGCATAGGTTCATTTCTTATTTGTCTTTTTAAGTCTCGATTCATCTAATTATGCAATAGTATTTATTTCACACTTTTAAAACAATTTATCATTCACATGTCCTTCAATAATAACTCATTTAGTTAGCAATAAAATGAAGACCTCAATAGGGTCTGCAAATATATTCACTCAAACAATAGAGTTTACAAAAACCTTACCATTTCTTTCATACCCATCTTGTCCATTCTCCATTCCTCTAATTTGAATGGATTGTGAGGATTATATCCTATTAATACTTTCTCTTTCACATAATAAAACTCATATATATATATATATATATATATATATATATATATATATATATATATATATATATATATATATATATCAAATACTCGTACAACAAGACTCATAACTGATTCTTGATCAAGATTCCACAAGCAACTCATAATCCAACATAGTGTGGTGGACTAACACCTCACAACCAACTTGATAAATACATTAATATCACTTTTAGAACCTTTCAAGAGGCCTAATAGGCCTTATTAAAACACTTTTTATCCATTAAATAGCACCACACTCTCTTAGACCAACTATTACATCTTGAAAATTTGAAATTCCCTTTTGGCAAGAAAACTAACTTGAACTCAAATTCAAATTTTCTCACACCTAAGACACATTATAAATAATTTATGATAGTTTAAAGATACCCCTATATCATACTCCTAAGGGGATACAAATCTTGACACCCATATTATTCTTCTTTCAAACACTTATATAGGTGTAAGTGCTCTTAACTGCCACACTTATACTTTGTCTTGCTTCTTTTTATCTTCCTCCATACTATACCTATAAAATAAAATAACTCATTAAATAAAAAATATTCTTTCTTATGCCTTTGAGGAATTATCCATCTTCCCTCTTTTCTTGCTTGTTTCTCTTTCTTCCAAGTACCTTCATGTGCTTTGTATGATTTACTCTCCTTCTTTGCATCAGTTATCAATGCATCTTGCTTCTTTCTTTACATTACTTCTCCTTCTTTTTACACCTATACTTCAACCTCAACAACTGCAAGTTCCTTATATAGAGTGATATCATTTTCTTGACTTCTTATTACCTTCATTAATTCCCTTATCTTGAACATCATTGTTGTATTCCATAATTCTATGTTCTCTTTGGTAACCTTTTTAACCATTTCTCTATATATTTGATGAGGATAAAATCCATATTATTGATTTAAATACTCATAAAAACATGGATATGCCTCATACCTTTCCTTATACTACTATCCCATTTCTATTTTGGCTTCACTTACATCATCTTGAGTAAGGACCTCTTCCTTCTTCATGTTATCTTACTTCCATAATGGCTGACCTATTTGTTCTTGTTCCATCAACATGACTCTTCCTTGAGTCTCTTCTTCATCTTGACTTCTTTTGATCACCACTTGGTCATATACCTCTTCCTCTTATCTCTTGAAACTATGAATGGGCTCAAATATCTCATCCTTCTCTTCATCTCTCAAACCTACATTCACAAATACCAATACATCATTAGATTTCAAAATATGAGGCTTGATTGCCTTCTTATCCTTCATCTTTTGTCTTCTCTTCTACACTAATTGCTTTATTGTACATTTGATTGGATTCCTTTTCATGATCCATCCAAGATGTGGGTTCAATATATCTTTAAATTAATCTATCTTGGTTAGCATCTCATTCACTTGTTGCCTCATCTTTTCCATCTCTTTCTCCGTTTCAATATTCTTCTTGGTGTCTTCATGTACCATCTTCTCTTTGTGGCTTTCATTCTTAACCCTATCTTTCACTTTCCTCTCTACCTCATCTTTCATATTCATCTTGAGTACCTCACTTGGGCACATTCTTCTCTTCATTTTGGTCCCACTTGGACCATTTCCTTTGGTTCACACTTGGAACCTTATATTTCAGACCGCACTTGGGCATTTCAACTTCTTATCCTTCACTCTAGGACTACCTTGAGTTTATTTCCTCTTGATATTATTAATATCTCTTCTTTATTTATGGATACCACCATAATACTTACTATTTTGTATCATTCATACATTCTAATCAATAAATCAACCATAAAATAGATCATTCCTTTCTCAAATGGCCTTCCTACTTTGTCCTCCAACAAGTCTCCTTACTTGCTTACCTATAATTTCCTACAACATGTACTATGAAATAGATATTCATCAATTTATATACATATATATACCTTCCCATAGCATCAAGATTAATTTGATACTAGATTATGTATAGCATATACCAAGTTATCACACTAAACCTTATTTCTTAATCCACTCCCTTTGGCAAAAGCTTCTTAGTTTAATTTCTTTAGAAAAAATACCCTATTTGATCTAATTTTTAGGTGGATTCTCATAATTTTTTTAGGTTATAAAGGTTTTATTATGTTTATATATGACTTTCTAACCCTCTCTACCCTTTTACCAACTCTATCAACATCTTTCAAGACTCAACTCCTTTTTCATAATTTTGTCCACTCTTCATACAGTCCTTCTAGCCCTATTATAGGCATTACTACTTATTACAATAAAATTACAATCACTTAATGAAAACCAAAACTCAATTTTTGTTTCACATGACAAAATATACCTTTGGGTCAAATTTGAAGCTCCAATTCTTCTCCCAAGTGCTCTTTCCATCTACTAGCCCTTCTAATTAGGCCTCCTTAAGCCAAAACACAACTCAGTTACCAAAAGTACATAATATTAAATACTTACACACTCAAAAATATAAAAATAAATTAGGACACATGCAATATGGTCATACTACAAAATTATGGCATTTTTTGATGGTGCAATCTTCAATTATACATGAAACCCTAATCTAGGGTTTTTGAGGGGACTATCTTAGTCAAGACTATTCAAAATTCATTTACTAATGTTTAGTTTAGTTTAAAATATCCAAAATAAATTCACAATATCTATATATACATATAACACCTTCGTAAATCAATGGATTCACTCTTCCAATCCACTATTCCATATTTTAAAGTATATTTGCACTTGATTGTGCAGGAAAATACATGTTCTATAGATCTATTTTAAGTTTTGATAACACATATCTCATTATTAAACAATAAAAAGGTTTAAAAAAATTAAAGGTTTCAACCACACTTACCAAAAAATTATTTAGCATTATAACTCATTGCTTTGATCATATCTTTTCATGAATCCAAATACACAGTCTAACCCAACAAGTCTAATATAGAATACAGGGGTCAAGTTTAGATATCCCTTTACTATTAGGTTTTATTTGTTACATATGAATCTTATAAAATCCATTCACACTCAAAACACCTTTGTAAATGTGTACCATAACCTACCAATCTCAATGCATTAATATCTTGTAAAACATAGTCTACAAATAGGGAAACTCACCCAAAATAGGGGTCTATATGTCTATGAATCTTGCCTGAGCATTAGATGTCCTATTTATTATACCATGAAAAAATAACACAAATCACATTATATAATCTCTCAATAAATATTCAGTACCTTTATAGAGTTAATTTGATCCTTAGTCTAGCTAATTATAGTTTATAAATTAATCAACATATACAAAATAGGCCTTGTGTGTTAGACCTACAACACATGTTCATTCCTTTCCTTATTTTTTCAAGTCTTTATTAATCAAATTATGCAATAGTATTTATTTCAAACTTTTAAAATAACTTATCATTCACATTCTTTCTTCAACAATAATACATGTACTTAGCAATAAAACTAAGACTGCAACAGGGTCTACAAATATATTCACTCAAATAGCAGAGTTCATAAAAACCTTACCATTTTCTCCATACCCATCTTGTCCATGATACATTCCTCTGATTTGAATGGATTTTGAGGATTACATCCTCCCAATACTTTCTCTCTCACATAATAAAAATCTTATATATATATATATATATATATATATATATCAAAGACTCTTACAACAAGACTCATAATTGATTCTTGATCAAGATTCCATAAGCAATTCCCAATCCAACATAAGGTGGTAGACTAAAATCTCATAACCAACTTGAAAAATACATTCATATCACTTTTAGGACCTTTCAATAGGCCTAATAAGACTATTACAACATATAACCACACTCTCTTAGACCAAATATTGCATCATGAAAAATTAAAATTCCCTTTTAGTGGGAAAACTAACTTGAACTCAAATTCAAATTTTCACACACCTAAGACACATTATAGATCATTTTTGAGCATTCCAAGATGACCCTACATCATTATCCTTAGGGTTAGAAGTTCAGACTTAACTAGTTAGGCCCCTACCTAGTGACATAAGACTTCAATAATTGACCCAATAAGTTATGCACTCTAGAGGGTAAAGAGTTTGGTGAGTCTATGAAATATTTTAACCTAAAATGATTCTATATCTAGTATTTACATTATCACACTATTCTCATTTGTATTACATTTTGATAGGTTGCATATTCACCTGCATATCAAATGTGTTGTTTAGTAATTATTTGGTTTTTAGTTTACATAGTGTATAAACTTTCAAAATGAGGCATATCACATCATCCCACTCTCACATTATCCTATCACCCCATAGAAAGCATTCTCAAAATTATAATTTTACATTTGTCTTTGCCTTAGTTATTATGAACATAGTACACCTCTTTTTCCAACATCTTCTTGCTTGACTTAGAAAAATGCTAGCCTATAGTTAGTCTAAAGGTTTGTCCATGATGGAGTCTCCCCTTATTATGCCTTATAAAAGTATAAAATTAGCATGCTTACAAATAGTTAACTTTATTTTCTTATCTTGGTCCTCAGTGATGATCCCTTATATCCTATGATTTTTATGGGGCACATATTTTGTAGTAAAGCCCTTGCAAATATAAAAGTAGACACTTCTATGAAATTCAAAATGCTTAAGCAAATACAAAAGTAAAATCCCACATATCTCACCCTTTTCTAACCTTAGGTTTTGATCCCTCACATCTTATTGGTTTCATGAGGTTAGTGTTGACCAAATTTTGATCTTTCAAATCAAAATTGGCCAACTATATTGAAAAAACTAGTTTTTTATTCATATGTTTGGTTGAGTCTAGTGTGTGTCTTTGTCTAGAAAAAATCTTTGTGCAAAGTTCATGGTGAAGGTTCAAATATTTCCTTTTAGAAAGATTTCTTTGGGTTCTTTCTCAAATGTTTTTCCTTTGAAGATTTATTTCAAGAATAAATGAATTCTTTCAGATTTTTATACAAGACTATTTCTTTCAGGTTTTTTGTCAGAAAGAATTCTTTTAAGAGTTTTTCCTTAGCCTCAAGTGAATTCTTGCAAACTTTTTGTCTAAGACTTTGTTTCTGAAGGTCCTTTTCAATTTATCTAAAGGATATCTTCCAAACCAAAGGGTATTTTGTAGCTTTCTTAAAGGGCTCTTTTCAAGCTAAGTGAACCTTTTTTAATTCTTCTAAAGGGTTAATTCTTGTGGGAAAGTCATTTACATCTCTTTTGAAGGACACTTTCACTTTTCTAAAATGTGTTTTCAACTTTTTTGAGGGACATTTTTAAAGCCAAAGGTACAAGACAACTTCTCTAAAGGGCACATGGACATTTAAAAAAAGTTTGAAGGGATCATTTCAATTTCTCCAAAGGGTAGGTGTACCCTTGTAATTCTTCTAAAGGGCCAAACAATTCTTCTGAAGGCTATTTTTCAATAAATTTGAAGGGTAGAAGTACCTTTTCAAGAATTTCAAAGAGTCATTTCTAAAGGGATCAAGCAAGAAAGAGAAAGGATTTCTTGGAGGAAAATTGTTTGGAATAATTTCCCCACAAATAGAAAACATAAATAATTCTTTTGAATAAATTGTCTAAAGGAATTCCTTTGGACAAAAATTCTAAAAGAAGATAGAGACAAAGACAAAATGATTTCTTTCAATAAATTTTCCCTAAAGAAATAAACAAGACATTTTCTCAAAATAAATAATAAAGACAAAAGGGCCAAGTAAAAGACATGAACAAATTATCTGAGGAAAAGACCAAATCAAAGAAAGAAGATTCCAAGAGGATCCTTATGGATAAATTGTCTGCAAGAATGTCAAAAAACAAAATTTCATAGAAACTACCTGATGGCCCACAGGATGTCAAATTCAAACTATGAGGAATAGTCATTAATATTAGAGAGGGAACCTAAATATAAATAAGAGAATGAAAAATGTGCATAACAAATGATGAGTTAGTAAAGAGAAACCAATTCCAAAGTAAGATGGACTAGGTAATAGCAAAGGTCATTCTTGTAACTATCAATGGTAACCATTCTTTTTCCTAATTAACACATGTCAAATTGATCTTGTAATATCAATCATTCAATATCCCTTCAAATATATATATATATATATATATATATATATATTCATCCTATTCTCAAAGGAGCCTCCGCTGGTTAATGACAAAACTCTGATTATATTTGTATTAAACATATTGAATAAAGTATGACAAATTCTACCACTCACACACTGCATTTTTATGTATCGGTTTAACATCATGTTATTCTTGTTTAGTGAAAGTTATCTTTCCTAAATTGTTATCCTTGATTACCAACCAAATGTGCAGATAGATCTTTGTTACAGGTCCTTGTTAGTATTCTCTAATAAGTGTATAGACATTTTTTAAGTGGTTCAAAGTCATATTCTTTTCTAGAATTATCTATTTCCCTCTTTCTTGTTGAATACCTTTTGCATATAACAAGTGAAACACTGATGTAACAATGCATAAAGGGTCATGAATCTTGTGTAAGGAAACCTTATCATTTTTTAAGTAGTGATTATAGTTAAAGTGAGAGGACAATACATATTGGTGCATCACCATTTGTTTATTTATATTGTTCATTTTCTCTTTTTTCATACATAGTTGATAAATTAGGATAGATAGAACTTCACAGGTACATTAGGGGAGCTAGTCCTTAAATCTAGAGATTCATCTCAAAGAAATTGTCATCTATAGCAAAAGAGATGATTCCGTTGTGCTACTTGGATGAAGAAGACTAAGTTTTTTATTCAAGGTTGAAAATACAAGTGTCAATAGTATTTGGCATGCCTGGTGGGACCTTTTATCCTACAAGATTATTCAAGATCGGTACTAATCTTGACATTGTTTAAGAATAGATACCTCTGTATTCAATACCTAGTGACTCTATTGAAAAATATAGATTCTTGGTTGATGATTAGTTCTATTTTCTATGCCAAAGGTGATAACTAGATCTGTTGCTACTCATCTACCTTTAACATTTGAATAATTGCCTCCATATTCTACTAAAAGGTCTAATTTTGGTAACACTCATCCTTATAAAAGATATTTTGTGTTTAAAGCTTTCAAGTATATATTACATTCCTTTCCTAATACTCATAAAGATCCCAATATGGCTATAAGATAACCTTTTGTGCCTTTTATAGGGGCATCTCCTTTATGTCTTGCCTAATATGATAAAATTCTAGGATCTGCCCTTGAAAGTGTTCCATATTTTAGTGCAGATGATCCAATTACTACCAATGAGCACATCATAAATATATAAAATATTTGTAATATTCATAACATTACCCAATAAAATGTGTCTATTAGGTTGCTAGCCTTGTCCTTTATAGGAAAATTTTTGGACTAGTATGGGACCCTACCTGTAAATTCTATTGGCTCATGGGATGAGTTAGTAACCCTATTAACTGATAGATTCAGAGAAAAGAGTGATCACTTTCTTCTATCTGATAAATTGACCATAATAAAGAGGGCACCTCATGAATTCATGTAGGATTTCAATACTAGATTTCAAAAAACATGGGATAGGATTCCAATTCTTGTAAGGCCAACTACAAATTATGCATTTTTGTACTATTTAAAAGTATCAAATAGTGGCATTGATGTGATGATCCAATCTATGGGTGGAAACACATTGTCTATTACATATGAAATAGCCATAAATTCTAAGAATTATCTTATACATGTAGGAAAGATAGCTCTTATACCTCTAATGCCACTTTTCCTTGATTTGCCTTCTCTTAGTCAAAGTGCATTGGCTTTTATAGCCCCTTTACCTACTCAAAAGAGATTTATAGTTACTCCTTAAAATGAGATTTATGAAGTCAAAATTTTGCTTCAAAGTGTTACCAATTAATTTTCTTCTCTAAAAATTCAATAGGCTCAAGGTAATAGGCCATATCAGTCATATAATCAATTTGGTGGGCAAACAAGTAGGCCACCCTTCTAAAACAATAATCAAGGACAAGGTCAAATCACCCATGTCAAGCCTTACCAAAATTATAATCCAAATGCTCCCTCATCCTCCAAATCCTTAGTTTCCACACAAAACAATTTGGTTCAATAGCAACCAAACTATCCATTCTTTGAACATGACCAAGAATAGGTGGCTTATGCCAATGAAATGCAAAATCAAGGTATGTCTACACAAGGTCATCAAACATCTCACTTTTCAAATTTTGAGATGCCAATGAAATTTGGGATGGATAGAAGATAGCCTAATAATAATTCCACCCTCATAAATCATTTGGAGGGTGAATTTTGTGCAATCAATTACGTAGGGAATGCAAGCAATCAACATACTAGTGTTGCTTCCAACACTAGGTCTAAGAGGAGAGTTGTTGATGAAGTTCAAGTAACCAGTCAAGGAATAAATAAAAGAACCAATAAAGGACTTGTTTTTACCCCTACATAATCTTAGATGAGAGTTGGGCTTGTTTCAACTCCTAAGCTATAAAAAAATCAAAAAATTCCAAGTTTCAAATTAGCTTCTATAACTCTGCCTCCATATGCTACATCACAAGGTGCAAATGTTCAAAAATAAAATCCCAAAGTAAGTAATCCTTATATTAATGTTGTATATCAAATTAAAAATATTCATATTAACATTTCATTATGGGATTCTCTATCACTTCTAGGATATAAATATATGTTGCAAAAGGAATTACATGGATTGGGTAAACAAGTTGGCTCACTATGAAGTGAAAATGTAGTTTTGGTCAGTGAAACTCAATCTATAGATAATCAAGTAAATAAGGATGAGAATACTCCTCCTTTCTAATTATCTCTAATAATTTTTAACTTTTTGGTTCATAATTTTTGTCATAGATAGTGGATCAATTACCTCAGTTATGCCCAAATGCATAGCAAATAAACTGGGTCTCAAATATGAGCTAATGACTAAAGGAGTTTTGTAATTGGATGGATCACCAGCCAAAACTTTGGGGATTGGGAAAGGTTTAAATTTAACCCTTCATAATTTTCCTACTTTTCAATCCCTCGTGATGTGGTGGTAGCATATTTACCTCCTTATTTTTCTCTTTATTTGTCAAGGGATTTCACTTCTAAGATAGGTGGATATCTGGTAGCCAATTGGTCATACATGGTGTTTAGAAAAAAAATATGGTACCAAAGTGAAGATTGATTAAGAACCCATTAATAAAGATCATTTATAACCATATTCACCTAAGGTAGTAAATTTCAACGATGTTATCATTGATGAAGAGTTTCACAATGACCAATCCATGTCATCTTCCCTTGAAGGAGTTTCTGACTTGTTCCTAGATGAGTGGGGAGATAACAACTATAAACATGATCCCTATAAATTTATTGAATAATATAGGCTTGGATTCTACTATATGTATTATAAATACTCTTTCATGCCTAATTTGATGAAATCAAATGAGGATGTGAATGGAATTTGGCATCTTTTCTTTAATGGATCCAGAAGCAAGATTGGTGCAAGTGGTGGAGGTATGTTAGTTTCACCTTCAAAGGAAAGATATTTTTTAAATTTAAACTTTTAATTATCTTATAATTTCAATGTATTTTAATATGAATCCTTCATTCATGGTTTAGAAAGGGCAAGGAAAAGAGGTGTCAAAGAATTGCAAGTATTTGGTGATAGTGAACTAGTTGTCAATCAAGGAAGAGGGCAAATTTTGACTAAGAACTTCTTCTTCAAGTCTTAAAAACATAAAGTTTGGGATATTTTAGAATAATTAATGGAATTTAACATTACCTCTATTCCAAGAGAATATAACAAGCATGTTAATAGGTTTCCATCTATTGGTATTCAATTTGATGTTCTAAAGGGCATAAGAGAAGATAAGAACCAACCCCATCTAAAGGTGATTGTGAGACCTTTTATACCAAACAATGTCACCAATTGGTAGGTTTTTGATAGTGATCATCAAATATAACTTTTCCTACAAGAAGAATCTGAGTTCTCTACCAAAAAGTAGTCTAAGATATAGCAGTAATATGGTAACCAGATTGTCTAACTAAAGTCTAATAAGCTTCCTAAATGTTTAGTAACTCTTAAGTGTATTTTCAATGAAGATGACCAGCTCAAGAAGGAAAAGGTATGCATGTCAACTAAGCAGGAAAACTATGAAAGGATAGAAATATTTGAGGATAAGCTACTTGCACTTGGGAAGGTGCATAGCCAAGAAAAACATAATTTCATTAAATTATACAAGGAGTTTAGCGATATATTTGCATGAGAATATACTAATTTGAAGGGTTTTGACCCAAGCTTGGCTCAACACACCATATATTTGAATGAAAATTATAAAACCATTAACAAAAGGCAAAGACCAATCAATCCAAGGATTAAACCCCTTATGAGGAAAGAGCTCACTAAATTGATTGAGTCTAGAATCATTTTTCATATCAATCATTCTTCTTGGTTGGCTAATTTAGTCCCTATTAGAAAGAAAAATGGGGAAATAAAGTTGTGTGTTGAATTTAGGGACTTAACATAGTATCTTTGAGGTATCATTATCCTCTCCTTTCTATGGAGAAAATTATGTAGGTTGTAGCTGGTAGTGAAAGATTTTCTCTCCTTGATGGTTATTTTGGATATAATCAAATTCTGGTCAATGAAAGTGATCAATATAAAATAGAATTTAACACAAAATGGGGCACATATGCCTATAATAATATGCCATTTAGATTTTTAAATGTTGGATCCACTTTCTAACGTGTAATGGATATGGATTTCCAAGGATTGATCAATGACATTGTGTTGGTTTATCTGGATGATGTAAAAAAAATTCCAAAGATGAAAATGACCATTTGAAACATCTAAGATAAAT
This sequence comes from Torreya grandis, assembly GCA_037957365.1. NCBI lineage: Eukaryota > Viridiplantae > Streptophyta > Pinopsida > Cupressales > Taxaceae > Torreya > Torreya grandis. The sequence continues at coordinate 2,417,210 of JARHVA010000934.1, read as the reverse complement.
CTTTGAGAGATGTAGAGAGTTTGGAATCTCTCTAAACCAAAAGAAGTGTGTATTTTTTTTTTCATGAGGGCAAGCTCTTGGGCCACATTGTTTCAAAGAAAGGTCTATTCATTGATCTAGAAAGGGTAAGTGTTATTTTAGCATTGTCTTTGCCTAAACACAAAAAGGGTCTACAAAGTTTCTTTGGCAAGATTAATTTGATTGGGAGATTCATTCCTAATTTTTTTAATCTAGTCAAGCCTTTGACCTCCATGTCAAGAAAAGATGAGACATTCACTTAGACAAGAAAGAGAAGAGAAAGTTTTTAAGAGATTAAGCAAGCCATTTCCTAAGCTCCTACTCTTGCAAGTCCTAACTTCTCTAAGTATTTAAATATATAAACTTTTGTAAATGAAGAAGTAATTTCTACCATGTTGATCCAAGAAAATGATGAAAATTTGGAACAACCTATTACCTTCTTCAATTAAAATTTAGAAGGCTATGAGGTAAAGTACACATACATTGAAAAATAAGTGTTTGTTATAATTAAAAGTTTAAATAAATTTAGGCATATGCTATCTAGTAATAAAATTCACATTTTTGTGCCTCATCTTGGTGTGAAAGATTTTCTATTGATCAGAGACTTGAATGATAAAAGGGCAAGATGGATCACCAAATTAATGGAATATGATGTAGAGATCAAGACAACCAAGATGGTGAAAGGTAAAGGACTGTGTGATCATCTTGCCTTAGACTTGAAAGAATAAAATGAGGTTGTTTTGACATTTCATGATGATCTTGTAATAGTTGCACCTTCAGTCATGAGAATTTGGAAATAGGACATGATCCACTTCCTTCAAACTAGTGAGTGTTCACAAGGTCTTGATAGATCCAAAAGAAGGTATTATAGACTACAATCTATTCCCTATGTACTTATGGATGGAGTACTTTTTAGAAAAGATTTTTCAAGTGTAATTTTGAGATATATTGAGTTGGAATAGATTGACAAGGTATTGCATGAGTTTCATGATGGCCCAGTTGGTGGTCACTTTGCTCCCAAATCCATCGCCACTAAGATTATGATGGCTAGTTATTTCTAGCCTAGTTTATTTAAAGACACCCATGCTTGGGTGAGAAAATGCCAAAAATGTGCCCTATTTGATGGAAAATAAAAACTAGTTGCTTTACCTCTTCATCCAATCCAATTTGAATAGCCTTTTTTGCATTGGGGTTTGGATTTCATAGGTATGATCAATCCTCCTTCTAGTGCTGATCATAAGTGGGTGTTGATAGCCACTGATTATTTCACTAGATGGGTTGAAGTTATAGCTCTTAAAGAGTCCAATGAAAATTCAGTCCTAGATTTCTATGAGAACATAATAACAAGGTTTAGAGTTCCCTCAACCATCATCTCAGATAATGCATTAGCCTTTTTAGAGGTAAAGACAAGTGAATGGACCTTGAATCATGGCATTTACCTTATCACTTCCTCTAACTACTATCCCCAGGGAAATGGACTAGTAGAGTCCAAAAACAAGAATTTGATTAGCATCATTAAGAGGACAATGGAGTAAAATCAATGAACATGGCACACTATGTTGAAAATAGCTCTTTACGGTGACACAATCACTCCAAAGAGGGTAATTGGAAACTCCCCATATACACTTGTGTATGGAAGGGAACCTAGACTTTTTATTTCACTTGAATTACTAGATTTAGATTTCACTCATAAATTATAGTTGATGGAGAATGATAGTATGGGAGTCAAATTGAGTGAACTGATGGAGCTTAAAGAGGCAAGAGATTAGGTAATGAATACCTTGACTACTCACCAGTAGTAGATTTGGCAAGAAGTATATGCTAAGGAGTTTAAAATAATGGGACATTGTTCTTAAGTGGAATGAAGATAGGGCTAAGCCTAGGAAACTCAAAATGTTAGATGCTTTGTGGAGTGTCCCATACATGATCACATAGTGTAAACAACATACTGCTTTCCAACTTTCAAAGTTGGATGGAAAAGAGCTACATATCCCAGTCAATAAGATATATCTAAAGTATTGTTATTGAAGTTTTTCCTTCTATTATACATAGTTATTCTATTTTTTTATGTTCCCTAAGTGCTTATGCACATGTGTGTGTTTATTTAAGTCTTGTTCTATTATGTTGGGTCTTATTGTTTTCATCTATGTTTCCCTTGTGTTTTATGTTGGCAAAATCCTTAATAATCATGATTTAAGAATTCATTGACTCCATTGACCCTTGAGTGGATAAGGCTACCTAGTTTGATCAGTATAGCAAGCATACTTCCCCTTTAAGTCAAAATTTTTTTGACCAAATTTTGATCTTTCAAATCAAAATTAACCAACCATATTGAAAAAACTAGTTGTTTGTTCATATGTTGGTTGAGTCTAGTGTGTTTCTTTATCCAAAAAAAAAAGCTTTGTGCAAATTTCATGGTGAAGGTTCAAATATTTCCTTTTAGAAATCTTTTTTTAGGTTCATGTTCAAGTATTTTGACTTTCAAGCATAAGTCAATTCTTTCAAATTTTTGTACAAGACTATTTATTTCAAGTTTTTTGCCTGAAAGAATTCTTTTAGGAGTTTTACCTTAGCCTCAAGTGAATTTTTGTAGACTTTTTATCCAAGACTTTATTTTTGAAGGTCCTTTTCAATTTCTTCGAAGGATATCTTCCAAGATGAAGGGTACTTTACAGCTTTCCTGAAGGGCTCTTTTCAAGCTAAGTGTACCTTTTCAATTATTTTAAAGGGTCATTTACACATTTTTTGAAGGACGCTTTCACTTTTTTTAAAGGTGCTTTCAACTTTTTTGAGGGACATTTTTGAATCCAAAGGTACAAGACAACTTTTCTGAAGGGCACATGGATGTTTGCAAAACATTTGTAGGGATCATTTCAATTTCTCTGAAGGGTAGGTACACCCTTGTAATTATTCCAAAGGGCCAAATAGTTCTTTTGAAGGCTATTTTTCAATAACTTTGAAGGGTAGGAGTACCTTTTCAAGATTGTCAAAGGGTCATTTCTAAAGGGATCAAGCAAGAAAGAGAAAGGATATCTTGTAGGAAAATTTTCTGAGATAATTTCCTCACAAACAAAAGACAAAAAGAATTTTTTTGGACAAATTTTCCAAAGGAATTCCTCAGAATAAAAAGTCTGAAAGAAGATAGAGACAAAGACAAAATGATTTATTTCAGGAAAATTTCTCTAAAGAAATAAACAAGAAATTTTCCTGAAAGAAATAATAAAGACAAAAGGGCCAAGTAAAAGATGCAGACAAATTATCCGAGGAAAAGACCAAAGTAAAAAAAATAAGAGTCTAAGAGGATCATTATGGATAAATTGTCAAAAAACAAAAGTCCATAGAAAATACCCAATGGCCCATAAAATGTCAAATTCAAACTGTGAATAATAGTTGTTAAGTTTAGAGTGGGAACTTGAATACAAATAAGAGAATGATAAATGTGCATAAAAAATGATGAGCTAGCAAAGAGAAACTAATGCCAAATCAAGATGGACTCAGTAATAGCAAAGGTCATTCTTGTAACTATCGATGGCAAACATTCATGTTCTTGATTAACACATGTCAAATAGATGTTATAATCTCAAATGTTCAATCTCCATTTAGAAATCTATATATGTGTATTCATCCTATTCTCAAAGGAGCCTCCACTAGTTAATGACAAAACTTTGACCAGATTTGTATTGAAAACTTTTGAAGAAAGTAATACAAATTCTGCCACTCATACACTACATTTTTGTGTATCATTTTAACATCATGTTGTTCTTATTCAATGAAATTTGTCTTTCCTAACTTGTTATCCTTGGTTTTCTACCAAATGTAGAGACAGATCTTTGTTATAGGTCCTTTTTAGTATTCTCTAATGAGTGTATAGACATTTTTGAAGTGGTTCAAAGTCATGTTCTTTTTTTGAATTATTTATTTCCATATTGAATGTTGAATAACTTTAAAATATAACAAGTGAAACACTAATGTAACAATGCATAAAGGGTCATGAGTCTTGTTCAAGGAAACCTTATCATTCTTTAAGTAGTGATTATAGTCAAAGTGAGAGGACAATACATATTGGTGCATCACCATTTATTTATTTTTATTGTTCATTTTCTCCTTTTTCATACACAATTGATAGATTAGGATAGATAGAGCTTCACATGTGCATTAGGTGAGCTAGTCCTTAAATCTAGAGATTCATCTCAAAGAAATTGTCACCCATAGTAAAAGGGATAATTCCATTGTGCCGCATAGATGAAGAAGACTGAATTTTTTCATCAAGGGAAGAAATCTAAGTGTCAACATTTATAATTAGGAGAGATGACCTTACTCACCTATATCTAGCCTTTGGTGATGATCCCATATGTCTTCTTGGTCACATGAGACTAGGTGTAGGGGTCAAAAAGAGAAGTAGAATTCAAATGTAAAATCAATATCAAATAAAAAAGTGTCTAAAGAGAAAGTTATTGAAAAAAAATTCCTATATGTCTACATTTAAAGAGGGTAACCTTTTCCTATTTACCAGTTTTTTAAGGAATAATCATCTCTATATGAAGCCAATAAAGTTAGTGTTTTATAAGTATAGCAAAAAATATATTTTCCCATTTTCTCATGAGGACTAGGTCATCTTCCTTTTTCCTACAAAATTTTGATCTATGATTTTCATTTTTTATCAACTTACATTTATCCTCTTTTCCTTTCCATTCCTTCTGGCAAATTGAAAGTCACATGTTATGTAAAATAACTAGTAGTCACCTAAAAAATAAATGTTACCAAAGTTATAGTTATATATATTTATTAATCACATTATATCAATTTCATACATTTTTTCCCACATATACATGAACATTTTCCATAGTAGTATATCAAAAAAAAAAAAGATACATATACATATATATCATTACATGCCTAGCCATATAGAGTACATGAACTAAAAAGTAAAGTATGAAAACTAAAATCACATCACATGAAAGACAATTCATTGAGAGGTAATCCAAAAGATATATATCATAATAACTATGAATTTTATACAAAAAGGATGTCTAAATTAATCCCCTCAGTGGAGGGGTGATGTGCCTCATGGCATCTCAAAAAGAATCAGCATATATAATGTAATAGTAAAATCATTTATAACATATCTTAGGAGTCCATCATCTTCCTGAGAAAGGGTCTCAATGTAGAAGAATGTCAGGGGCTCTCACTTCGATGGAGTCTCCTGATAGAGCATCCCTTAAAAGCTACCTCATCCTCTCTGATAAGGAGGCCAATATGATGACCCTTATTGGCACCTCCTTTTGAATTTATCCTCCATGTCCTATGGTTAGAGGCTTCACCACCTCCCCCACCCACCATAGTATCTACCAAAGCGTTTTCCCTCCTTGATCTATCCATTAAGGTGTTGTTCTCCATCATCAACACTATCACCATCATAGAATCATGGTATGATATCATAAATACATATATATGTTGATTAATCCTTTCAATGAGTTTAGGATTAAAAATTGGTCTCAAGTTAGATCAATGCTCAGCTTAAAAATATTGATTAGGGTGTCCCTGATCATTTATCTGCAACTACCCATGATATCTATAATCATAAAAAACAAGATTTAATGTTAAATCCAATATGCATAAAATCAATTAGGAAACTAAAAAAATAAAAGTATAGGATATAATCATGAATGTTTAAATCAACATTTTACGTGGGTCTCCCTCACACCACTTAGGGCCAGAATCATCCTCTATAACCTCTTCCTCATCTATTTTTAGGTCCTCCTTTAGCTTAACATACAATGGGGCCTCACGATATCCATCTCCCTTATGATGTTACTATGTAGGGTCCTCTTGAGAAGGATACTACTATTATAATGGTGATGGGGGGCATCTACTACTACCCTATTTCTCCTATCCTTCTCTCATAGATGGATATAAGGGAGATCCCTCTACCACTCCTAATTGAATTGATCAAGTGATTATCACCCCTCCCACAAGTAATTTCCATACCAACCATCATAACCTCATTAATTTTGACTCTCTTATGTGCATATAAACAAACCCAAGAATAAAAATATTTCCCACATAGGGCATACCAAATTATTGGGATGCCCTATCCATAGGGTGTACCTTAACCTATAAAATTTGGTCTCAAACCTAAGTTACCTTAATGACTATTGCAAAGTAGGCCCCCTCATTAGCTCACTACCCAACCATGTCTTAGTATCATAGGGAAATTAGGTTATTTATTCTTAAAGTCTCCACTACTTAGGGTAAAGCATGAAAAATGGACACACCTCTCCATTTGGTGGCCCTGATATCCCCAAGCACTCTAATTGGTTATCCCCTATGGTAAAGGATGATCTACTCATATATATAACTCATTAAAACTTTAGGGTGGCCATATAGTAAAGATATTTATAGGTCTGAGAGGTCCCCTAGATAGGCCACATAGTAAAGATATCTATAGGTCTGAGCCAATAACTCTTATCTCCAAGATTAATAGGCCCCTCTCTCCTTAATACATTGAATGATCAGTGACTAATTTAATAATAGTCTATTAATATACTTGTCTCCCACAATCCAAGAGGTAAGGATACTAATAATTGATTTATTTAGGTTAGGTATCATTGATCCCTCCACCTAGGAAATCCTCATGTTGTGCTTTGCACCCACATCAAGTGCATCAACATATTTAAAGTACTCAACCCAACTTTGTTCCTTATGATCATTATCGATAGAATAGAAATAAATCAATTAACCCATTAAAAGAAGGATCATAATTTTTTATACATCAATAAGAGTGATCATTCACTCTCTAAGGGCTTAAGAAAACATAAACATGTTCTATTCAAGGTCTCAATAGGTCATAATATTTCATAACAATCTACTAGATGCTAAGATGATCCATGCCTACATGATCCATATAATCTTAGTGTAGTTAAGAATGGCTAACTCATCTATTATCAATAGATATAAGACTCAAGGGATCCACTCCTAATTTTGAGCTCTACTCCAATGTATGTACTTAACCTAAAATATAAAGAGAATCCTTGATTCAGCTTAAGGACCAAATCTACCCTTAAAAATATTTCATCTCCATATTTTTCCCCTTTTATACAAAGGGGACATAACTACCCCTTTTATAGATAGCAATTACATAACCACTATAGATGATTACACAACCTCCATGGGTAGTTACATAATTTCCATAGGTGGTTACATAACTACCTCTAATTTTTAGGTATAGAACCACATTCCCTAAAAATCATGGTGGTTACATCACATCATGGCAATGGAATAATTATCGGTCTATAAATACTAATGGGTTTATCCCTAAATGTTTGTATTATTCATCGTTCACATGCCCTCCCAAACCTCCCCCCCTAAACCAATAAAATTCACTCTATTTAAAAAAAATTATACTTTTTCCTAGTCTCCCCTTCGCAATCATTTTAAAACCAAAATTTCTAAATTTCATTAGAACTTCTCTAGATTTTAAGCAAAATTCCAAAAATTGGGTAAAATAGAAAAGCATACAAAAATCTCCCTGGTCTTACCCATTAGCTCTTCCTACTAGTAGATTCACCATACCCTCATTCTCTTTTTTCCATTGACTAATTTTATATTTAAAATGGTCATAATTAATCTAGAACTCAAAAAACACAAATAGTCAAATGCACAAATGTGTTTGTTTTTAGCATGTTTTCAAATATATTACCCCCTAAACTAGTCATTTTAACTTTAAAGAATTATAAATTAAGCATGTTTCTTTATAGCATCTACTTTCTTAATGTTACATACTATATTCTTATGATTTATGTTTCAAAACTAAAAAATTAACAAGTCTTCTAGTTTTTTGTAGCACATCTTGCAATTTTATAAGTCCACAATGACTTGGCACCAAATTCAATCCTCTGACTAGGTAATTTAGGTAATATGATCTTCCCTGCACATAGTACATACTGTATATAAGATAAAGTGAATTTAATCTTAAAATCAATCCTAGCTTGAAGAATATGAATAACATTATCCCTTCCACTTATTATTACATTTATACAATTGGGGTCATGACCAATATAGATCTACTAGACCTAATTAAGGGGTCTCTTACCACATAATATTACTAGAGAAGGTTTCAAAGCCTCTAGTCAAGCAATACCACACAATAAACCTATTTATGTCTTATTTTTTTCATATCAAAATAAATGACAAAGTAAATTAAATCTAATCTAGTGCTCACCAAATCTTTTGGCATAAAATGGGGGTAATAAACATAAAAGTAAACATGCATAGAAGAACTCTACTCAAGTCAATATAGAGGTAATCCTAATGCATGGAGAAAGAAACATATTTATAATCTAACGCATGCAAGTCTATATAATTAATAAATAAGAGCAAGAGTTAGGAATTTTTACCTTGAATATGAGAGCCTCAATCTCTCCCTTAGCAATGGTGTTTTACAAGAGTTTATTGTGTATGTTGAAGAAACTAAGGATGGACAATGGACTATAGTTTAGCCAAGAACCTCCTAATGAATCCCAAGTTAAATTATAAGATTCTTTTGTCCAAGTATATTATAAAACCCTAAACAATGGTTCCTCAAGTATAATGGTGGATAAGCAGATGCATAAAATAAATGTTATCTCTATCCCTCTCTAATAAAAAAATAAAAGGATGTGTTTATATATTTGGATATAACCCGAGACCTTTCTAAATTTTTAGCTGACAAAGTTAGCCCAATTGACCCTATTATTTAATAAATAAAGTAGTTAGGTCTAGACTAGGTTGGTTGGGGATAACTTAATCCTGTAACATGCTTATTTTTTAAGAATAGGGTTGGCCCACACTGACTTTGTTTAGTAAATGACAAAAAGAGATTTTGGCTTAGGTAGGTGTTATTTGAGATGGTATATTACTTGGAAGATTGTATAAGGGAGGTTTTAAAGCTTAAGGAAATGTATAGGAGAGGTTTTTATTTGTTTTAAGTGGTGTTATGTGAATAATAATCTTGTGAAGCATCAATGGTCTGCCCACCCCTTTCTTGGTGCACCCTTTAAGGTATGCACTCAAAGAGATTGAGGCTCGATGGGTTCCTGCAAGAGAGAAAACATCAGTAATTGATAAATTTTAAAAATATTGTGTGTATACATATTCCCCACTCAAATCTCATCACATGTCACATAATTGCAACATGGGATGGTGCTTTAGGAAAATAACATAGTAACACACAACATTGAGTTAAGTAAATTGTAGTAAAAAGTGAAAAAGATAAATGAAAGGAGAGAATTGAAAAATGCATACCTTTACTTACCTTAGTGATATATAATAATAAGAAAGTGAGAGAAATGTGAAGGTGTATAATGTAGGGAACATTAAGTGAACCTATAAAATAAGTAGAAAATCAAAAAAATACAAAATATACATGTAATATATGGAAAAATTCTCTATGATGTTAGGATTTTGGAACATATTTCAGTTGGCAAAAAGATTTAGTAGAAACAAAGTTATGGGAAAAAAATTAAATCTTGTGGTAAATAATTGGTAGGTAAATAATTTTGAATATTAAATATAAATATGGTGAAAATTAATTAATTTTTTATTTTTACTATTCTAAGAAAATATTTCTCTGAGAGACCCAATTGAGTCTAGAGAGTGACCATGGTGAGAAGGTGATAGCTTCAACATGGACGATGCCTAATGGTCGTAAATAGTAAAGTTCATATAAGTGATGCATTAATTTTGAATTTTTTGGTAATTTTAATAGAAGTTAAGCTAAATATAAAAAAATAGACATTAGAGGAAATGTACATACCAAAAATGACCCTAGGATATTTTTAGGTAAACTAAGGATAAAAGAAGATACTAGGTAGGAAAGAATCAGACCAATAAATGCCTAAAGAATTTATGGTAAATGGTTAAAATGTCACCACAATTTGAGAATAGAGTCAGCCCTATTGACTTAGTTGTAAAAGGTGAGAGAAGTCAAGGTGGTCGACTACATAGTAGAGGGCCAATATAGTAATTTTGGGGGGACTAACTGCATAGCAAAGAGCTAACCTAGTTAGATAAATATATATGGCTAATTTATTACTTTTTGGCCAATATAATATGCAATATGTGGTTGATACAGTCTGTTAAATGAGGTTGACTATGTGGTAGAGGGTCAATATATTTTGCAAAAGATATGAAAGGGAAAATTTAGTATCAAAAAGGCTTATTATGTCTATAAGAATGGGTTGATTATATATCAAAGGTTGATTTATTATGGAAAAGAGATGATAGGGTTGATTTAGTATCAAAAGGGCCAATTATGTAGGAAAAAGGAAAATTAAGAAAAATAGGATGATGAAATAGTTAGTTTGTAGTTTTTTGAGAATATTTAAGAATGTTTTTAGTATTATTACACTGATATCTAATACATTCTATATTATTTGATATTTTACAAAGGCGATAGAGGTTTTGATGCCTAGTTGATGCATCTTAGCTACCATATTTGCTAGAGTGGCTTTCAAATGTGGATCAAACTAGTATGGTTGCCTTGGGATTTGGAGGTATCATGGATATGAGGAGGATACCACTTAGTGTTGATCTAGTCATCATATTCTTAAGAGCATGGAAGCAACTGACCAACATTTTTTGATGGGAGGTGGAGGTGGATACCATAGAGGTGGGCATCACCTTGGAAGATGTCCATGCATTATTTGTATTTCCAATTATTAATACTCTTATTATATTGGTGTATCAGAGATGGAGAATGAAAGGTGAGCCCTATCCCATTAGTAAATAGGCTCAAATAGGATTTATCCTAAGTTATGAGTTAGCTTGTTTGATGTGTATATCTCAACCATTTTAGATATCTAGAATGCCTCAATAGGACTTGTGACAACACGTGTTATGCCATAAGTCGTATGAAAAGGTACCATTATAAGTGGTAGCCTTATGTCAGTCTATCATAGAGTAGGGTGTGTTTTATGATCTAGGATTTATCATTTGGGTGTTACTCATGTATGATATGTATAGTATGTTGACCCAAGGGAAAAATATGATGGGCCCAATCATTTTGTTGAGTGATCAGATTTATGAGGGATTCCCTATGTATCATTTTACCAGATTAATCTATGCAGTTGATGATAAGTTTCCTTAACTAGTAGGATTGAGGTAAGATCATGCAGTGTGTGTCATGCCCCATATCCTAACATTAGAGACTGTGACATGAGGGAAAATAATGTGACATCCTTACACTAATATTTTTGTTATATGGTTGATTTGGGATACTATTACTATGGTTTTGGCATGCATTTATATCACCAACTATTATAATTCATGGGTGAAGCCACATCTAGTAGCTCATGTACTTGGATAGCTATGCCTACCACATCTGATAGCCCCTTTAGTAGTGCTTGTTTACTGTGTATGTCATGCTAGATATCTAAAAGAGAGAGGAGGCATATGGGTACTTATATAGATACCCATTATTAGGTCTTAATGAGTAAGACCATGGATAAGTTAGGCATAGTAATAGGAGGTGATGAGGTTTGGTGTAGAGGATGTTATAGTTTTGAATGTTGAGGATGAGGATGCAAGAATAGAGCCACAATAAGGGTGATAGTGGTTGCCTTGATATCATAGGAGATGGAGACATTATCATTGAGAGGGGACATAGGCATGATTAGTCATAAATGGTGATCCTACAATGGTTGTGGGACATAACTAGTCGATAGAGAGGTTGATAAGGAGGAAATCATAATGGGTTTGGGTGGTGACTCCAAGTTTTACACTTGCATAGAGGAAGCTAATAGAGGAGGTTGTTGATGGTCAAGCTGACATAGAGATCATGGTTGGTGACACTGGCACTAGTGAGAAATGCTTTAATTTAATAAATTTTTTACATGTATCATTAGTTGTATTGTTATTTATGTATTTAGTGATAGATAGATGGTTTGACATATGTATACATGATATATAATGTATATTTAGTTTTTTTTAGGTAATGTAGTGGAAGAAATTATATGGGAATCCATTATTGTGGCCACACACCATAATATTATGTATGGGGTGTTATTGCATGATAAGACATCCACCTTGGTATACTTTTTGGTACCATATTTCCCATCTTATGCTAGTTGATTATATTAGTGGGGGAGGATGCTCGATAGTTTTAGGTATGAGGAGATGGATCACACCCACTTACAGAAGTAGGAGAGGGAGAGGCCTGAGCTTGGTAGACATTTCCATAGAAGCAAGCTACCCATTTGTCAACCACTATAGATCTTGGACATGTGTAGGCCTATGTGTCCAATATATAGGGATAAATTGATGGATTTATATACCATATTGCCTCATTGCATCATACAATTAAGAGGGGTCAATCCTAGGCATTCATGGGTAGCATGGCTCAGCCATAAGATAGACATGATGGACCATAGCCTTAAAGTTGTATCTATTTTATTTTTTATTATATTGTATCAAACTCATGGCATAAATTGATATGGGAATTTCTTGGTCTATGATTTTTATTTTTTTATGGATGGATGTATGGATATATTTCCTTTCTAGATCATGTATTTTACTTTTATTATATATATTATGGGAAATATGTGATGTATGATTTATTTTATAGCATTATGTGATACACATGCATGGTTAAAAAGAAAATTAAATGATTTGTAAAATTATAAATAATCATAAAATGTAATACACACTATATCATGATGGGAAATGTGTAAAAACAAAAGATGAATAAATAAAAGAAACCAAAATGGTAAAGTAATAGGTAAAAAGTGTTTTCAAACCATGTAAATTAATTGCACCAAATTAAAAAAAATAAGAGTCAAACTATCTCAAGTAGGGAAATATGAAAATTTGTAATAAAGTGAAAAACATGTGAAAACCAATGCTATAAAAACAAACAAGCAATAAAGTTAATCAATCATACTAGATCAAGATGGGAAGTATGAATAGAAAAAATATATATGTATAAATAAAATTAATCATACTGACTCAAGATGGGAAGTATAAGTAATTTTAAAAAAATGGTTGTAAACATATATACAATTGAAAAATAAGAAGATAAAAGTGAAGTGTTCATGAAGTAATAATAAAACATACTAAATCAATATATGATGTATGTAAATAACGTGTAAATCATAATGCAACACAAATTATCTCAAATTTGAAACATGTAATTTTATTTTTACTTGGTTATAGTTTGAACTATTTATTAGAATATTCTATGAGGGTTTAGTCCTATCCAAATTCTACACTTCAACTCACAAAGGGCACACCAATGAGGTGGAGATAAATGTGGGAATAATTTAAAGATGTTTTAATGTGGTGATTTGTGATGAATGCCTAGTCATATCCATAGTCTTAAACTATAACTCACAAGGTGAACACCAATGAAGTTGATGTTAATAAGAGGGGAAATAAGGAGGTCTTTTGTGAGGAATGTTTGGTCCTATCCAAGGTCTTACAATACAACTCACAAAGGGAAACCCTAGGGGGTATGAATAGTTAACAAAACAATATTCATCAAGGGGAAATACTAGGATTATTATAATGAAAATAGGGAATTTAAAAAGCATGACAGGATTTTGATGAGAAGACCTTAGTAAACATAAGTCATACTAGGTAAGAAAGAAAGACATGAAGAGTCTAGTGACCATCAAAATATAAAGGATACCTACTCACAATATACACAAAGTTGTATAGGCAAATAGGTGAGATACTAAGATCAACTCATGAAGGTTATATGAACAAGGAAATTAAAATAGTCCTACCTTCTCACAACATGTTCCCTATTCCTCAAGACCTCTTACAGAGCCATCAGTCTACTATAAAGATTGGGTATTTGTGTGATAAAGTAGGTATCATTTATATATTTTTTGTTCTCTTATCCCAATCTACTAGCCTACTACACCCCAATGGACCTTGGATCTATCATGAGGACAACTATGGAGTTTGAGATTTGATTAGAAATAAGAGATGTGCTAAAGAGAGTAAATCATGTCTTTTGGTGTGATTAGACTTTTGAATTATATGTTGCCTTTTGAATCATTTCAATTTATTTAAATGATTTATCTTTTAACTTGACTTTTTTTGTATTACTTTTTTGATTCCTCCTTCATATAGATTTGTGATAACCAACATGAGTGATAAAATTGATACAAATAGCTTTAGACTTTGATCAAATGATGTTAAGTAACCAGAGATATGACTAACTAAACAACTTAGGCTTACTTATGAACCAGTATGTAATCTCAAGTTTGAATTGTATGTATGTTTAGTATGTGAAAATAAAATAAGAGAAGGAAGGAGATCAAAATAGATCAGTGTATATAATTAGTATAATGAGAATTATTGCTTGCTAACTGATCATATGGTAGGGATAAAATACTAATGGATTTAGGGTTGTATAACCAAGTCATAATAATAATTATCTTTATTTGAGTGTAAAAGATAACAAACAATCATTGTAGAGAAAATAAAATAATTCATAAAAGAAGTGAAATCAAAAAAATAAGTTTGCATTTATGAAAATAACTGGAATAAGCCATGATAAAATGTGAAAGAGAATGAAACCATGTAAAACACATAAAGCATAATATAATGTTTCATAAAAAAGAGATAAGTGAAATAATTTTTGATAAATTGTCAAAAGTATAAGATATATAAATGGAGAAAAAATCCAATCCAAATCATAAAATAGAATAATGTGAGATAACACCATGCCATGTTCACAAATATTGATAGATATAACCATAAATGTTATCCATAACATATGAAACATCCCTATATAGTTGAATTTTGATGTTAGCTATATTCTCATCAATCTTCATGGAAATTTATGAAAATACTTCCTTTTATATCATCTCAACTAAAAAGGTAGGTATAGAAGAAGAAGAGTAATGCTCATGTGGTATATCCTATATAGGATAATCAATGTGAGGAATGGGTGTCTCAATGGGAATGGTAACTTTGGAGTTAGGAGGAGGTGCAACTAGTGGATAAGGAGGAACTTTAATTCATAAATGACCTATAAGGGAAGGAATAAATGGTGTTGGTGTCAACTTTGGAAAATCATAAAGATGTTACTAAAGCACATGACATCGATTAGTATGATGGGTAGAACACTGATACTAAACATAATAGACTCCCCCATATTTAACTATGTACTTTGGAAGTATCTCGGGAGGAGGTATGGTCTTGTCTTTAGGTTAGACAATGACTAGTCACAATGTGTCGATGTATTGCCTATGTTTTTTAGTAATGGGTATAATAATGGTTATTTATTCCATGAAAGCAACAAATACATATATTATTAGACTATAGGGGTATAATAGCTAAAGGGGTGGAAGAATAAGCCTAAGGCTACTGATATAGATGACAATCTTTGGTTTAATGACTAGAAAATTAATTAATATCACAATAAGGCCAATATACACATTGTGTGGTAAAGGATCAAGCTAAGGTAAGGGAATAAGACCTTCACCAAGTAAATGGGAAGATAGATTAGAAACCATGCTAGGATCATTTTTAGGTAAGGTTATTTGTGTAACAAGTCTAAGCATAGTGGCTAACATATGTGGAGGGAACATACTGAAAGGTTCATGATATCTATAAAAATGATAAGGTCCTATCATGGCATGATCTATGAGCATAATCTTGAGAGGCTCTATTATTATTAGAGGTGTACCATGTGAGTGTTCCATCTCTACCCTATGAAAAGTAGTGGAAAACTAATATTAGGTATTATAAGAGAAGGAAAGCTAGAATAAGAATGAAAATATTAAAATAAAGAAGAATGATATCTAAGAACATTGGCATTTTTAGCTTGGATGAATCTAGTTAAAAATGGGTCATCTAAATTATAATCATCATTATAATTGACTGTACGTAAGTTTATATTACATGTAGGAATTATTTTATCGATTGAGGAAGCATGGTGAAAGGAATGTCTAGTTTTAGTTAAAGTAATTGGTATGTCATTATAAGGTTGCTGATAGGATTGAGGTTGGAGAGAAGGAGAAATTTGAACGATAATGTGAGGGTAAATATTGAAATTTTTTATCTCTAATATTATGTTATCTACCTCCTCATCATCAAATTCTAGAGGTTAGTGGAATATTTCCAATTAATTTAGGGTGACCATAATAACCTCTAGTGGAGCTAACTAGATAGTTGAAGTGTTGGGAGTATCAAAATAGAACACTAGGTAAGGTTTCAAGGGTGGGTATTGTAAAGACATAAAATTATTGTAATTATTTAAAATTAAAATGATTCATGTCCCCTTGAATCTTTTAAATATCACTATTATGAGTAAATTTGACACATTGTCATGCAGATGAAGTGACTGCTCTCATACGATGAGTCCAAGCTTGAGAAAGTAATATATTGTAAGAAACTAAAAAGTTAAATATCATGACTTTCACATGGGAGGTAATGGGAGGAATGGTAATGTGAATCCAAACACAACCTATAGGAGGCATTTATCTTATATCATATCCTTTGCATGTATTGCATGTGGATTTAAGGTTGCATTCAAAATATCCAAGTGTTTTAATAAAGTCAAAGGAGGAAACATAGGTGCCTAAACCTTCATCAATTAAAGCATGCTTAACTTGTATATCACCTATTTATATGCTAATTAATAAAGGAGGATCATCCACATGAATCAATGTCTCATTAAGAATCATATAATACATATGAAACTTAAGTGAGAGGGAAGTGTCCACTATTTTTCAACATGGATGGACATCTCTTCATATTGTTGAAGTATGATATCTTTAGATCTAGATAAGGTAGATTCTTTCCCTATGGGAGGAGGATGAGGGATGTTCATTTCAAATAATATTTGTATTAGGTGATTATGATGGTGGGGAGAATTTTGCATTAGCTTTAAGAAGGGGATTTGATATAAAAGATGGGGAAGTTATGCAATAAGATCCCATTCATCATAACCCATGAGGGGATTATTAGGGTTGGAGGTCCAATTAAACTTATGTTGATAATTTATTATTCATTTAGGGTGGTTGAAAGTGGATTGAATGACTTTAGGTGATGTGATGGTTAGTTGAAGTGTTTTTTATAGTTGAGTATAGGAAATATTTTTGGGAATTTGAGGGATGTTTTCTTGTGGTATGGGATTTGGGGAAAGAGTAGAAGTTATATCAATGGTATGAGAGGTATGGTCAATTTGTGTTGTTGGATGTGGTGCTTATGTGGGTATTGGTTCCTCATGCCCCAATTCAATGATATGAGATGGGGAAGTGTCTTTAATGATGGTAATATTGGAGAGGTTTGATGTGTAGGTGTTGGGTTTGAATTAATATAAGTAACTGCTCTTCTAATATTAGTCATATTAACCACATTTTCATCATTGGTGTTAAGGTCTATAAGACTTTTAATGTTATCTTGGTGGTTACAAATGGGATCCTTGTAGATAGATAAATGAGCATTATATTGGTTTAAATTTTTATTTTTAATTTGATTCTCATGAGCTTTAAGTGATATGTCATAAGTGTGTTGATGTTTTAATATAAGGGATTCATGGTCAAAGTTAGGACCAAGAAGAAAATCCATATTAATATTTCTTAATTTTCTATAAGTCTCATGATAATGGGCCCAACTTGCATGAAACCAACAAAATTTATTTTTATCATATAACGATTTCATAGGATGAGTGGGGTCAATATCTCATGGTGGAGGTCCTGGAATACATTTTTGAATTTTTTATAGGGATAATGGTTTGGAAGAGATTTTTGGATTTATACTAGGGATAATGGTTTGTGCACATTAGTATGATTATTTTGAGTAAATGTGGGAGTATGATTAGAATTGTTGTTAGGGGGAGGAACATGCTCCATGGTGTTTTTTAGATTAATATCTTGGATGGTGTGTATGGTGGCATAAGTGTCAATAACACCATCATTAGTTACATGGTGGTTTTTTTATAAGCATGTGAGTTCCCATTGTAGGTTGAGGTTGTTCAAATTTATGCATGAGGAAGTCTTGTCATTTTGCTTGGTCAAGATCTTCTTGCAAAGTTTTCAGATAAAGGGTACTAATGTGATATTATAATTTAAGGTGGAGATAATTGGTAAATAAGTGGAAGAGGTTGTCATCTACCATATTATGATCAGATTTGTTAGACAAATGTTTCCATCATTTTATGAAGACTTGTGTCATTTAGGTTTCAAGTTATTTATAATTTATAAAATGAGCTAAGTTATTTTTAAGAAGATCACTAGTTTCGAATTCTTGGACTAGTGAGTTGACCAAGTCTTATAGGCTAGTAATAGATTGGGTTTTCAATTGATTAAACCAATCTAAAATATCTCCCAAAATCATTTTATCCAATATTTTAGTGTAATTAAAGGTACTAATCTTAACCCAATCTTTTTCTAAATGTTTTTAGATGTAAGGTAAAATCTATAGATCCATTATAAATGATGGTGGGGATGATACCTCCTATGTCAATATTGGTAATTTGAGGTACTAGAGGTTCATTTTGTAAATGTTTGATGGTTTTGTTGATAAGTGGAGGTTTTGGTATGAGGTTACCATGGGAATCCCTTAGGGGGTGGGGATCAATTAAGATTTTGTGCTCCCTATGAAACATGGTGAGGTTGTTTTTGGAGATGTATGAGGTGATTTGGCATTTGCATCATCTAATTTTCATTATTAGTTTAAAAATTAAGCATTTTTTTAAGTGTTTGTAATAAAATTTGATTAGTTTGAGCAAAATTTTAGCTATTAGATGCGACATGTGATGCATTGGTATTAAGATCTTGAGATGCACTATGAGTGCGTGATGAGATAGTAGCATGCACTACTCTACTATCATGAGTATCAATGGTATCAAAAGAATCATTAGTAGCATGGTTAGGGATGTGGGTATTTTGAAGAGTGCCACTAGAATTTGAACCTACCATGTTTGTATAAATACTTGGCATGGAGGTAGAAGAATACATATAGGATGATGTCATGGTGTGGTAAGGAGACATTATAGATGGAAAAAGTTGGGATGCAAAGAAAGTGCTTGACCCAAATCCTTTGGAAAAATTAGGGGAAGATGAATGGGGTTATCATATATGAGGTCCCATCATGATATTATAGATGGTTGTATGATATTTTCCCCCATGTTAAGGGTTTTTGTTGATTAAAAAGAGAATTTTAGTTGTATATTCAATATCACACTCATATTCTAATTAATACAAGGGGTTAAGAGTTGAGGAATAATGGGGAGGAGTCCCATAGTTGTTAGTATGGGTGGCAATATGGACATTACTTTGATCCATAGTGGGTGCCATAATATGTGTCTTAAGAACCCTATTAGGATTGGTAAAACTCATCATGTTTATTTGAATTAATTTTGTATTATATTTAAATAATAAATTAATGAT
The DNA here is from genome assembly GCA_037957365.1 of Torreya grandis. Taxonomy (NCBI): domain Eukaryota; kingdom Viridiplantae; phylum Streptophyta; class Pinopsida; order Cupressales; family Taxaceae; genus Torreya; species Torreya grandis. The sequence continues at coordinate 2,397,807 of JARHVA010000934.1, read as the reverse complement.
AAAGGATAGAAACTAAAAACTTAGAAAAATGAAGATCAACTGATAGGATATTGGGTTGAACTAGTCAACACTATCTTCTAGGATAGTAGATAGGATAGGCTACAAGAGACATAGTCAAACTAGTTGACTATGTTTTGTATATGGTCAAACTAAGGGAGTATGAAAGGTAAATAGTCATATATGTTGACTATGTGTTGAAGGTAAACCAAAAAATCTATCTATAAAAGATTGGGTCAAACATAGTGACTATGTTTTGTGGGAAAATAGAGATTATAGAAGACACAATCGAGCAGCTTGACCATGTTTTGAAGGTAAAGATAGGTTTTGATATTTATTACTATAGACATATAGTGTTAATTTTTAGAATATTTGAAATAAACACATAAACAACTGGGTCAAACTATTTGATCGAGTTGTAGCACATAGCATAAACCTTGCACCAATGTTGGTTGATACAAGTTTTGTAATACAACATATAATTATCAAAAACCAAATAGCAAAAATAAAAATGCTAATTTATGTGGCCATTCCTGAATGTTTTAAATTATAGCTTTTATAAATAAATTTGATAGAGAGTTGGTTATAAAAAGGAACTAGAAAGGCAATATAAGGATGGTTTTAGGTAGTTAAGGCTAAAATGGGTCTATATTGGTGATGGTACTAGCTAGGTATTAGGGCTTCCCCCCCCACTTCACAATCTTATAATGATAATGATGTTTGGTGCTTTGCCAATATATACCATCAACCACGTATTTATACTCGACCAAAAAAATGAGTCAGCTTCCCCTTTGGTGATGAAATCTAATTAGGTAGACCTTGGGTAGAATTTTTTTAATGTTTTTTTATATTATGTGGCTTGTAAGTGTGTGAAAAATAAAATAGTGTGACTAAATTGATAAAATAAAAATTCCTATTTAGTATGTGTGATACTCTAAGAAAGCAAGTAACAAAATTAAAATTTAATTAATTATTAACAATATGAGTTAATTCCTTTGCTTGAAGAGTATAGGGTTATTTTAGATGACCAAGTATGTAAATATTATAGAACATAATCGATCAGGTTGATTCTATCTATTGAATTAAGATCCAAAAAAACATAGTCGAATGAGTTGACTAAGTCTCCTAGGCAAGAATCAAGTTATAGAACTATGTCAATCTAGTTGACCTAGTTTGCTATAGGGTTACAATTTTATAGACTAAAAACTATTTAAAATTACACTATAATGGAGAAAATAATGACTAAGATAGTGAGAATGAATTTGATAATTTTGAATATATTGTAATTGTTGTTTATATACTATGTCATAGAGTTGACTGGATCGATTGAGTTTGAATGTTTTTATCTTGCTAATAAAGTTGACTGGATCGATTGAGTTTGAAAACCTATATATAAAGCAATGAACTAAGTTGAGTAGATTTATCTAGCTACCTATGGTTGAATATGACCTGCACAAAGAAATATAGAGTTTATTAAAGCAACTGTTTATTAAACCTATGCACAAAATGTTAGATTGAGTCAATAAATTCAATCCAATGATGTAAAAATGAAATAAATAATAAATGAAGACATGAAGGAAAACCTATAAGGGTTAGTTCACATCAGGTTAAAAAGAATGTATAGAAGGGAAAGTGAAGTTAATCTACAAATCAATCTTAGCTCGAAAAACATAAATCACACTAGCCCTTCTACTTGTTAGTACATTTAGACAATCGAGGTCATGACCAATATGGATCCTCTAGACCTAAATAAGGGGTTTATTACCACATAATATCATTGGAGAGGGTTTAAAATTCTCTATTAAAGAAATACCACATAATAATCCTAGATAGGTCCTATGTTTTCTTATAAAATTAAATGACAAAGTAAAGTAAATATAATCTAGTGCTCACCAAAGCTTGTGGCACAAAATGGGGTTAATAAACATAAAATTAAACATGCATAAAATAAATCTACTCAATTAAATGTAGAGGTAAACCTAATTCATGGAGAGAGAAACATATTCATAAGATAACACATCCAAATGTATTTAATTAATAAAGAGGATCAAGAGTTAGGAATACTTACCTTGAAGACGAACATGTCAAGCCTCAATCTCTCCCTTGGCCAATGGTATTTTCCAAGAGGTTGTTGTGTATGTTGAAGAAAATAAGGATGGAAAATGGACTATTGTTTAGCCAAGGACCTCCTAGTGAATCCCAAATTTTCACAAGACAAGATGCTTCTCTACAACTGTAGTATGAAATCCTAATCAATGGTTCCTCAAGTAGAATGGTGGATAAGTAGATGCATAAAATAAATGATTGTCTCTATTCCTCTCTAATAAAAATGGTGAAAATAATGTGTTTATATAGTCAGATCTAACCCTAGACCTTTCCAAATTTTTAGCTCATAGATTTAGCCCAATAGACCTTGTTCTTTAATAAATAAATTAGTTAGGTCCTAGACTAGGTTGGTTAGGGTTGACCTAATCCCATAACATGTTTATTTTTAATAACATGGTCGACCCATGCTAACTTTATTTGGTAAATGATAAAAATAGGTTTTGGCTTAGGTAGGGGTTGTTTGAGATGGTGAATTACTTCGATGAGTATGTAATGGAGATGTCAAATATTAGGTAAATGTATAGGAGAGGTTTGTGTTTGTTTTAAGTGGTGGTTTGGGGAACAATAATATTATGAAGCACTAATGGTCTACCCACTCCTTTTTTAGTGCACCTTTTAAGGCATGCACATAGAGATATTGAGACCCAACAATTTCCTACAAGAGAAAGCATCAATAATTGATCAAGTTTAAAAATATTATGTGTATACATGTACTCTTATCCATGGTCTGATTACATAGTTTAATTTTCACTTTTCATTACATCACACTTTATTATTGTTCTCTTTTTATAGGTTATTTGAATTCTTGATTGGATTTGTTTCACCACTCAAGTAAGTAAGATTAGTATTCCTAACCTCATATTTCCTTTTCACATGCCTTTACTCAGGACTACACCTTGCTAACTCATGATAAGGCATCTTTTTGAGGGGGAAATATGTATGCACCTAAAATTTACATGGTGTGACAATCCCAATATAAATATGATGATGATGTAGTGATCTCATTTTTTGTGATCCACATTTCCCTACTCCTCCCTTATACCCTTTTGGTCTCATTTGATTTACTTCCATAGATTATGTCATCTTGTTTTAAAATATTCCCATGTATGATGAAACCATCGCTCTAGGTGATAAAACGATGCCCCTCTATTATATAATTTCCCCTAAAATTACATAACTACCATGGTAGTTTTATAATATAGGCAATGGTTTTATCTTAAAGGGGTATTTTTTTAATAAAATAATGGTGGTTTTGAAAATTATGGTGTTGATTCTATCACTTAGATCAATGGTTTCACAACTACCCCTACATAAAGTGGTTTTTTTGTCCCCTTGTATTTGTATTCCAAAATTAACTCCCAAGAATCATTTTATGACATGTTTTACATGAATTTTATCATGTTTCTTGTTCACTCCATCATAAGTTTATCTTCAATCAATCTCAACTCATTCCCTCTTCTATTTTCAATCATTTTGAGATCTTCCTAAATTCAACTCCTTATTGATCTCAAAATTTTCCCTCATATAAGCTCCCAAGTCTTTCTACAAAAAGACCAATTTTAGCTTGATTTTAGAATTGAAAATTTCCATTAGAAGTTGTTATTTTGAAGCTTTTATATCCATAACTTGCTATAATTACCTGAAGGCAAAGCATCTATATTTTTTATATCAACTACATTACCATAGGTGAATAAGAGCTATTAGTCCAACAACTCAGTCTTTGAAAACTAGAGCATTAGTCAACCTTAGTTTAGTTTCTCTCCATTTTTTGTTTCCTTTCCTTCCCCATTTGTTCTATATCTTGTGCATCCTATAGATAGATATTTCCCATAATTCACACAAGGATAAAAGGAGTGAACATACTGAGGATTATTTTATCACCATACTACATGCATTATAACTGATGTATGCCTTAGTTAGGTTGGGATCTTTTTTGATTTAAGTATTATTTATTTTTTAGATGAGATTAGTGTAGTTATTGCATTAGATTTATTTATTTATTCATAAAATATCAAATTTAATAGGGAGGGAATCTTATTTCTTTTCATTATCTTTGCTACCAAAAAGAAACAATAGTTAGTTTCATTATGCTTGCATTCAAATAAATTTATTTTATCTTCATTATCAAATTCATTCCACAAACAATCCATAAGTATATCTTCGTAAAATTTCAAAATCATTTATATCCAACATAGTATTTCATTTTCAAAATCTAAAACAATTTCTCTTGCATTTAAAACAACCAGTTAGACAACCACAAGATCTTAGACAACCTTAGGCACATAAATAGAGATAGCATATCTCTGACTTTGTTTGTTTTGGTAGATTAAGAGTGTTTTTCTTTATGAAAAAAAGAAAAATAGAATTTATATTCCTTGTCCCTCTTAAAAAATCATTTTAAAAGCTTGTTTGTAGACCAAAAAATTAAAAAAAAGTGTTGTGACATTGTTGTTTTAGACTATATTTCATATTGTATTGATTGCATATTTATAAGACATAGTTTTCATACTCAATCCATCTCATAAAAATAAAAAATAAAACTAAAATAATGTCACCACCTATTTTTCATATAGATAAAGTTAGGAAAAATCATCACCTTACATAATAGTGAAGGTTTCTTTCTCTTTCCTTTTCATGCATTGTGAATTATTGGAAAAGGGGTAAAAATAAGTTTTTTTAATTTACTTTCAGTTTTGCCATTTCTTTGCTTTTATAATTTAAATTCCAGCAAACAAACATTTATTTCCATAAACCCAAAAACAAGCTTAAAAAAACAAAAATTAAAAAGTATCAAGAACCTTTGCCAACACACACAAGCATCTAGGTCCTATTAGAATCCTTTCCAACATGTGCAAGCATCCAAACCTTTCCTATTACAATCACACTATACAAAGCCTTGATTCAAACACCCTATCAAGCATACACCATAAATAATTATCTAAACAAGCTCATATACTTCTATCTTGGAATTTTTCCTAGCTTCCTTTATATGAACCTTACCAAGACTCCAAGTCTTTCCCACCATCATTTATTCCCTAGGGTTAGAATACCTAGTCCCATAGTTTCCATATAATCTAATATTAACACTGAGTTGAGATGTGAGGTTTTCCATTCCACCCCAATTCCTCATCTTATTATTGACTCCTTGTTTTTTTAGAAAAAATTAGAATGAATTCTCGATCTACCTATCATTCCCCTTCCTCAGAATAGAAGATGTCACTATAACATTATCATATCCTAGATTCCCACTTATACCTCCTCATCAGGTTTAGCCTCATCTTTCATCATTCACATCTTTTGGATGACATTGATTGGGCAAAGTCAACCCAATATAGTATATATTTTTCCTAAGGCATTTAGCTTGATCTCCCCCATTTCCCTAGTCCCAGCATTGACTAAGAGCTTTGCCTTATTGTGATCTCAGAAAATGAAGGGTCTTATAGCTATATTTTATCATAATTTGAAGATCTTAATGAGCATTGTGTTTTTGTTGATGTCTTTTTGTTTCATTATGAAAACCCATTGCCACCCCCTATTCTAAATCCCATTCCACCCAATAACCAACCCAATCCATATCCCATCCATTATGTCAGCCACCTCAACTTGACCTTAGGGATTTGAGTACATAGTTTAGCATGTGTTATTAACATGCATATAGTGACCTTTCACTTAAATGTGGCCTATGATGAAAGAAAATAGCCATTAGTTTTTAAACTCAAATAAAAATTGCTAAGTGCAAAAGCATGAAATAAATTCAAATGGAAAATAGATAGCAAAAATAAATATCCAATTACTGAACTATGTGGGCAACCCAATCCATTTATAATAAAGTGACCAAGCCAAAGGATAAAGCAATGTAAAGATTTATCCACTTAAACTTGAAACTAGGAAAAAATGGACCCAATCCTATGAATAAAATAGTCTCATTCACTCAACTTACAACTCATTTTGGTTAAAATTCCATAAAGTGACTAAGTCTAAAAGCATTGACATGAAATCACTTAGTCAATTAACTTGAAAAGAATCAATATTAGACAAAACCACTTAGTGGAAATATGTAAATACTCTAAGACATAGTTAGATAATTTACGCAAATTTAAGTCAAAATGGTCTAAAATATGAACCTTAGTGCACTCGACACATGTTTTAGAATAGATCATGACTTAGTCTATTTAGGTAAATTTAGATTAAATATATCAATGCAATCTTAAAATGAAAACTCACTTAAACCAAATGCATATAATGAACACTTTGAGTTTATACTTAGTTCAAAGAGTGAAGTAAATATAACATTATGACTGCAACTTTATAAGGACTTTTTTCCAAACAAATCAATAAATAAAATAGGCCCAAGGCCTAACTTGATTAACTAGAAGACCAGAGTCCAAAGCAAAAACAAGTTCCATGATTTTATAAATAAATTAGGGCATGTTATGCAAACAACAACTCACCTATTTGGTTTTTAATTGATTCAAACTTATATTATATCAATTATACCTTTTTTTTGTCTAATCCTACATTAGCTTTCTTCTTAGTGCTTCTAGTGTTTCTAAAACTAAAATTCTTATCTAAACTTGGAGATTTGATTTCCTAAATTTTAGTTGTGCATGAAATCCTTTCCTCATTTTCCATGATTTTTCCCTCCTTTAATTCATCATATTATTACAACTTCTTGATACTTCTATGGAATTCACTCTCTTATAAACCTTTATCATCCAAATTTATTTCTTTTTGGTTTACTATTTCTTTTGGGATTTCCTCTTTTGGTATGCCTATAATTAATTTTGTGTTTGTGAAGAGGTCTTGATTATTGAATTGGAGATAATATCTCTATGATATCCCCTCTCTTGTTCCTCATTGATTTTTTCCTTCAATGTTTTCTTGATTTTCATTGTATCCATATTCATCTCTTGTAAGTTCTTTCTCTATCCACTAGCATGCGAAATGATTACTTTCTCTTTTATTCTCTATAGTTATTCCATTTTTGTTTTTGTTAAGTAAACTATTGAAATCATGACCCATTTTATTACACTTATTACATATTTAATTTTATCTTTCATATTATATCTCATTGATCAATACTCTAATCTTATATTTCAATTGTATGGTATGTGGGATAATTGTGTCATGGGACACATAAAATAAAACCTAATGCACATGAATCTCCTCCATGATTTAGCCACTATGTCAATAATTGTTAGCTAACCTATTATATTTTATATTCCTATTAGAATTTCCTCTCAAAATTCTAAGGGGAAGCCAAGAAATTTGACTTAGAAGTGGACAATTTTAAAGGTATCCTTGAGTGATTCAAAATTAGGTCTCCATTTTTTTAGCACCAAATTAGCTTTTCCTAGGAACTAAGGACCTCCTTACAACACAATTGAATAATATTCATGGTTTAAGAAGGAAATCAAGAAAAAAACATCAGTCATGGTAGATATTTCCATATGGATTTTTGGTTTCCATTTCATTTTTTACCAATCTCTAACACCATCTATGTTGGGATTATTACCAATGAATTTTCCAATCAAGGTATTTTCCAAACTAAAACTATCTCTCTAAATGATCTTATCAGGGATACATAAGTATAAATTTCCATCCTCTACTGAAGGATTAATATCTTGAAGATCTTGAGACAGAGGTTTTAAGCTTTACTTACCCATGAACTTCACTACCTAGGATCTATAGTCCCTCTCACTTATTTCTCCCTAAATTTGTGGGTCTCAAAGGGATCTATTTTCCATAATCATTGTTGACTCTAAATTTCTTCAATCCATATGGGTTATCTAAATCCCCCTCATCCTATAACTCCCTTATTATTTCTCACCAAGGACCATTTTCAAATTTTCTTCCATTTAGCATTCCCTCACTAATCTTCACTTTTCTCCTTCAAAAATACATCATATATTACGTGATTATAATATATATGATTATATCAATTAATTATATAATATATATAATTATACAATATAACTATAAAAAATTATAATATAATATATGATATTATATTATATTATATTATGTTATAGTTTTATATTATTATTATTTTATTATGGTATATGACATTATGCAAGCATCACCTAATAATTTAGAGGAATCATGTTTGATACTTGAGAAAATTGATGGCATGAAAATTCATTATGAAGGTAGGAATGGTGTCTCATGTTGGAGGCCTTAAAACTCACCACCCATCCTCATCCTTTTCATTTTTATAAGTGGTGAATGGTTTGGTGAATATATGGACTTTATACTTTAAGGGCTAGTAATATTGTATTTTAGGTGATATCATACCCTATAGTTACCATATCATGAAAAAAACCCAAATTTAGGGAATTTTTTGGATATACATGCCTTACACCCATTGCAAATGGGTTTTCATCTTTCATGGTGGTGCAATCCTTGACTAATAGTTTTCTATTATCAAGGGTGGATGAGTACATCATGAGATATGGTTTGATTACAATAGGGATCCACATCTAATTTACAACTTGAATAAACATTATAATTTCATTGATATATGGATAATAAATTGAGTTCTTAGAGTCTATCTTTTATCTTCCATTTTTCAATGATACCAATATATTGTCACATATATAAATTACATTATACTTAAGAACGTATATAAATACCATACTTATAACCCTAGAAGAAAAGGTTTCCACAATTGGAGTGTATCTCCATAATCATTTAATTTATCCCTATTAGAAAAAAAAAAAAAATTAAGGGAGTACTAGTCAAGAAAAATATGTTTTGTAAGGATTATTAAATTTAATATCAAATCATTATGTTTTAACGCTTTATGCAAAAAAATTGAGATGGGGTCAATGGTGATGGGTTTTGAATGACGTATGATTTTTAATTTACACTCTTTATCTTTTTAAATCCTTGATTTACTTACATCCCTTCAAACATAACTTATAATCTTCAATATGGTAGTTGAATTCTCCATAGAGGAAGCTATAACATACAGTGTGGTTCCTAATTTTAGATATATCAAATTTCCATAGTGCTTGTAAAGGTACACAAAGATAGGTGGGGATTAGAACCTCAGTCCATAAAACTACCCAAAATTATAAGTGTTTGTGGTCATGGTGACAATTTTACCTTTCATCCATTCACTGAATAAAGATAAATTATCACTAAGGTTATAAATAAAATAGTTTTTTTAGTGTTACTGAGAATGAAAATGGAAAAATCTTAAAAATATATGTATCCATATATTTTTTCATGTCATCCTACATAAATTGATTAGATTATTAATTTTATATGGTTAAAATAATCAAAATATTTGTTTAATTAGTTTTAGACTCATATAACTTTAAAAATGGTGCATTCTCTACATTTTTAGAGGAGTCATTCAATATCTAACACATGTTTCCATTTGATGATACTTGTTTCAATCATATGTTAGGTAACTGAAATAGTTTGGTGAGAACCATAGACTGTACATGTGTATGTGGCATGTCACTTAATGTGGTTTATTTAATTGAATAAGCCTTTTCAATTTTTCATCTAATTTATTTTAGAGTCGTCTAATTTATTTTAGAGCCATATAATTAGGTATTAAATATTTAAAGCAGTCAAAAACCTTAATACATTATTAATATTAATTATAAGACATTCTATATATATAAATAAAAATATGAATAATATTAATAATATCTATCAAAATATTATATAATAAAATACATTAATACTATATATAATATAGTATTATAATATATATATATATAATATTTATATCATAAATATTTAAATAAATATCTAATTATATAATCTAATATATAATTATTTAATATAATATTATGTATTATACATAATATATTTGTTATAATAAAACTATATATATATATATATATATATATTATTAATATAATATATCATTTCTATTTTTTTTATTATTAGTAAATGAGGTTTTTTTAATATAGGGCCCTGACTCTTTACAAGAGCTAAGTAGACATGCTAGCAAATATTGAAATAAAAATAATGTTTTTCCCATAAAAATTAATAACAACCAACAATTAGCTACAAAATACCCAATAAACAACAACTATGCATCAGCAAAATAACAAACCAAACAAGTAGGAACAAGCTAAGCAATAAAGTAGTTAATTCAACATCCCACCAAGGGCCTCATCCCAAGTGTTCACCATATTATTCAATACTAATTCCATGTGTTCCATACCTTGAATTTATAGATCCCTATCTTTACCCTTCACCACTCCCTTAACTTTCTTACTTGACCTAATGGGAACCCCATCCTCCTACCTCTTAATAAATTTCTTGATCCCATCCATGCTCAACAAAAACATTTACACCATTATTTTAATGTAATAAACCAATGTAATATTTTCCTTAATTATCTCTTTCTCCTTCTCTAGATTGATAATTTTTTCCTCCACCTTCGTCACCTATGATAACACCTCCTTCAAGTCCTCTTTACTATAGAATTCACCATAGTTCGCATTGTGATTTATAATAGATTCTCTCAATAATTTGCAATCCTTCATGAACCACCTTAGAAAACCTTTATGTAGATCTAAATCTTTGATAATCACATTCATCTTTATTTGCTTATTGATATCTTATACAATTACCTTTAACTCATCGACCACCTTCTTTTTCCCTTTAGTAATCTCCTCTACCTTGTCTTTTTCAAAATTTCCAACACTTTGGCCATTTAGTAGTTTCAACCCTACAACCACTTCCTCAATTTTTTCACCTAAAGAGCCCATCATATCCTTATTATTATCTAGGACTTTACCATTCCCAACTATGGGTTTCCTATTTTTCACCTTAAACCCCTTAATATCAACAATATTTAGTTGTTTCCCCTTACCATCACTTCTGAGAGTTTTCTTAATTGCCATGCTTTCCCTATTTTGAGATACCACCAAATTAGCCTTTTGAGTTAGGCCATCCTTTAGGGAAATAATTTTTTTGTAAATCAAAAAGATGACATCTTGATGTAGATAAAATTTCCCTTTTCCCATCTTAACATTCTCCATACATTATTCCAAAGACTTCAAAATTTAAAATGATAAAATAATAGGAACATGGTGTCTAAAATAGTTAATAATCATAAAATGAAAAGTGTGTAAAACCATGTATCTTACCTCTATATTTATAAACTTCATGATTTTTTTAGCCACTTCATCATAAGTATGTGTGTAGGTAGCCTCTCTGAAGATAAATAAGTTACTTGTCACCCATCAAGAACCTCTCCTTCTCCTCCTTATTATCTTTGTTGGATTTTAAGTATTTGAGTTCCTCAATTTTCATGCACGTAGCTTGAGTAATGAGATCATATGTCATTTTAATTCTAACACATTCCATCTCAACCACTCAGTTATTCTATATATTTATAAATTACTTCAAAATATGTGGATCATACCCTTGAATTATTTGAATGAAATTGAACAAAACTCCTTCCTACAAAATCCCCCATAGCTCCATGTTATTTTTCAAAACATCTACCAAGGAAGGATCCACCCTACACAAATTACCACCCATATTTTATTAGATATTTTCCACACCACCCATATTGCCTCTAATAAAATATGTTTTATAACTGGTAATAATATTAGATATTATTACGTTTACTTATTATTATTATTATTATTATTATTATTATTATTATTATTATTATACTATTAATTTATAATTATATATTATATAAAATATTATACAAAAATATATAATATTTATTATATCATTTTATATAATATTTAATAGTTTATTATATAAAATGTATAATATATTAATATGTTATTTATACATATATCTCTCCAAGCTTCTTTGAGTCCATCCCCTAAAATACCTTATCATTGTTCTTTACCATAATCGCCTAGTGCCCATTGAAATATTTAATCACTTTCATTTTTTATGGCCTTGCCCTTTCAAAACAATTTACCATTACTCATACCCACAGTGAAATAAATCATCTCTTCACTAAAAAAAATATCATTACCATATGAAGGAACACAACCTCATTTCCACTATCACCTCCTCTAGAAATATTAGAGTGAGGTACAACTATTGATTTACACTCTTTCACTTTACAAAACACCACTTTACTAAAATTGAAAATTATGCCACCATTTTGACATAATATTCACCTTTGGGTAACTAATAAATATAATATATATCAATTATAAATGTTTCAAAAAAGGGTACCTCACAAAATGATGCATAAAATGATGGTACCAATTTTTTGAGTGTTATACTCTTACTTCCAATTTTTAATATATAATGCACCTACATTTATTCCCCACCTCATTCTACACTCTTATTTTTATGCCCCTTCAACCATATCTCCATGAATTTTTATGTCCCTTTTCATAAATTATTTTATTTTTCTATTATTTATAAGCTATTGAGTCCTCTTCATTCATATTTATAGGCACAACAAATTACAGTATATATTGTTAAATTTTGAATATATAGTTTTAAAAAAATATATGCTTGGAGTGACATTTCCATTAATGAATGGTCTCTTATGGTGCATTTTTGTGTTCCAAATCTTTATCCCACATTATACACCATCCAAGGAATGTGAAATGGGACTTTCTAAGCACATACAGCACACACAAGAATTACTTGAGAGCCTTGAAAGCACATTATTATGCATGAGTCAAGTCAAACCTAGATTTGGCACATGTTATCTAGCTAAGAGTCCAATACATCTAAAAGAAACTATGGAATAAAATTCAAAAAATATGAGTTCATAAAATTTCCTCAATTTTTTGACATTTCATAGAGTTGGCCAATCTTGGATCACTTTGATCTTCTCTATATCTACCTAAATTTATACATAGTCTATGATGTATATAAAGTATTGATCTATGTGATATCAAAGGTACACTTTTATAAGTTGTCTTACAACTTATGATGGTGTAAATTTTCTAAGATGCATAAGATGTGATCCACATGCTCCTCCCAAATCTTGTCAAAGATAAGAATGTCATCTAAGTAGATGATGATGAAAAAATTGAGCAAGGGATTGAGTATATCATCCATCAACCAAATGAATGTTGTTTATGCATTGGTAAATCCAAAATACATAACTAAACATTCTTACAATCCTTAATGTGTCTTGAAGTTTGTCTTCCAAACATTATTTGCATGGACTGAAACTTGGTGGTAACATAACTTCAAGTTCATATTTTTGAAGTATTGTTCACCTCAAATCTATTCCAAGATATTTTTAATATGTGTCAATGATTACCAAATATTCTTTGTGATTTTTTTAAGTGTGTGTTATTCTATGCAGAGACTTATATATCCATCCTTATTTTGTGAAATGGTTATCAAACTCCCACTTGGAGAAGAGTTAGGCCTGATCTTTCCCTAATTAAGGAGATTTTGTAATTGGTGTTAGAATTCATCATTCTCCCAATTGATCTATAATATAAAGGGAACCACTTGTCAATGAATGTATTCTATAATTTTTCTAAGATAGACATAGTAGTAGGCTTCAAGTGTTGAATGACCTTATTAGGTTTCCCTCATTTACTAAAAGTATTGATTTTAATTTTTTTTAAGAGGATGTTACAAATAAGATTGAAAATGTATTATTTTTTGTTTAAAGTTAATTTGGTGAAATTAGTTCATGATTTCATAGTTTTATTTTTGAATGGCTATATATTACACTAATTCCTAAGCATATATATGAAATTTCATATTGTTTTAGGTGTATGACATTTTTTAATATATTATGATTATTTTAGTAAAATTACACCTTTTAATAGTTTAATATTTTATAATAAGTTAAGATTCAATAGTAATTATGTTGATAAACTTATTATTAACTAAATAATGTAAAATTTCACTTAAAATATATTTATATATACAAAGGATCACAATTTCCCATCCATCAAGGAGGACCATGACTAAGAATTTGAATTTATAACTCTCAAGTTAAAGATATATATTTATATGTTGGACTATTGACTGCAAGGCAAACACAAATAATTTGTTTTAAAAGTATTAAATTTTAAATATTATAATTCTAAAAACATTGAATTCAACATGTTCTAACTTTCATAATATTATAAATAAAATAATATTAAATTAAAAAAATCTACTAGTTATCTATATATCACATTTTTACAAAAGGATTACGAACTACAATATTTTTAATATCAAATAATTATATTAAAATTATTCAAATTAATTATGTGTTTTAAATTACACATAATGAATCAATTCATAATTACATTTCATTATTCCACATCTTCTTACAATTATCACAGGATCACACATTTGTATATGCACAAACATTAATTTGTGAATCTAAAAAAAATACCATACATAAGCATGTGTAGACATAATAACTAATGCATGAGCATACATAACCACCAGTGTATCTAAGCATATATAATATTTTTTGGCTATGTGAATTAGTTTATGTATCTATTTTTTAGATCGTGCATATACATAAAATCACATATAACTTATTGCTTAGTACTAAATCAAAATATAAATAAAACTAGTTATACATATATTTCTACTCCATAACACATGAATGTTTAATTTTATACCTCAATTTACATACCTATGAGAAATAAATCCAAAAAATGAATTGGTGTGTGGAAACAAATGCATACAAGTTCGGTAAAACATATTTTGAAACCCTGATAACATATTCCACTTTTTAATCTTTTAAGACTATTTGAAATGAAAATTTTAGATATTATATTACAATAATGATAATAGGAAAAATAATTAAAGTTTCAATACAATATAAACTAAAAAATTATAGAATTTATTATGCACATTAAATTTAAAAAATAAATAGTCACCTAAAATTCAAATTCCCACTTATTTTTTATATGTAAGGTTTGTGGGGAAATTTTTTGGGTGGTAAAATAATTCAATATTTTTATGTAACATATTAAAACATTTGGTAAAAAAAAATTGTATTTTTTTGTAGTACAGTTGTTCTCATCAGAGTGTAGTTTTTTATTTGTAATATCAAACCAGTATGTATATTTTTTACAATATCAAATTGACGTGTATTTTTATTTTTAATATCATATTGGTATGTTGTTCTTATTCTACATTATTAAATTGGCATGCTTTTCAATAACTCATTTTCCTAATGTTTCCCTCTACCTCATTATCTATAATGTTTTGTTTATGGGTAAGTACAACTATTATGTGTTTTATATTTAACTATGATAGACATCTCATTATCAATCAATTATTCATTAAATTTTTCATGGTAGATAATTTTTTATTTATTTATAATGACTTTACATGAATAATTTATTTTTTTAAATACTAACTTTTATGCAAAACCCTAATGGCCAATTTGTTCTATTTCATTGTAGAGTTTTTTTTTGTTTTTTTTTGGAATGTACATACTAAAAAAATTAACATCTAAATTTTTTTTAAAACACTAATGTCCATATTATTATGTTTGATAATATATTTTCAAACCCCGCAAGACTATACATTAAACTTGTTTTTTTAGATTTACACTATTTTCTTCTAAAACCCTGATTATCAAACTAATCTTTAATATATATTTTTTAGACCCCTAATTACCACACTTTTAGTTTTCACAAATTTAATTTTAAAATTTATCTTCTTACACAATATGGATTATTTATTTTATTTTATTTTTAAATATTCCATCTTTATAATATTGTATTTCTTTCAAACCAATATAATTTTCAATGTGTTAACAAATTAGTATAGTGGTTTCCAAAAAGAGAGTATTATTTCTTAGTTTATAATCAAATTCATGCTTTTAGTGAAATAAATATGTGTAGAAATAAATAGTCATGAAATATCCCTAAAAAGTGAGGAGCCCCAAAATTAATCTTCAAAAATAGTGAACTATGGTAGGATTATAGTAATCATCATTAATTAAACTAATGTGTTCTAATAATTTCCTCTGAGGTATGTCTTAGGTGAGACCCCTATAATTTTATAATGAATTAAACTTTGAAAATATTAGGATCCAAAATTGTATCAAGAATTAACTCATATGTAAATTAAATTATCTCTAATCTATCTCCTAAGAGATAGTTTATTAGTCCCCTAATTGTCACCTATGTCACATAATGTGTCTATAAGGTATCTCTCAGGTGATACATCTATATTTTAATTAATGATACATGTGTTTCACAAATAACCTCTGAGGTATCTCTTAGGTAATACCTTATTGACATTGTACTACCACATATTTCATGCAAAAAACCTCAAATATATCTCCTCTAAAATACCTTCATGACTTGTATAATGTTAAAATTGAAAAATTTCCTCCAAGATATCTCCCAAGAGACATCTCTTACTATTTATAAAATCATATTTAAGATATCACCTGAGTGATACCTCAAAATTATTATAAATGTTGTATTGGTATAAATCAGATTCTACATAGAGAAAGAGCCGAATAAAATAATTCTCATAATAATATTGTTTCCCACCATACATTTCTTTTATTATATACAAAACCATATGAGAAGATTACAAATATATAGGAAGAGACTTTCTTATAATTGGGGAGATAAAATCTCCACCAATATCTTACCTGAATCTCCCTCAAACTAACAAACCACTATATTAATATGAGATATATTGTTAACTATTAAGAATATATCTATGTAACAAACTAACCTATAATACAAAATTATTAATGTGTTATTATTTATTAAACAATAATTATGTTATAAATTAATAATGTGAACACCACACCTCAACATTCACCCCCTTGTGAACATTATTAATCTTATCTACACCCCATTAATGTGAACATTGGGAAAATAACTCTCCCATATCTATACCTATACTCATGATTCAATGATTTTTAGATGACAATCACAAACCTTACATGATGGTTTTACAAATGGCTAACCAACAATAATGGTTTTACATGTGGTTTACCATAAACCATAAAGTAATGGTTTTATAAGTGGCTTACCATAAACCATATCATTATATGCAGTATAGTTTCTATATCTCATCACTATCACATTTCAAATAAGTTTCATAGGAATATTTAGGTCACTTATGACAAATATGAACAGGCATACAACATCTATTTTTATTTTAAACCACACCATGTTGAAAACAACACATAAATGAAAAGAAAAATGCCACTAAAGTAGAAAGTGTCCCTATTACTAATGGATAAAGAGAGACTATGAAACCTTTAGCCTAAATTTCCTCCTTCCTCTAGTGTTTTTTACTTACTTAGTTGATGTGTTGATGAAGCTCAGATGTATGAATTTTTTGAAGAGAAACCCCCCATAATTCAGACGTCATGTACAAGTAATAATGCATCCATAAGGTAATATTTTTTTATTTTTACAATTTTTGAAAATATCACTAAATTATAATTACTCTAATCTTAAATGACTTTTATTCTTAAAACCCACTATAAACTATTTCATTTTTTACTTCAATTTTTACAATAACCTCTAACAATTTTAAGTTTTTGACAATTTATAACATTAAAGGAAAAACTAAACATACTCTTATGAATTTTTAACAAACCTATATCTAAAATGACAATGGGTTTGGACACTTTATGATACCCAATCAAGATAATATTACAAAGGTAAATGTGAATAATTAATGACTCTAGACCCATAAACCATCTTTAATGACAAGACATTAGATACTACAAAAATTAGACTATTTTTTGAAACATTTTATAATGACTCATTAACTATTTTGATATCGATAATATCAATATTAAAGACTTATAAATATTAAAAACATACAAATGACCAACCTTTAAAAAACTACACCTTATTAAAGATGTAAAAAAAATGAATTTGAAGGTAAATTAACATGGCACATTCACTCTCAACATGATTTTCATTCTATTTTTGTCAATGAATACTCTTATCTATAGAATTATCTCAACTTACATCCTCTAAGTGTCTCTTTTTAATGATTTGTATCCAGAATCAAAAGACAATTTTGGTTAATGTTTACTAGAGTTTCACATGGAAATATAAATGTTAACATGTCCAAAATATAGATAAGCTTGGAAGACATGATAGTGGGTAGATAGCAGGCACACTTTAGCTAAGTTGCTAGAGAATAATAGTTATGAAATAATGTATTGTAGAGACAAGCAAAGTAGAGGTAATCAAATATCATTAGGGTGCCAAGGAGGATGTGTTACTAGTGATTTAATCTAAGTAACATCTTGAGGTAAGTCTATAGTAAGTGAATCTAAAGCTTACATGGAGACATGACTGAACCAAGGGCTCACATGAAATAGTCTGAGATCATTACAAAAATTGAATACAAATGGTGAGACCAAAATATTTGAAATGATAGATTGAAGATAAATAAAAATGTGACTTTCTATTATGCCTTTTATTAGTACTTCATAGTAATGCAGTGTCAATGTAATGCCTTCATTTAAATTATGATCAGATATATGCACAAGATGCATGCTAAGTATTGAAATAATTGATTTTATTTGTTCCTTTCCATTGAATGATGAACTAAATCATTTAATCACATCAATAAAAAACTATCTTAAACTCTATAAAATAATATTTTCTCATCTATAGGGTAAACATAGATCAAATTGATGGCCCCTAGAAAACTTCAAAACTCTATTACAGCCATAAAATCAACACTACTCTAAATCAGATATTGGTATAAATTAGAGTTTACATAGAGAAAGATCCAAACAAAATTATCACAATAATATTGTCTCGCACTGTATATTTCAGCTATCATATATAAAACCATATGGGAAGATTACAAATATATAGGAAGAAACTTTCCTATAATTAGGGAGATCAAATCTCAACCAATATCTCACCCGAATCTCCCACAAACTAATAAACCACTATATTAATATGAGATATATTGTTAACTATTAACAATATATCTATGTAACTAACTAACCCATAATATAAACTAATTAATGTATTATTGTTTATTAAATAATAATTACATTATAAATTAATAATGTGAACACCACACCTCAACATGTTGGATATGTTTTAAAAATTACATGTGAGGTATTTATCAGTTTATACCTTTTTAATGTTTAATATGGTCACATGTAACATAAGTGACCTCAAAGGTATCTCCTATGTGATACCTCTTCTATGTGTTAGGTATCATTAATGTTGAATAATTTCCTATAATATATCTCCCAAAAGACACCTCTTATTACTCAGAAAAAACATCCTAAATATATCACTCAAGTGATATCTTTATGTTTTATATGATGCACATATAACCTTCAATGTATCTCTCAAGTGATAATTTATTGGTGTTCTAGATGTCACATATTTCATGTAAACAAACTCCAAGTTATCTCAAGAGTGATACCTTATTTATGTTTTATATGTCATGAATGTCAAATAATTTCCTCCAAGGTATATCCCAAGAGATACCTCTTAATATTTATAAAAAAATGTATTCAATATATCACCCAAGCAATACCTCATTATTGTACCAAATTTTGTGTATGTTTTAAAAATAAATTCCAAGGTACATCTTAGGTGGTACCTTTTGGTGTTCAAAATTTTACATTTCACACAAGATGCCTTTAAGGTATCTATTTATTGATAACTCTTCCATATTTTTTATTTCATGAATGTTAAAAAAATTACTCTAACATATATCCCTAAAGATACCTCTTATAATTGAGAAAAATAATCTTTGAGATATCACTTAGGTGATACCTTCATGTTTTACATGATGCACAAATAACCATTAAGTTATATCTCAAGTGACACCTTCTTGGCATTCTAGATGTCATATATTTCATGAAAAATAACTCCAAGTTATCTCCAGATCGATAACTCCATGGTTTAGATGTCATGAATGTTAAAATATTTCCTCCAAGGTATCTCCTAGGATATACCTTTTATTATTTATAAAATATCATCTTCAATATATCACCCAAGTGATGCCTCATTACTATACCAAATGTTGCATATGTTGTACAAATAAATTCTGAGGTATTTTTTAGTGATACCTTTTTTGAATTCAATATGTCACATGTCACACAAGTGACCTCCAAGGTATCTCCTGAGTGATACCTCTTCCATGTTTTATATGTCATGAATTTGAAAACATTTTCTCCAAGATATCTTTTAGGAGATACCTATTACTATTCAAAAATACCATCTTCAAAATATAATCTAAGTGATATCTTCATGTTATAAATGATGCATAGATATCCTGTGAGGTATATCTTAGGTGATACTTTTTTTATGTTTGGATGTAACATATTTCATGAAAGTTATCTCACATATACCTTATTGACATTATAAAACTCATGGAAAGCCATAATTTCCTCCAATGTATCTCCTATAAGATACCTCTTACTATTTTGAAAAATCATATTTAAGATATCACCTAAGTGATGCCTCATTAATGTACCAAATGTTATATATGTTGTACAAATAAATTTTGAGGTTTTTCTTAAGTGACACCTTTTTTGTGTTCAATATGCTACATGTCACATAAGTTACCTCAAAAGTATCTCCTAAATGATACCTTTTCCATGGTTTAAATTTCTTGAATGTCAATAATGTTTATACAAGGTATATCCTAGGAGATACATCTTAATATTTAAAAAAATCATCTTCAAGATATCATCCAAATTAAATATTCATTTTGATATGATGCATAGATAACTTCTGATGTATCTCTCAGGTGATACTTTCTTAGCGTTCTAGATGTTACATATTTTATGCAAATAAACTCCAAGTTGTTGCTAGAGTTATACCTCATTAATATTTTAGATGTTGTTCATGTCCAATAATTTCATCTAAGGTATCTCCTAGGATATTCCTCTTAATGTTCAAAAAAATCATCTTCAAGCCATCACCCATGTGATATCTTCATGTTTTAAATGACACGCAAATAATATCTAAGGTATCTCTCAAGTGATACCTTTTTGATTTTTTATGCCACATATTTCATGCAAAAAACTCCAAAGTATCTCTGGAGTGATACCTTCTTCATTATTTATATGTTATGAATGTATGAAAATTTTACTCAAAGGTAGATACCTATTAATTTTGGGAAGAATCATCTTCAAGATATCACCTAGGTGATACCCTCATGTTTTAAATGAATCACAAATAAAATTTGAGGTATCTCTTGGGTTATACTTCTTGGCATTCTATATATCACATATTACATGCAAATAAACACCAATGTATCTTCCTATTGTTACCTCCATGTTTTAGATGTCTTGAATGTCAAAAAAATTTCTCTAAGGTATCTTCTAGGAGATACCTCTTAGTGTTTATAAAAATCATCTTCACGATATCAACCAAGTGATACCTCATTACTATACCAAATTTTACATATGTTGTAAAAATAACTTCCAAGGTACTTCTCAAGTGAAACCTTTTTAGTTTTCAAATAAATTTTGTGTTTTATATTTTATGAATATCATAAAATTTCCTCTAAGTAATATCCCATGAAATACCTCTTACTTTCTAGAAAAAACATCTTCAAGATATCACCCAAGTGATACCTTCATGTTTTACATGACGCATGAATAAACTTTAAGATATATATTAGGTGAAACCTCCTTGGCATTTTAGATGCCATAAATTTCATGGAAAATAAATCTAATATATCTTTATAACACTACCTCCTTTATGTTTTAAATGTCATGAATGTATAAACAATTCCTTCAAGGTATCTCCTAGGAGATATCTCTTACTATTCAAAAAAATCATTTCCAAGATATCACCCAAGTGATATCTTGTTACTTTTTCAATTGTTAAATTTGTTTCATAAATCAATTCCAATGTATTTATTAGGAGATACCTTATTGGCATTCAATATGTCACATGTCACACAAGTAACCTCCAATGTATCTCTTAAGTGATACCTCTTCCATGTTTTATATGTTGTGAATGTTAAAAAAAATTGTATAAGGTATCTCATAAGATATACCTCTTACTATTAAGGAAAATCATATTCAAGATATCACCCAAGAAATATATTCATATTTTAGAGGATGCACAATTAACCTTAGGATGTAACATATTTCATGCAAAAAAAACTTTAAGTTGTCTCTAGAGTGATACTTCATTGTTTAGATTTTGTGAATGACATAAAATTTCCTCCAAGGTATCTCCCAAGAGATATCTCTTACTATTAATAAAAAATCATCTTCAGGATATCACCCAAGTGATACATTATCATTATACCACATTTGGCATATGTTTTACAAATAAATTATGATTTATTTATTAGATGATACATTTTTGGTGTTTAATATGTAACATATCACACAAGAAATATTTGATGTATCTCCTAAGAAATACCTCTTCCATATTTTCATGAATGTCTCAAATTTTCCTCTAAGGTATCTCCTAATGGATACCTATTAATTTTTAGAAAAAACATCTTTAAGATATCACCCAATCAATACCTTCATTTTTAAAATGGCATACATATAACCTATGATATATCTATTAGGAAATACTTTTTTGTAATTTTATATGTCACATATTTCATGCCAAAAAAACTCCAATGTATCTTTAGAGTGATACCTCCTTCATGTTTTAGATGAAGTGAATGTCAATAAATTTCCTCCAAGGTATATCCTGGGAAATACCTCTTATTGTTTAGAAAAATATACTTCAAGATATCACCTTAAGTGATACCTCACTACTATACCAAATTTTTCATATGTTGAACAAAAAAACTTCCAATGTAATTCTCAGGCGATACCATTTTGGTGTTCAATATATCATGTGTCACACAAATGACTCTAAGATATCTCTTAAGTGATACCTCTTCCACCCTTTACATGTCATGAATATCAAAAAGAAAAACTACAAGGTATCTCTTAGGAGATACCTATTATTTTTTTGAAAAATCATCTTCAACATATCAATGGGTGATACCTTCATGTTATAGATGATGCACAAATCATACTCAAGGTATCACATAGGAGATAAACTATTATTGTACTATATTTTGAATATTTCACACATGTAACCTATAAGGTGTCTCGTGGATGATACCTTATTAGTGTTTCACATGTCACATATTTCACAAAAATAACCTTCATTTCATCTCCTTGGAGATACCTTCAAATTTTCCTCCAAAGTATCTCCGACATGATATCTCTTCACTATTTTGATGAAACATCTACAAATTATCTCCTAGGTAATACCTCCTTAGTGTACTTAATGATACATATGTCATAAAATTAACCTTGAAATATCTTGGGTGATACCCTCTTTGTGTTTTAAACATCACATATTTCGCACAAATAACCTCCCAAGTATCTCTCAAGGGATGCCTCAATGTGTCAGAATGATCCAAGGTGATAAGATTATTTATTTAGTGTCTTATTTAATCCAATATGGAATAAATTGAATCATTTTGTGTTAGATATTATCTAAATTCAAAGGTTGTTTTATTTTAGTGTCAAAATTTATAGAAATTTGAAATAATTGCTATTCCAAAAATCAATAAAAATAACAAGTAATGTTCAAAATAAAATGCAAGTTCACCATAATGTTTGAACCTTTTAATTTAATAATTAATTAAATTATTTAAATATAAATTGTTATACGTATTTATATGATATTAAAATATAGTAAACTACATAATTTACATAAATTATAAACTTGCAAAAAATAGTAAACTAGGCCTAAGAATGTGCAAACCTTCCTAAAATAGAAATAGATCAAACTATGCAAGCTATCTGTAAATGAAAATGGTATGAAATAACCTTAAAACACCAATTTTATAAAATAATAATTTGTAATTGGATTTAACAATTCCATAAGAGGCCAAAATGGGTGCACTTTGACCTTATATGTTGATTGTGGATATGTTCTAGTTGATTACCTTCCCAATTTATCAATTTGGGCTTGTGTGATTGTTTATAAAGGTAGATTGTTGAGATTTGTATGGTAATATTTCACACATAATTCCTAAAAATATAAAACCCTAATCTGACACTCACTAGATAATAATTAGATAACAAAAGGGAATAAAAATGGGTTAGTGAGGATAACTAATTTAGCCTTAGAAACCAATTATGATTGAGCATTGCCTACATATCCCAAGTGAGCCTCAGGTTGATGTAATTCTCCCTCCTATAGTGATTGTGGGATATGTGATTATGCAACTATAATGACTTTATCTAGATGATTTATTGAAATGATTGATAATAGATGCCCTTGATCTACAATAAACAATATTCATACTTGGTTATTGACTGTTAGAATGTTGTAGAATTTAAATAAGAAGAAATAGTTCTATTTTGATTAGTGTGTAGTTATTTCAATAGATATATTCAATGTGGGTGCAATGAGTGGACTTGATGTGCCTTCATAGGAGAATATTTATAATAATTTTTCTAACTGACTTGACAAGATGCATGAGAGAGCCATTATCTAGTGTCTCAATTTGAAAAAGTGACCATTGGAGTGTAGGTGATAAGTAAAAACTAGTGAAATAGGTCTCAGTGTGGCCCTATTTGGATAGTATGAACATGTCCCAAAAGATTAGAGATTGTTAGGATAGCCCTGACAAGAGCCTGTGGGATGAATAAGGATGAATGTAACTTAAATATGGATTTTTTGTGATATTTTCAATGCTTATAAGGAAATGAAGTATATATTATATATTACAAATCAAAATGGTGAATAAACCAAGTGTAATAAGGTCATGAATAAACATTAAGAACTTAATGATTAATTATGTGTGTCTATAACAAGATACAACTATATTTACTGAATTGACTTTTTTTTAAAATTTACTATAATAAATAATTGTCACCTAGGAGTTATGTATTGATTAAATGTATGCTCATGTAATCATGGGTGATAGTATTCTAAATTATTATTCATACCTTTATATATATATAAATCTAGATTCATCTCCACATGACTAGACAATGTATAGTTACAATATTTTACTTTTTATTTGGAATGGAAGCTAAGGCACCACTAGCAATAATAATTTTTAAAACATTGTAAGGTGAACATATAATTTATAAATAAAATTTATAATACTTACATGGTCCATATTTTTGATAAAAATGTGTATTGGGATATAAACATAGATGTTTTTGATAACCTCCATGGAAACATGGTTTTGATCTTAGAATCATACATGATCAAAAAAATTCAACACTTTTCTCTAAATATTTAAACTATTTATCCATGTATCCTCACCTCTTTCTCATCTCTCATGTAAAAACAAAATGGAAATATTTTATTTTTATTCTATAGTACATGCTATTTAAATTTGTTATAATTAATTAGAAAAAAAATACAATGTACTCCACATTTTTCATAAAGTTTACTTATAATCCTTTCTTGTGTCACTATATGAAATTTTCCACTTTGGTGTCAATCCTCATTAAAATATTAAAAAAGTGCATCATTTTTTAATTACTACAAGCTCTTGATTATGTATCACAACCATTAGCTAATATGTGTTTTAACTATAAACTACAACAAGTTGTGCATGTCAATCTTAAACATCAATAACTTATTAAAAATTTAGATTATAATTGAATTAATAAACACTTAAATTTACACATAATCTTAATAAATAACTTCAAAATTTGATAATTAATAAATTAATCTTATATAACTTTGACCATGGAACCAACCCAATTAAACTTGAAATATTATTTTTTTAATAAAAATGTATATCAAAAATAATTCTCTAGTGTATTATTTACATTATAGTCTCATCTAATACTTCTTCATAGTTTTATCCTAACTTGATTTACCTTTAAATATAACATGTTTAAATCATGGTTTTATTTCAATTAGTTTAGCATCCAAAAATAGTAAAAAATGATGATGGTGAACACTTTTTTATTGAAGGTGAATTTTTAATCAAATCTATCAAAGTAATTATGCATTGTTTGTGACAATGATAATAAAGAACAACTTAAGTGTTCAAAGTCCTTACCACATTGGTTCACCCTCTATCAAACATATTATCAAATACTAAAAGTATATTTCATGAGGATAATTTTATAAATGACCTTCAAATTAAAGTTCTAACCAACTCTAAGATTATGCACAACCATTATAAAGGTACATACCTTCTAAGGGATTAATATTTTCAAGATTTGTACATGGTTTAAAATAAATTATGGCTTGTTTTTTGTAATTTTGGATTTACACTTACCAAAAATATAAATCATTAAAAATATTTGGTAATACTTATGGATGTCATATGTGCCTTGAACATGTCCATGGATAAATCACCAACCTCCTATACTAGTGTACCCTAAATTTTCGTTCAAAACTGTTGATAGATCAAAAAAATACAAAACCATGCTCTACTAAATTTCCTATGGATAATTATCAATTGATTCCCATACCAATTTGTAATGATCAACATTCAATCAACATAAACATGTCAAATAATTTCATGATGTTTATAAAAGTAACATGGGTTGGTATACAATTACTAGTCATTGGCATGTTGATGTACAAAACATTATAAAAATGACATCCCAAGTCATAATTTTAAGCCTAATTTATGTAAATTTTAGGCTTTGAGTTAAAAACATTTTTAGCTAGTTATGGTATTTATATACTCCAAATTATATCTTGGAAATGTATATGATATCTTTGTGAACCTAATAATTATTTATTTTATTATATTAATATATAATTTTTTTGAATATACACTTCACTTTTAATAGTTTTATCATATATATATATATTAGAACATATTTCAAAAAAATCATTAAAATTGATATTTTGTAATGGTCTCAAATAAAGAGTTGAAGTTACCTTATTAGTTTGAGCAATAATTTTGTTAATTGGCTATATATTACATTAAAAATAAATTAATCATTGCTTACTAAATTTTAAATAAATTATTTAACTAATTAATTAATATACCAAAATATTTTAATTCTTGAATATCAACTATTAAAAAATCCACCACTCAATTGATGAGATGGGGGTACATTGGTAAAATAACTCGGTTGTTATATGCACCACCCAAATTCAAATCTTGGAGGTATTGGAAGGCCAGTTGTAGACGTTTCACTAGTATAGGATAGTTATGGCCGTATTGGTGGGATAAATGTTGGTTGTGGTAGGAATGTAAAATGTCAGTTGTGGCAAGAATATTGTGGCAAGGAATGTAAATGTTGGTTGTGGTGGTAATATTATGGAAAGGAATGTAAAAATGCTAGTTATGGTAGGAATATTAGTATTCATCGATTGTGGTGGTAGTGTTGGTATCGATCAGTTGTGGTTGTTGATGTAACTGGTTTGTGTCTCCAGTCAAAAGCTTTGTATCTATCTAAAAAAAATCCATCATTCAAAATTATTTCAAAAAAAAATGTCAAGATTGTAATTAATAAGGACTCATTCTAATTTAATTGGATAGATATGATTTATTTATAATAATTCCAACATTTCTATAATAAATTCAAATTAATTAATTTTATTTTGAATTTAGATTATTAATTAGTTTGTATTATTCAAAATTTTCCAATCTTAAATTATTTTAAATCCAATATATGGAGAATGAATCTAGATATTTTACACACTCAGATCAATATATGTGGAATGAATCCAAGTATTTTACATACTTGATCCAATTTATTTAGAATATAACACAATTATTCATGATTTTAAATTCTATCCATTCCACTTAAGGTGTTATAATTCCAAACTATTATAAATTGTCCTTTATTTTAAAATTCTTTCTTTTTTATTTCTACACTTTTTCATTTCTTCTTCCACCAACACTATGTTTTTCTCTATGTGTTTTGGTACAGTCCCAAACTACCATATAACCTTATGCCAAATTCCATTTCCATAAAAAAATTAAATGATTTTGTAATAAGGAATTAAAAAATATCTTCCTCAATGACCATGGTAGTGGCCATGGTGTAGTCATGATAAAAACTTAAATTTTTAGCCACACTCCTCACTCTTTTATATTCTTTCATGGTCAACAAAGAGAATGATAACCATTCTATCACTTTTTCATGTAAAACTTAAAATCAAACTGATTATTGTCTTAACTAAATTCAAATTCTAAAATGTGCCTATAACCCCATCATGGATCAATAAACCCTTTTCACAAAGTCATCAAGACCAAGGACCAATCATTAAGTTATTATCATGTTTAAACATGATAAAACATGTGTGTGTGTGTGAATCCTTATTAAAACATGACAAATCATTATAAATATTATAAAATTTAATAGCAACAAATTCAAGCTTATGGACCTTGGTAACAATTGTAAGCTTATATTTCTCAAGATAGAAACTTAATTGGATCTAGCTTCATTAATAAACATTCATAAAAACATAGAGATCACAATTATCTATAATATAATGATGTCCACTAAACAACAATGATAATTAATATGCAAAACACTAGGTTAACATAATAAAATACATCATAAATGGGAATGATGGATAGTCGATTTGATCTCTTTCTTTTACCTTAGACTCATTTACCTGTATGGCATTACTATGACATTTTTATGAATTCTTTCAACCTTGAACCTAGCTTCCTCACCTAGTGTTTACCTTAAATCACAAAATGACATCATTAGTATCAACTCTACATAATTAAAAAACAAATACAAAATGAAGTATAGCCAATTATAGTATGAACTAAAATATTAAAAAATGAAGCTCATAAATTAAATAAATATTTGATCATATGAAAAATATCGTAAACATCAAAATAACTCACTATAAAATTAAAATAGGCACATTATTCAATATGTTCCCAATCAAGGTATGACACTTTGCATGTAACTTATTCATATGTGGGTGCTCACCTTCAGTCCTATGCAATGATCCATGGTTTCCTTATCTTTCATCAAAGTCCTAATTGTGATTTTGATTAAAAATAACCCTTAAAAAATGGGTAAATACTTTGGATTGAGTAGCCTCAACCACTCCTCACAAAGTGATTGAGTGTTTTTTATGATCCAATACTCTGAAGAGGGCTCAAACCATATTTAACTATCCCACCTAGGTATGTGTGTGAACCAACATGATCAATATAGAATGTAATGCAATGTTTAGTTTTTAAACATGGAACCATGTAAATTTGACTATTATTTGTACTTATAATTAGTTCTAGGACTACTCCTTTGAGTGTTTTTATGATGTTTATTATTTTTTTATAATGTATAAGGAGAGTGCTAGTGTATTTATCAAGCTTTTAAGTAATTATCAATGTAATATTTGAGTAGTTACAAAATGATTATGACATTAGGATATTTCTTGATATGAATAACACATGAAACATGTCTATGTTGACCTAGTGGATATTTAAATTTTTGAAAAGTATCCATTGTGTGTTTATGTACATTGATAATTTAGACAAACACATGTGGAATATTATTTATCTATCCATTGTTAGTACTATTGTGGAAGTTAAAATTAATGATCTGATATATGTAAATGGTTTGTTAAAGTTTTTATAAGGTTTGAATGCATAGACTAGGATTATCTAAAATAAGCATATCTGGAGAATAAAATTTTATAGGATAACATGTGGATATATTGATAGAGAAAAGTTTGTAGAATATTTAAATGTTTGCACAATGCCAAAGTATTTCAAAGTGTGCCAATGTTGATATTCCCAAAGTTTCTAACATCAAATTTATGTGTATAGTATGTTATAATTAATTTTTGCAAATGTGAATAGTAAAAAATTATCCAAGATCATTATAATACTTACTTTTTAATATTATAAATTTATATGGTATTACATTCATAGATCCAACAATATGTCAAGTAAATATTTTTTTGATTTTTTATTATTTTTTAATTTAAATTTTGTTACATATTATTATTCTAAGAGATAAATAACTTATTAAGTTATATGGTATGATACCAAGTAAATTCAAGTAAATCATGGATGTGAATAGGTGGATATTATTATTGTATATATGTGTAAAAAAATTTAGCCACAAAAATTTGGTATTGTACACTTGAAAATATAAATTTGGCCCTATCCATGACATAAAAAAACATGTGCATACACTTAAAACTCTTGCACAACCTTTTCCCTATCCATTTTATTATTTATGTAATTGGGCATGACAATTTGCAATCATGCATAGACTGATATACATAGTTTGTGTATGCATGTGAAAAGTGAAGATGATCTACAAATCAATCTTGACTCAGAGAAGATAAATTAGCTAACTATATTGCTATCAATACTTATATAATTAGGGTCATGACCAATATGGATCTGTTAAATCTACCTAAGGGATTTCTTATCATATAATATGGCTAGAGAGGGTTACAAAGCCTCTAGTCAAGTAACACCACACAATAACCCTAGATAGGTCTAATAATTCAGTAATAAAGTAAATCTAATCTAGTGATCACTAAAGATTGTGGCACAAAATGGGGGATAAACATAAACAATAAACATGCAAATTAAAAATCTACTCAAGTCAATGTAGAGGTAATCCTAAGCAAGGATAGATAATGCATTCATTAATCATTGTTCATGAAAATCTATCAACTAAAATAGAAGATTAATAATTAGGAATACTTACCTTGAATATGAACATGTCGATCCTCAACTTCTCCCTTAGCCAATGGTGATTTGTAAGAGGTTGTTGTGTAATTGTTGAAAAAGCTAAGGATGCACAATGGACTATATTCTAGTCAAAAACCTCCTAGTGAATCTCAAACTTTCACAAGATAAAATTTCTCTTCTAAGAAGCATGAAACCCTAAGAAATGACTCCTCAAGTAGATTGGTGAAAATTCATATCATAAATAAGCATAAATGAATGATTTTATTTATTTAAAGTGAGGTGAAAGAGGATTATGTATAGCTTGATTTGACCCTAAGCCCTTCCAAAAGTTTAGTTGATATAATTAGTCTAGTATACCTTATTAAGTTTAAAATATATTTATTAGATCCCAAACTAAGGAGATTAAGGCTGACTCAGTCATGTAATGTGCATTATTCCCATAATTAGGTCGACCCATTTGACTGTAGTTGAAAACTAGTAAAAAGGGGTTTTGCTTAGGTAGGGGCTATTTGAGGTAGTGAATTGCTTAGAGAAGTGTATAAGTGAGGTTTCAAATCTTATGAAAACATATAGGAGGGGTTTGTGTTGGTTTTTTAGTGGTGTTATAGGGAACAATAATCTTTCAAAGTACCAAAGGTTTACCCACCCCTTTTTTAATGCACCCTTTAAGGAGTACACTCAGAGATATTGAGATATGATGTGTTTCTATAAGAGAAAGCATCAATAATTTATAAAGTTTTTTAAAAATATTGTGTGTATACATATGCCTCATTTGAATCTCATCATGTGTCACATAGTTGAAACATGGGATGGTACTTTAAGAAAAGGCATAACAACAAACAACATTGAGGTAAATAAATTGCATTATAAACATAAACTAAAATGACAAATAAGGAAATAATTGAAATAAATAAGTAATATATATGTACCTTGACTTAAATTTATATTTGAATTATTGTCTATTGTATTTTAAATTTTTATCATGGAGAGTGCATAAACTAATTTAGACAAACCCTAAGGTTACAAAACTAAAGATCAAAAACAAACAAACATAAGGAAGTCAAAATAACTAAAATGTGTAGGCATGACCTACTTTGAAATTTGATAAGCTAGGATGATAATTTCTAAGTTAGGACCAAAATAACCAAGCTAAAATTAGAGTAAATCAGGTAACCAAAAATCCAAGTCTAATAAATGACTAAAAAACTCAAACAAAGTGTGTTCTTTGGGTAATAAAAGTGGCATAATAAATCAAACCAAAGATGTGTAAAAGTAATATGATAAATCTAACATCAATTTATAAAGGAGTAACAAACCAAACTTTAGACAAAGATGGAAAGGGAACATAGAGTAAGACAACATTAATGAGTGAGAAGTAATAATCCAAACTCAATCAACAATGGAAAAGTATGTGAAGTAAAAACATTGGTGAGTGATAAGTAACAATCTAAACTCACACAACAATGGAAAAATTATGTAAAGTAAAAACAACATTGGTGAGTGAGAAGTAATAATCCAAACTAACTCAATAATGGAAGAATTACAAAAATATAAAAATAGACTTAGTTTTCATAAAAAGAATGATTAGTGTTTTTTTTAAATTTAATGAAACCAATCAAATTTTAGAAATTTAAGTCAATGGTGTAAATAAAATAATCTACACTCACTTAAGCATATTATTCTATTCTAAATATAGATAAAACCAAAACAAATTGATGTTAGCATGATTTAAGATACGAAGAAGAGTGAATATAGAAGTGGGAAAATAGATTTAGAATTAAACTTTCCTATCAAGGGGGGAATGAAATGGGTGGTGCGATAAATGTAGTAAAAATAAAGGTAGATAAACTCTTTATCAAAGTCAAGACACTAAAATTATTTTTTTCAAAACAAGAGGAATTTTATCATTAAAGACTTTGAAGAATGTTTTCTAACCACACAAATATTGGGTTATCTAATGAAGTATTACATCATCCCATTAAGGCTATATGCATGAAAATTAAAATGGACCTACCTTCTCATACTGTGTTCCCTATTCCTCAAGACCCCTTATAGAGTCATCGATCTACTTCAAAGATTGGATCTTTATGTGAGAAAGTAGGTATCACTTATAGATAATTATGAATTTTCTTATCCAATCTACTATCCTACCATACCCTAATGGATGTCAGCTCTATTATGAGACCAAATGTGGAGTTTGAGCTTTGATTAGGAATAGAATATGTGTTATGAATCACATCTTTTGTTAAGATTTTTACATTTTTTATTTTTATTTTTTCCTTTTGATCATTGCCTTTTATTTAAAATTATTTGGTTTTTAACTATTTATGGCTTTTTTATTCATCCTCTATACGGATTAAGAGAACCAAACATGGGTGTTAAAAATGACTATCAGTAGAAAAATTTAAACTTGGTATCTAATAAAGAGGACTTAGAGAGCATGGTGTCTAAGAGTCTTTTTTACTCATGTTAAATAAAAGTTCTATCTTGACCTTGACCTTGTTTTATCCAAAGTGAAAATAAAGTAAGGGATACAAAGGGAAATGAATATGAAATAATTTGAATTACCTCAAATCACAAAAAATGTGACAATGTGAAATGGATACAATGGTGATTATGTATCATAATAGTATATGTAAGTGTATGGAACCATGCTAACAAAATTTATTGTGCAATTTTTATCCATAAAGAAACAAAAACTGAGGTTGAAAATATGAAATCACAAACTTTTAACCATTTCTTTACATTCTAAAAAGAACACTTAGTTTGTAAAGGGTTTGAAAGAATATATAGATTTTATAAGGAAACCCTAATCCTATACATGGTCTTACACTTCAACTCATAAAACATAAAGTGAACTAGGTGTAAAATATAAAAATGGTATTTGTGAGGAAACCCTGGTCCTATCCATGGTCTTATACTGCAACTCACAAAAGAAAAAAGAGAATGAACATAAAATATTGTAAAATAACAAACTGATGATCAAAGAGAAAAAAGTTTAAAATAGATATATTAAAGAAAAGATATTCATGAGGAAGGTCAGGTCCTATCCATGGTATTATAATGCAACTCATAAATTAAATGAAAGTGGTAAATAGAAACCAAAAGATTGAAGAAGAGGACTAAGGTTTATGTATAGAATAGACTATTGAAAATGAGAGATTATTGGAGAAGTCCTACAAGAAGTGTTAGTATTTACAGTGTATAAAATTATGAAAATAAAGGAGGTATTTAAGAAAAATATTTCTTTAAAAATTATGCATTGGTGGGTTCTTTGAAAACATGTCCTTCATTAGTTTATAGATGATAAGTATTAGGACCAAGAATGTCTCTTACTAAGTAAGGGCCCCACCATTTTTGGACATATTTTCCTTATTTTTCATGTGTATAATATAATTTGAGTACTCATTCACCGACATTAAATGTTCATACTTTAAATTTTTAATTATGTTGTTTAGCAATGTGATCCTTGTATTGGTACTTATGTTGTAAAACAACCATATGATGTTCATAAATAAAATTTAAAGCATGAAGATAAGCTTCACATAATTATTCATCAGCAATTTTACCATGAAGAGATATACGTAGGGATTGGGGTTCAACTTAAAATGGTAATACTAATTGAAATCCATATACAAGTGAGAATGGTGTTTTCTTAATGGTAGTATATATGCTAGTATGATAAGCCCAAAGTGCAGGATATAGATTATGGTGCCAATCATTATGATTTTATTGAATAGTTTTTTTTAAGATTTTATTTATAATTTTGTTATTAACCTCTACTTGACCATTACATGGAGGATAGTAAGGTGTGGTCTTTGTTTCTGAAATTACCACCATTTTTAGAGATGATGGTGTGAGGAACTCCAAAATGGAAAATGATTTGCTTAAGTATAAATTTTGAAATGGTGGTTCCCATGACATTAGAAAAAGTCATGGCTTCTACCCATTTGGTAAAATATTTAATAATAGAAATAATAAATACATGTCCATCTTGTGATAGAGGTAATTTGGTAATGAGTTCTAATCACCACATAGAGAATGTCCAAGAAGACTCCACTTTTTGGAGTTTAGCCACTGGTGAGTGGACTAGATCATTATGGATTTGAAAAATATTTCACTTATTAGTAAAATTAATAACATATTTTACTAGATTAGGCCAAAATTATCCCATACGCAAGTATTTATAGGATGTATCATATCTGCTATAATGAACACCATAAATGCCCCCATGTGCTTGTTCTAAGAGAGTGGGAACCTCTTATTTCATTACAAAATGGAGTAAGGTTCCTTATACATTATGGTAGTAAAGAGTGTTGGAGAGAAACACATACTTGAAATCTTATTTACGCATTTAGTCTTTTCATGAGAATCTATGTCTAGAGGGTAAGTTTGATGTTCAAGAAATTGAATTATGTTTTTGTACCATAATCTTTGTCGAATAGTGATAGTCTTAATATGAAAAATTAGTGACTCATTTTATTGTATAGAATAAGGTAATTTTATGATTTGGATAAGAAATTGGGAATCATGAAGTATTTTATAAGGGTGAAATAAAGATGTTGATAAAGCAAGAGAATTAACTTTGGTAATTTGATCTCTTAGAATTGGTTTGATGGTAAAATTAGCAAATTCTTTGGTAAATGTAGTATCCATTTGATGATATGAAATTAATTTTTCAATTTTGCAATCATAATCATCATTAACCTAGTGACAATTTAGTTTTGATTCACCCAAAGGGTGTAAATATGGGATATCTAAGTTGATTATAGCCTTCATGGCTAATATTAGAGATTCATATTTAGCCATATTATTAGTGACATAAAAATTTAATCAAATGGCTAAAGGTATGATCTTACCATGTGGATTTGTTGGAATACATATTACCCTAGCTCCTTGGAGGATTTTTTCACCATCAAAGTGGAGTTTTCAAGTGTCTTCATGTAATTCAATGGTAACTTCAGGTATTTATTCAATAACTACTTTATATTTAGTAGTATCAAGAGTAATATCAGTATCTTCATGATTATTTGCTTCTAGATCAATAGTGAAATTATGAAAATAATATTTGAGAGAGATAGCTTGGTTAAGACCTTTAATACAAAGAATTCCTTCATTGAGGAGATTATCTTGAAGGTGATTTGTGGTTGGTAATGAAGTTGTCTCAAGTTGGTATACGATGACTTGTCCTTTGATAGAATTTTGTGTAACAATTCATAGATCAAATTCAATCAATAAGACCATCCATTTTCCAATTATATCTCTAGGTAAAAATGCTTTAGATAATAAATTCCAAAGTGGATCAGAATGAGCAATAACATAAATGGTATGTTAGAGCATATAATGATAGAGATTTTTGGCTGTAAAATATATAATAAGGAAATCATGTTATACTTTGGTATAATGTTTTTCATAATCAATGAGTCCTCAATTGATGTAATAAATTACATACTCTCTACAATATCATCTTTTTGGGTAAGCATTACCCTAACTGATATGGGGGTAGAGGAGGTTTATGAAATTAAGGGATGATAGTTTGAAGGTGGTCAAAGAGTAGGTGGATGGAGTAAAGATTATTTCATACTACCAAATGATTTTTGGGATGAATCATCCATTTTAAAGGATTACATTTTTTAAGAAGTAAGTTGATAGGATATATACGTTAATCCATTTCTAAGACAAACCATCAAATTACCCCAAGTTTTTCAAGGTAAGTGTGTATGTTAAGAATGGAACAAGGAATAGGAATGTTGATGATGGCCTTTATTTTGGTTGGATTGACATCAATGCCTTGAAGAGAGACTAAGAACCTTATAAGTTTACCAAATATAACACTAAATACACATTTGTATTGGTTATGTCTAACTAATTAGTTGATTGAAAATGACATCTAAATCAATGAAGTACATTGTACAACTTTTAGATTTATAAATGAGATCATATACATAGGTTTCCATTATATTGTGTATAATATCATGAAAAATGTGGGTCATTGCATGTTGATAGGTTGATGTAGCATTTTTAAGATCAAAAGGGCATTTTGACATAATGATAGGTGCCCCACTCTATATATTAAATGTTGTTTTATGTTGGTCTTCATGAGCTATGTGAATTTGGTTGTAGCCTAAAAAACCATTTTTAAGTGATAACATTTCATATCTAGTGGTGGAATCGACAATAGCATCTATTGAAGGTAAGGTAAATTCATCTTTTGGACATACTAAGTTAAGATTATGAAAATTAATGAATATATGAATAACCATTATAAATCTTAATGAATGGGAATGATGTTTAATACCCATTCCAAGTATTCAATAGGTTTAATGAATTAGTCATCCAAAAGTTTAATGATTTATTTATGACATAAGGTAAAAATTTCATGTGGAAATTTTCATTATTTTTATCTACCAGGTTTGGTATTTGGGTAAGTGATGATATTATTATTGCAATTTTTCATTGATGATGTTTGAGCTTTTCATCGATGTCAAAGTAAGAGTGGTCATTGATATGAAGATTGTTCAAACCTTATAACTTTTATCTTTGAATTGATCCATTGAAGTGTCTTATGGAGCATAGTGAGGGATGATGAGAAGAGTGATTAAATGCATGTGGAGTTATTTGTGGCAATAGTTGAGATTGAGTTTGGCATGAAAGTGAGTTTCAAAGTGCATCTATAGTGGAAGGAAGTCTCAAATAGTTATGGTACCTAGTAACACTATTTTATGGCCTACTTTCTAAGCATGTAAATGGCTTGTTGAGGCATGGTGGTGATGAATTGTTTGTATATGAGCTTTGACATGAGTACAAAGTGTTTTCAAGTAAATGAGGATAAAGAAGAGGTTATGAGGTATACATATATGTATTGGTGAAGTTGTGGTGTTTAATTTTATCATATAGAGAGAGAAACATGCATATTTTAGCTTAAGAGAAGCCAGACCATTACTGCACATCATGGAGATATGAATAACCCAGCAAGTTTGTGAATTTATTATAGGTACTCAAATTGTCAACCTTGGTCAAAGGTTTTCATGGATATGTTATCCATAGTGCCAAGAAGGTACCATAAAAAATTGGTGTCTTGAAGTGTTTCCTATCTCAAGTTATAAGCCTCCAAATTTACTCTAGCAGATTTTGATGTGATAAAGACCGTCAAGTTTAAGCTTTGGGAAATAGCTGTTGAAATTCAAAAATATGAACGTTGGATTTCAAATGATTGTGTGTATGCATTGGACCAATGAGAAAATAAATGCTTGTAAAAGGTAGGTCATTCATCAAATAAAGTTAGAGTAAAAGGAAATTTTGGATTAGACTTCATGAAGATAATCCTCTAGGTGGTCACATGTCCTAAATGTCCATACAAGTGCATTTATTATAGGTCAAATTATAAGGTTATGACTATGGTAAAAACTAGAAAAACTAGTGATAAAGGATAAGCATGTATAGACCAAAATATTGAGAATTTTTGCATGGTATAAAAATAAAAGTTGTATTAGACTCCTCAATGAACAACCTAAAAGTGTAATTTCTTCATTAAAGTTAGTACAAGTGAACTTATTACTTTTCAAATTTGACTATGTTTTGGTAGTTTTTGAAAGAATAGAGAGAGCTTTTTGGAAGTGTTTATGAGTGTTTGAAACATGAAAAATGGTTCCTAATGGATTTTAAGATGACCCTAATGTCATAAATTTTAAATTAATATGTGTATTGTGTCTTGAAAGAGTTTCTACAAATTTTATAAATCACATTCTTCGTGATTGTGTTTTGAGGTAGAATGACATTTCTGAGTAAGTTTGTGAGAATGGTGAGTTGGAGGATCTCTAAACATAGATGATGCATCTAATGGATATGATGTTGTTTTTTATGACCTAAATGATTTATAAATTCTTTGTATAAGGTTTATAGTTATAATAATAAGGTGAAACATGAAATCCAAAATGGCCTATCTAGCTATGTATGCACTGTGAAAGAGAGAGTTAAGAAATTGGTCTATAAGACCAATGATTGACACCAGAACAAGTGATATATCTATTTTATGATGGTATATAGGTTACTTATCAACTATTAATTTGAAATATAAATCATTAAATTTATCGTACATGAGATAAATATAACATGTTTCAAGACTATGTTTTTAGGATCTTTGATAGTTTTTTGTGTGTTAGTAAGAAAGATGTTTCTGAGTTATTTGGCCTAATATGGAAGTGTAAAAAGAATGTGATGTTTATATATATATATATATATATATATATATCATCAATTTTTAGTGTTTTAAATTTAATATTCATGTTTTGGTAATCAAATATTCTTGACTGTGTTTTGGAGCACATAAGTAATTCTTAGTAGTCACTTCACATAGGTGAGTTTTGGGTGTTTTGGATAGTGATGAAGAATTTAGTGAATATTAAGATGTTATGGAGGTATAAAATTATCACTTTTATGTGTTTATATTCATTATAACCCCCTATTAAATTGTGAATATTCAAATATTCTTGATTGTAAATTAGTAGTGTTTGACAATTCTGAGTAATCATATTACAAGAGTGTGTTTGAGGTGTTTTGGCATATTTGGTAATATCCAATGGAAATATTGATGAATATAAGGTCATTAAATATATTTTTATTTTATTTTATCATATTTTTTTATAAAAAATATATATACGTATATTTTTTGAGATAGACTTTCAAACAGTGAGAAGCCCTAATGGCAACTAGGCCTAATAGCATCGTTCAAGGAGTGAATTAGAATAACAAGTGGCATATACCAATGAGGATGTTATAAATTTTATATTAAATTCATATTTTATGTGTTTTTATAACTGATAGAGGCTCAATATGGTCCAAAAGGTCATATTGGTAATGTGTACTTAAAACTGATCTAATTGTATAAGGTCTCCTTTATGCCTAATGGGGTTTTGGCCCTTGAGGTGTGTGACCAATTTGTGTGATGATTTTTTCTCATGTGAACATGTGTATTAACATATTTCAAGGGTTATCCGTTTATTTAAAGATGTTTTTCTGACCTAGATGGGTAAAGAGTAAGTGATTGGTATAAATACAAGGTAAAATAGGACTATTTGGGATAGTTAGAGAAGTGTGAGCATAAGCGAGTAAAATATCTCTTTGAGGAGTAGATGTAGTGAATGAATACCATAAAAAGGAGTATAATATAAATAATTATTATCTAATAAATTTACTATAGGTGGATGATGAGTTCAAGTTGACCTAATGAGCTTAGAAGAGGCATGTTGAGCAAGGAAGCCTAGGAGGTTGTTTGAGAGGGGTAGAAGGTCCAGTGAGCTAAATGAGTTGATTTTTGTGTGAGAGACCATAAGATATTCATAAAATATATTTTTCATATTTGTTATATTGTTTTTATTTTATTATATATAAGAGAGAGATTTGAATAAGATGTCACCATCTGTTGGTTGAGCAACAAGGTGTCTTGAGGTGATCAAGCTTGTCTTGGTTGTGTTGGTGCTTAGTCAATAAAGGAGTTGGAGATGACTTGTATGTTTGAGATTTAAAAAGTGTCCTTTAAGTTACTAGGTTGATTCCAAGTCACTTATGGGGATTTAGACTCCTTGAAAGTTAGATATTAATAAAGGACTAGTTGGGTTGGTGTCTAACTAGTGAGGGGTTGGTGTTCCTTATGGGGTTGGTACCTCACTAAATATTTTTTTAATTTCTTATACAATAGTATTAAAAATGGTGTGATGGTGGATTTTATTCACCATTAGGGTTTCCCACATAGATATGGTGTTCATGTAATGTGTTCTTATGTTTCATGTTTTGTATAAGTATGTTTTCATGATGATGTTGCTAGATCAAGTGGATATGTGTTTGAATGGTTAAAGAATGATGAATGGAATTGAATGAAAATATTTAACACTAATTCACCCCCCCCCCTCATTATTTTTGCTTCAAACATTTGGTATTATATTATTTCCTTTGGAGGAGGATTGATAGCTTGAAGGTGATCCTAAAAGAACAAAATGGCTAGGATTATGAAGGTGTATTGCAAGATCCATGTGTTTATTAGCTTATGGAAGAAGAAGGCTTGGTGGATACTTTTTGAGACTTGGAAAGAGTTACATGAAAATAATTTTTTTACATAAACCTCATTATATTAAGAGAGAATTTGAAGAATGAGGTCTTCAAGAGGTTTGCAAGTCTACAATACTACTTCAGGAGCAAGCCAAGATGCATGAGTAGGTATAAAGATGATGAAATGCTTGTATATGAACATAGAGTCTTGATTGGATAGTATTAAGGCATGTTATTGAAGGTATAGGATCTGTTATGATGATCTCAAATTAAACTTATGGTGTTTGATGCTTCGGTCTAGATCTACACCTAGACCTCTCCTAGACCATATCTAGCCTAATAGGGCTTAATGATCAATATTCAAGGTAAGGAGGCAAGGTAATGATGATATGAATGTGTAAGAGATTGAAGGTGTGGAATATAGTATTAATTACATGTGATAAAAAAATTTGAGTCAGTCATATGACTCTTAGATTGAGCTAAAGGGGTATGTCCTTCATTGGTGGTCTTCTCATAGACCTTATCCTAAGACCATAGGTAGCATGATGAGGCATCATGATCAGTTTTGGAGGCTTGTGAACCTATGTAATCATGGTATAAGGATTTATTACATGTTTATTATTTATTTAGATAAGTACAAGAGGATTCTAAGGTGTATTCAAGATCTAAGGTGTTTGTTCAAGGCCTAGTGTGCAAAGAGACTTAGTGTGGCCTAATGAGGGGTCAAAGTCAGTTTTCAAGGTGATAAAGCACATGTGATCATGGATTAATGTTTTAAAGGTTTTTAAAGTTTTTTTTACCAATTTTTAGATCATGATTTGAAGGATAAGGCAATAAAACATGATTGAAGGTCTCTTGTATAAGCAAAATGAAGGTTTCCAAGCCCACGAAGGTTTTTCTTATGCTCATTAGCATGTGTGATCATTGAATGGGAAGATGATATATTTGGGAGAGATGTAAAAATTTCTTAATAAGGTTTTATAATCATTATTAAATGGTTTTAAGGATAGATATATATGAATAAATGCTAAGCTTGAAAACTGGTCTAATACACTCTCAAAACCCTCACAGTGACTTGATTGGAAAAATATTGTTGGTAAGTGAATAGAATTATTTTTTAAGGATTTTATAATGTTTTTAACATGTAGATGACTCATCTAGGAATCTCCAGGTGGTATTTTTTTATTAGGATAGTAAGTGAAACCTATATAAAAACCCTTGTTTCTAGGAATTTTGATGTAGCAGGCAGGGTTGACCAAGTCAAAGCATGAAAATCGATTGAGAATGATGTGTAAGAATTTTATTTTATCCCCATAATATTTTTTTATTAGGTTATAGACCAAAAATGTGCTAAAGTGGTCATGGAAGTTGGCTTATTGCTCAATAGGCCTAATGAGCAAGACAATGAGAACTACTAGTAAGAGTGAGAATGTGTTTAAAAATGAGTTTTATAACATTATGGATGGATATAATTGTTTAAATATATTTTTAAATACATATTACTCTTATTAATATTGGTTTGGAATCTTGAAAGTCATTAAAAATGGTGCAAATGTTGTTCAAAGTTGATTATTCCTTAAAAATAGTAGATATGGGTATCCTTGTGAGTTGTGTAGTGTTCTTGGTCACTCAAGGTGAGTGTTATAAGTATTTGAAGATGTTATTAAGGTCATATATAATTTTTAAATGATTTTTTTATGGTCATATTGATCCTATTCTAGAAGGTCTAACTCAAAAGATAGAGATATAAGGGTTTCAAGGTGAACTATGACTAAAAACTTTAATTATGTTTTCTTGTGGCAAAAGAACTCATTCATGGACTTTGGAGCTCAGTGTTTTTTATATAGAATGAGTGAAATGTTTCCTTTAGAATAAATCATGCTTATAATGTATGTGTAAACTCAAGTTGATCTATAATAAGCCAATGATAGAACTAGTCGAGTAAGAGTTGAAGATTGGTCTACAAGACCAATGCTATTAAAGGTAGAGATTGTTTGCTCATATGATATAATGTCTTGTGGTGTTATAAGAGAGATATGACAAGTTATTTTTTTACCTAAAAATGTTCATGAACTTATGAAAGTGGTCATTGTCCTGTAGCATCATATGAATCTTGTAAACTTGAAAGAAGACAATTGTAATGTTCCTTTGAGGTTGTGTCATTGAATGTAATATTTAATTTATATCAAGGTGACATCATAAGGTCATAAAGGGATAGGTTGACATGATTACATGTTGTAAATTATATATGCATTTGTTGTAAATATCTAGTCTATGGTTTCAAATGACATGATCTAGGTGGAACATGAGGTTAGGGGGAGCTAACTCGGGTCTCTTGAGAAGCTTGAAGAGAAGTATGCATGGACAAAGGGGGAGCTTACTTGTTTTATGAAATTATCAGGTCTAAGGATTAGGTGGAAAGGTAAGATCAAGATTAAATTATGATATAAAAGGAAGGTTTGTGAAATCATGATAGTCATATGTCAAACTGATGAGAAATAGGTCAAGTTGAGAGATAGCAACTCAATCATTCTAAGGTAAGCATTTGGTCCTTTTTTCTCTAGTATAAATATAATTTGATAGTTTTAGAGACCCTTTGTCATTAATTTCAAAGTGGGAGAAAGATTAGATTGATTGAGAAAAAATTATATTGAAAGAATAGTCAAGTTGAAGTGTGTTTGCCATCAATGTGGTTTGCTATCAATGATAAAGGGTGATATTATTGCAAGTTGTCATTGATGTCATATGTTTGAGCCTATTATTAATTTCAAGGTGAGCATGGTCATTTATATGAGTATGGTTGTCTAAACTTGATAAGTGTGATCTCTGAAGTGATCCAATGAAGTGTCTTGTGAAACATAGTGAGGGATGATGAAAAGAGTGATTACATGCATATGGAGTCATTTGTGGCAATAGTTGAGATTGAATTTGGCATGAGAGTGAGTTTAAAATTTCATATATAATGGTATGAAGGTCTCAAAGAGGTATAATACCTAGTAATATTATTTGATGTCCTAGTTCCTAATCATGGAAATGGCTTGTTGAGGCATGGTGATGATGAATTATTTGTATATGAGCTTTGACATGAGTATAGAGTGTTTGTAGGTCAATGAGGATAAAGAAGAGGTTGTGAGGCATCTACAACTGTCTTGGTGAATTTTTTTGTGTCATTTGATCATTTTGATAGAGAAACATGCGTCTTCTATCTTAAGAAAATCTAGACCATCACTGCATGTCATGGAGATCTGAATAACCTAGAAAGTTTATGCATTTATTATAGGTACTCAAAAATTCAACCTTGGTCAAAGGTTTTCATGGATATGTTATCCATAGTGCCAAGAAGGTATCCTAAAAATTTTGTGTCTTGAATTGTTTCCTAACTCAATTTATAAACCTCCAAATTTACTCTATTAGACT
Organism: Torreya grandis; assembly: GCA_037957365.1. Taxonomy (NCBI): domain Eukaryota; kingdom Viridiplantae; phylum Streptophyta; class Pinopsida; order Cupressales; family Taxaceae; genus Torreya; species Torreya grandis. The sequence goes on along the minus strand of JARHVA010000934.1, from coordinate 2,353,743 downwards.
ATTACGTGCTAACGACCGTCAAGTTCAATCCTTGGTAAATAGTTGTTGAAATTCAAAAATATGAACAATGGATTTCAAATGACTATGTGTATGTAGTGGACCAGTGAGTACATAAATGATTTTAGAAGGAAAGATATCGATCAAATTAGGTTAGATTAAAATTTAAAGTTGGAGTAGACTTCATGAAAATCATCCGCTAGGTGGTGACATGTCCTAAATATCTGTACAAGTGCATTTATTTCAGTTTAAAGTCAAAGGTTCTAAATATGGTAGAAATTAAAAAAACCATTGGTCAAAGAAATACATGTAGAGACCAAAATATTGAGAATTTTGGCATGGTATAAAACTAAAATTTGTATTATAATCCTTAATTAACAACCTAAAAGTGTAATTTATTCACTAAAATATGTAAAAGTGAACTTATTTCTTATCAAAGTTGACTATGTTTTGGCAATTTATGGCAGAATAGAGTAATATTTTTGAAGAAGTGTTTATAAGTGTTTTAAGAATTATATAAAGTTCCTAATGGATTTTATGACTAACCAAAGGTCATAATTTTTATATTAATATATTTATTGTGGCTTTAAAGTGTTTCTACATATTTTATAAGTCACATTCTTCATGACTATGTTTTGAGGTAGAATGATAGTTCTAAGTAAGTTTGTGAGAATGGTGAGTTGGAGGAGACGTACACCTATATGATGAATATAATGTATATTATTTTATTTTATATGGCCTTAATTATTAATAAATTATTTAAATAATTTTTTTATATAGGTTAAGAAGGTGAAACATGAAATCTAAAATGGCATTTTTGGGTATGTATGCACTGTGAAAGAGAGAGTTAAGAAATTGGTCTATAAGATAAATGGTTGCACCGTAAAAAGTGATATATATATATATATATATATATATATATATATATATATATATAATGAAATTTCTCTTACATTAGTAAAAGATAACATGTTTCATGACTATGTTTTCAGTGTCTTTGACAGTTTTTTGTGTGTTAGTAAGAAACATGTTTCTGAGTTATTTTTCCTAATATGTAAGTGTAAAAATAAAATTATGTTGTCATATATGTTTTAGGATATAAATTATTAATTTTTAGTGTTTTTAAGTGCATATTCCGGTGTTGGTAATCAAAGATTCTTGACTATGTTTTGGAGCACACAGGCAGTTTTGAGTAGTCATCTCATAGAGGTGAGTTTGGGGTGTTTTGGGTAGTGATGAAATATATATTAAATATTAAAATGTTATTTAGGTATAAAAGTCTAATTTTTATGTTTTTTTATTAATTTTAAGTCCTTTTTAAAGTGATAAGAGTCAAAATATTATTGACTATGCATTGGTAGTGTTTGACAATTTTGAGTAATCATATTGCAAGAGTGTGTTTGAGGTGTTTTGGCATATTTGGTAATATAAAATGGAGATAGTTATGACTATAATGTCATGAAATATATTTTAATGTTATTTTATTAGATGTTTGTTTTATAAAATTGTTTATATACTTTTATTTTGTGAGATAGACTTTTAGACAGTGAGAAGGCCTAATGGCAAATAAATGGTTCAAGGAGTGAGTTGGACTAATAGGTGTCATGGACCTATGAGGATGTTATAAATGGTATATTTAAGTCATATTTTATTTTTTTAAATCATTTATATATACTCAATATGGTCCAAGAGGTCAGATTAGTAATGTGTGCTTAAGATAGACCTAATTGTATTAGGTCTCTTTTAGGCCTAATGGGGTTTTGGGCCTTAAGGTGTGTGACCAGCTTGTGTGATGATTTTTTATTATGTTAAACATGGGTATTAACCCATTTAAATGGTTATACATATATGTAAATATGTTTTTCCAACCTATATGGGTAAAGAGCAAGTGACTGGTATAAATACAAGGTAAAATAGGCCTACTTGGGCTAGTTAGAGGAGTGTGAGCATAAGCATATAAAAAAAAATATTTTAAGAGTATATTTAGTGAATGAAGACCATAAAAATTATAAAATTATAAATAATTACTATCTAATAATTTTTTTTATGTGGATGACAAGGTCAAGTTGACCTAATGAGCCTAGAAGAGGCATGTTGAGTAAGGAAGCCTAAGAAGTTGTTTGAGAGAGGTAGAAGGCTAAAGTGATCTGACTAAGTTGATTTTTGTGTGATATACCATAAAATATTCATCATGTGTGTGTGTGTGTGTGTGTGTGTGTGTGTGTGTGTGTGTGTGTGTGTGTGTGTGTGTGTGTGTGTGTGTGTGTGTGTGTGTGTGTGTGTGTGTGTGTGTGTTTTAGATGCATGACAGTGAGTGGATTACAGGATATAAAAGAGAGAGAGTTGAATAATATGTCACCATTTGTTGGTTGAGCAACAAGGTGTCTTAAGGAAATAAAGCTTATCTTGGTTGGGTTGGTGCTTAGTCAATAATGGATTTGGATATGCCTTGTCGGTTTTAGCTTTAGAAAGTGTCCTTGAATTGGTTAGTTTGTTTCTAGTCACTTAGGGGGTTTTATCCTCCTTGCAATTTGGATCTTGCTAAAGGACTAGTTGGGTTGGTGCCGTAATAGTGAAGGGTTGGTGTTCCTTATGGTTTTGGTGCCTCACTAAATATTGTTTAATTTATTATATGATAATATTCTAAGTGGTTTGATAGTGGTTATTATTCCCCATAAGGGTTTCCCACATATATATGGTGCTCATGTAATGTGTTCTTATGTTTCATGATTTGTATGAGTATGATTTCATGATGATGTTGCTAGATCAAGTAGATATGTGTTTGAATGGTTAAATAATTATGAATGGAATTGAATGAAAATATTGAACACTGGTTCACCCCCCCTCTCAGTGGTTGTGCTTCCAAAAATTATGTATGATGATATGAGGATCAATACCTGGCATATCTTCATATGACCAAATAAATTTTTAACAATACTTGTCAAAGAATAAACTAAAGTTATCGTGCTCTTTTTGAGTGAATTATTTATAGTGAATAATAGGTTGAGAACATTTTGGTGTACCGTATTCTATTTTTTTGGTTTCTTCAATGATCATAGAATTTCCATCTTATAAATGATATGGAGTGGGATGGAGAGAAGAAATAGTATTTTTTGTAGGATCCCAACTGGAAATGAAATTATTAAATCAAGGAGATTTTTTCATAAAGTTTACAAGTTTATGATATTGTCATGAAAGTTGAGGTTCTTGAGCATGGAGTATTTGAAATATAGTTTCATCACTATGAAGCATGGGTGATAGTCCATAATATTCAATTCTACTTTAAGATTAATGTTTGGTTATTATTATGATCATATTTAGAATGTATTTATCATAAATTTTTGGGTTTAGCATATGAGGTAATTTTGGGTGTAGGTTTGATTTGAAGGATATTAGTTTGAGTGGTGTCAACCAGATTGGTGATGGGTGTGTTAATTTGTATCATATATGATCCTTCAGTTATATTGAGGTGGATATCTTAGATGGTATCAATGGAAGTAAAAGTTTGTAAAATTTTTGTTTATGTAGAATTGTAGAAGGTTTGATAGTTGAGAGTTATTCAAGTACCCATGGAGTATCTAATAGTGGAGGATTAAGGTAAGATACATAACCTTTAGGTTCTTATTCAATATTAGTTGATATGTGAATTATATGGACATCATGATTGAAGACATGTATTTTGGCTAATGTCTTTTGATAGTATTTTACATCTAAGTCTCATGTTTGGGCCTGAGCCATGATATAATTATCATCATATATGTAGTAAATAGTGCATGCATCTAGTTCTATGGGAGAGCTAGAAGTGAATGTGCCTAAATCACTAAATTTTTAGGGAGACATTATTAAAGGATATGTGAAAAAATTAAAGTACCCTTCGGAGAATTTACAAATTAACTTTTGGGAAAGTGAAGTGGACCATTTCTTATGAGAAAGACAACCTTGAAGAAATTTGAACATACCCTTTATAAAATTTGCCTCGAACAATTTTTTTTTTTTAAATTTGTCGAATGAAAAGCTTGAAATAAATATACTTAAGGAAAGACTTCGGACAAAAATCTTGAAAGAATTTGGTAAAGGCTTAGAACAAAAACTAGAAAGAATTATGCAAAGGCTTATAAAATACCAAAACAAACTTTCCAAAATGAATATAATTATACATTTTTTGGGGATTTGACATAAAACACTTCTTCTGAAGAAAAATTAAGTATTGGACCTGGAAAAATATATAGACTTAGATGATTTTATGCAAATAGGGGTGCCCAATTTTAGCCTAAAGGGTCAAAATTTAGTCAACAAAATGGTGACTCACAAGGGTAGTATGCCTACTATACTAACTAGACCAATATCCTTATCCAACTTAGGGCCAATGGAGTCAATGGATTCTTGAAGATGACTAACAAGGATTATGCCAAAACAAAACACAAGGAAACACACCACACAATAATAGAAAGACCAATCAAAAATAAAATAAGACAAAGACAAACTCAAATATGTGCATCAGCACTTAGGGAACATAAGGAAAATATGAAACTATGTACAAAAGAAAAATAACTTTAGTAATAATGCTTTAGATATATCCCATTGACTGGGATATGCAGCTCCTCTCCATCTAACTTTGAGATTTGGAAAGCATTATGTTGTTTGCACTATATGATCACATATGGGCCACTCCACAAAGCATCAAACTTTATATGCTTTCTAGGTTTGGCCCTATCTTCATCCCATTTTAGGACAATGTCTCCTTATCTAAAAATCCTTGGCATGGACTTCTTGTCAAAATACTTCTTTGTTTTCTCTTGGTGAGTTGTCATGGTTTGCATAGCTATATCTCTTGTCTCCTCAAGCTCCATCAACTCACATAACCTAACTTCCATCCTCTCATTTTCCATCAATTATAGATAATATGTGAGGTCTAAAGTTGATAACTCAAGTGAGATAGAAAGTTTGTTTTCCCTTCCATAGACAAGTGTGTATCGTGAGTTTCTAATTACTCTCTTTGGGGTGATCCTATCAGCCCAAAGGGTTGTATTCAACTTGGTGTGCCAAGTCCTTTGATTCTCCTCCATAGTCCTCTTTATGATCCTAGTTAAGTTATTGTTTTTGGACTTAGCTAGTACATTCCCTTGGGGATAGTATTTGGAGGAGGTGCTAAGATAAATGCCATGTTTTAAAGCCCATTCACTTGTCCTTGTTCCTAAGAAGGCTAACACATTATCTAAAATGATTGTTGAAGGATCTCTAAACTTAGTTAGTATACCTTCATAGGAGTCCAAGACTGAGTTTTCATTTGCCTCCTTAAGAGCTACAGCCTCCACCCATCTTGAAAAATAATTAGTGGTTGTCAACACCCACTTGTGACTAGCACTAGAAGGAGGATTGATCAGACCTATGAAATATAAACCCATTGCATGAAGGGTTGTTCAACCCAGATTAGATGAAGAGGCAAGGTATCTAGATTTTGTTTTCCATCAAAAAGAGCACACTTTTGGCATTTCATTAACCAATCATGAGTGTCCTTAAACAAACTAGGATAAAAGTAACTAGATCTCATAATCTTAGTAGTTATGATTCTTGGAGCAAAGTGACCACCAGCAGGTCCATCATAAAACTCATACAACACTTTGTCAATATGATCCAAATCAATACATCTCAATAAAACACCTAAAAATTCATTTTTAAATAGCACTCCATCAATAAGTAAATAAGGACTAGATTATAGCCTAAAGTACCTTCTCTTGGCCCTATCAAGACCTTATAGACACTCACCAATTTAAAGGAAATGAATCATGTATTGTTTCTAACTCCACATGGCTAAAGGTACATCTAGTGGATGATTATCATGGAGTGATAAAATAACCTCACTTTGCTTTTTGATTTCTGAAGCAAGATGCTCACATAGTCTTTTTCCCTTCACTAGCTTAGTTGTTTTGATCCCCACATCATATTCCATCACTTTGGTGATCCAACCTACCCTTTTCTCATTCAAATATCTACACAATAGAAAGTCTTTCACACTAGGATGAGGCACAAAAATGTGAATCTTGTTATTAGACAACATATGCCTAAATTTCTTTAAACTCCTTATGATTGAAAGCATTTGTTTCTCAACATATGTGTACCTTATCTCATAGCCTTCCAAACCTTGACTAAAGAAGGCAATAGGCTATTCAAAAATTTCATCATTAGCTTAAGTAAGCATTGTAGATATTACCTCTTCATTCCCAAAAGTGTACAAATTGAATTCCTTAAATAAGTTTAGACTTGCAAGAGTAGGAGTTTGGGCAATGGGTTGTTTGATCTCCTCAAAACTTTATTTCCTCTTTCTTTTCCAGGGGAATATCTCATCCTTAGCATGGAGGTCCAGGGCTTGACTAGGTTATAAAAATTAGGAATAAACCTCCTAATGAAATTTATCTTACAAAAGAATCTTTGCAAACCCTTTTTCTACTTAGGCAAACATAATTCCAAGATAGCACTTACCCTTTTAGGATCAATAGATAGACCTTTCTTAGAAATAATGTGGCCTAAGAGTTTGCCTTCATGAATAGAAAACACACACTTTTTTGGGTTTAAAGAGATCCCCAAACTCTCTACACCTCTCAAAAATCTATCTTAGGTGATTGAAATAATCTTTTGCCTCTTTGGAGAAAATTGTCACATCATCAAGATATACCAATATAATGTCATTGATTAATCCTTGAAAATGCATATCCATCACATGTTGAAAAGTAGCTCTAGCATTTGACAATCCAAATGGCATCTTCCTATGTGTCCTATTTGGTGGTGAAGGTTATTTTATACTGGTCACTTTATTTCACCAAAATTTGATTATACCCAAAATAACCATCTAAGAGGGAAAACCTCTCACTACCTACCACCACTTATAGAATTTGCTCCATAGAAGGGAAGGGATAATGGTCTCTCAAAGACACACTATTTAATTCCCTAAATTCCACACATAACATGATCTCTCCATTCTTCTTTCTAATAGGGACTAAGTTGGCCAACCAAGAAGAATGCTTGATGGGAAAGATGATTTTGGACTCAATCAGTTTGGTGAGTTATTTCTTTATGAGAGGCTCAATCTTGGGATTGATTGGCCTTTGTCTTTGCTTTATGGGTTTATAATTTTCATCTATCTCTATGGTGTGTTGAGCCAAGCTTGCGTCAAAACCCTTCAAATAACTATACTCCCATGCAAAAATATCACTAAACTCCTTGCATAATTCAATGAAATCATGTTTTTCTTGACTAGTGCATACCTTCCCAAACGCAAGTAGCTTATCTTTAAAGATTTATACCCTTTCATAGTTTTATTTCTTGTTTGACATGCTTACCTTCTCCTTATTTAACTGGTCATCTTCATTGAATATGCTTTCAAAAGTCACTGGGCCTTTAGGGAGCTTGTTAGAGTTCAGTTGGACAATCTACCCTCCATATTGTTTCTTCAATTTACACTGATTCTGGGAAGAAACTCAGCCTCTTCTTGTAGAAAAAGTGATATTTTTTTATCATTATCAAAAACCTACCAATTGGTGACATAATCTGGTATGGATGGTCTCACAATCACCTTTAGATGGGGTTGATTTTTGTCTTCCTTTATGCCCTTTGAAACATTGAATTGAGCACCAATAGATGCCAACCTATCAACATGTTTAATATCTTCCCTTGGATTAGATCTGATGTTAAAATCCATGAAGTCTTCTATAATGTCCCAAACTCTGTGGTTATAGGATTTGAGCAAGATTTCTTAGTCAAATTCTACCCTTTAACTTGATTCATAACAAGCTCACTATCACCAAACACTTTCAATTATTTGAAACCTCTTGTCCTTGCCCATTCAAAGCCATAAATGACGGCCTCATACTCTGCCACATTATAGGTACATGAGAATTTAAATTCAAAGGCTAAAAAGTACCTTTATTTTGAAAGTAAAACTAGCATAGCTCCACCACCTACCCCCATCTTGCTTTTGGACCAATCAAAGAAGAGATACCACAAGCCTTTCACATCCTCACTTGATTTCATCAAATTAGACATGAAATATCCCTTCTCATGCATATAATAGACTCTAAGACTATATTTTCAATAAAATTGTAAGGATCATACTCATCATTGTCATTTCCCCACTCATTTAGGAATAAATCAAAATATCCTTCAAGGGAAGATGATGGAGATTGGTCAATATGAAGCTCCTCTTCTTCAATAATATCATATTTAACATTTTTTACCTTTGGTGAGTATGGTTCTAAGTGATATCTATGAATAGGTTTTGACTCAATATTCACCTTAGTTCCATATTTTGTCCTAAACACTATGTAGAACCAATTGGTTGCCAAATATCCACCTATCTTAGATGTAAAGTCCCTTGATAAGCAAAAAGAAAAATAGGGCAGTAAATATGCCACTACAAAATCATAGGGAATTAAAAAATTAGGACAAGCATGAAGGTTAAAATTCAAACCTTTCACTACCCCTAAGGTCTTGCTAGTGATCCATCTAATTACAAAACTCTTTTAGTCATTGGCTCATACTTGAGCCCTAGCTTATCTGCTATATATTTAGGTGAAATTAATATGCTTGCTCCACTATCAATGATGAAATTATGAACAAAAAAATCACCAATAATTATAGATATATAAAAAGGAGGATTCTTCTCATCTTTCTTCACTTGACCTTCCATAGATTGAGTTCCATTTACCAGAATGACATTGTCATTTCTAGATGGGCCAACCTGTTTGCCCAATCCATGCAATTATTTTTGAAGTATATATTTTTTCCCTAGAAATTTTATAGAATCCCATAATGAAATATTAATATGAATATTATTCATCTTGTCTACCACATTTATGGAAGGATTACTCACCTTGGGGTTCTCTTTATGAAGATTTATACTTTGTGATGTAGCTTGTGGACTCGTGGAGGTAGAGTTGTAGCAGCTATCCTAAAATTTGGAATTTTCTTATTTTCTTATGGTTTAAGAGCTATGTTAGACCCAATTACCATATTATATTATGTAGGAGTTACAATATGTCCTTTATTATTTCCTTGAGCTTCATCGATAGCCCTCCTTTTGGACCTAGTATTATAAGCAACACTAGTATTTTGATTGTTTATATTTCCTGAGAAATTAATGGCACAAAACTCACCCTCCAAATTATTTATGAGGGTAGCATCAGTTTTAGGTTGTCCATTTTCCACCCCACCTTACATGGATCCTTCACAATTTTAATCTTGGAAAGATTGACTGCCTTGCATTACCATACCTTGATTGTGCATTTCATTTGCATAAGAAACTTGTTTTTGACCATTTTCAAAAGATGGATAGTTGGGTTGTTTTTGGACCAAATTGTTCTAACTAGGTACAAAGGCTTGGGAGGATGAAGAATCACTAGTATTATATCTTTGATAAGGCTTTACATGGGTAATTTGGCCTTGTCCCTAATTAATTCCTTGAAAGGGGGTCTATTTATTTGTCCAAACTCATTATAGGATTGATATGGTCTATAACCTTGAGCTTGTTGTCTATTAAGGGAAAATAAATTATTTATAACACTTTTAATTAGGATTTTAACTTCATGGAGTTCATTGTTATGGGCAATGTCATATTTTTCTTGGCTAGGCAAAGGAGCTAAAGTGGGCAATGCATTTTGACTAGGAGAATGCAAATCGAGGAATAGTGGTATTAGAGGTCTAGTAGCTATCTTTCCTACTTGAAAAAAAAAATCTTAGCATTTATGGTGATTTCATATTTGGTAGGTGGTGTTTTTCCACCCATATATTAAATCATAATGGCAATGTCACTATTCAATGCTTTTAAGTAGTATAAAAATGCATAGTTTGATGATTGGCCTCATAAGAATTAGGATTCTGTCCCAAGTTTTTTGGAACCTAGTATTAAAATCTTGCATGAATTCATGTGGTTCCATATTTATTATGTTTAATTACTTACTAAAGATAAGTGATCACTCTTTTCCCCAAACCTATCATTTAATAGAGTCCCCAACTCATCCCATGAGCTAATAGAATTTATAGGTAGGGTCCCATACCAATCTAAGACTTTTCCTTTGAAAGACAAGGCCAATGACCTAATAGATACATTTTATTGGGTAATATTATGGATATTACAAAATTTTTCTATATTCTTGATGTGCTCAATAGCAGTAATTAGACCATCTCCACTAAAAGATGGGACACTTTTGAGAGTAGCTCCTAAAATCTGATCATATTGGGCAAGATGCAAGGGAGATGCCCTAGTGAAACATACAAAATTTTATCTTATAGCCATTTTAGAATGATCACTATAGGTATTAGGAATGGAGTGTAATACAAACTTGGAATTTTTAAACATAAAATCTCTTTTGTAATGATGAGTATTGACAAACCTGAACCTTTTGGTAGAATATGCAGGTAATTACACAAATTCAAAGGGTACACCTTTAGTAGTAGACCTACTAGTCACCTTTGGCATGAAAAATAGTATTTATCATCAACCAAAGACTTGAATTCTTCAATGGAGTCACTACGTATTGAATGTAGATGTTTCTTTCTCTTCAACAATGCCAAGACCAACACCAATCTTAAACAATCTTGTAGGACTTAGAGGTCCCATCGAGCATACCAAAAACTATTGACACTTGGATTTTCACCCTTGAGGAGATTATTATCTATCCTCATCCATGTGGCAAAATGGAATCATCTCTCATGTTTTGGGTGACAATTTTGTTGAGATGAATCTCTAGATTAGGGTCTAGCTCCCCTTGATGCACATTTAAAACTCTCTCTAATCTATCAATTGTGTTTGAAAAAAGTTTAAGAAAACAACAAATAAAACAAATTGTGATGCACCAATTTTTGATATCCTCCCAATTGACTAAAACCACTAATTTAAAGACAAAACAAGGTCTTTTTTGGCATAGAACTCATAACTCAGGAACCATTGCTACATTAATATTTCATATGCTAGATTAGAGAAGGTATATGATTATTAAAATGAAATGAATTATCCAAAGAAATATATAGTCATAAATCACTTCTAAGATGTCTCTACACTTAGAAAAGAATACTAGTAAAGACCTGTAACAATCTCCTTTTTGCAAATTGGTAGACCATCAAGACTACAAGCTAAAAAAGACAATATTTCACTAGACTAAACCAATAGTAATTCAATCATTACTCAATATTATAGCATATGAGAGGCAATCACACTTGTATATCTCTTCAAGAGTTCTTTGAGAATAAATCTAGCTAAATTTTCCCCACTAACTAGTAGAGGATCCAAAATGAGCCAAGAGGATGCATATATATAGCCGTGAGAGCTAGAGAAATCAAAAGAAGTCCAAGGGTCACTAAGACATGTGTCACCTTGAAAGGATTAGTTGCATTTGCATGGGAGAGAAGTGGGTGTGCTTTGTCATGTCATTAAATGGATTAGTTACAATGAGTTACAACTAAACCAAAGCCTCAATTATAATTACAATCGAATCAGCTACAATTGAATAAGTTACAACTAAAACAAAATACCTCAGTTACAATTTCCACTTGTTACCTCTCATCTTCTCCTTCAGGTTCCTACTGATCCTTTTTTAAAACTCCAATGGCTAGTTTTTGTAGTCTAAAATTGACATTCTATAGGTCATCACCTTTTAGGTATTTCTTTAGAATTTTATTTCCTCATACTTCTTGTCTTGACACTTTTCCCAAAATAATCTATTTGGGTCTTTTGTTTCCTTTATTTTTTTCTTTCATTTTTTTGCTTGGTCCTTTATGACAATTTCTCTAAAAGAATTCCTTTGAACTTATATTTGGCCCTTTTTGGCTTTTTGAAATGACCCTTTGGAAAAGTGATAAAGACCCTTTTTAAAATGAAACATACACTTTAGCTTATTTTAAGTTACCCTTAAAAAAAATTATGTCTCTTTCAAAAGGAAAATACCCTTCAAATTTTTGAAATGGTCCATTCTCCCATGGAAACAATCTTTTAGGTTTTTGAAAATATCCCTTCAAGAAAGTTGAAAGTGCCCACTTTCCAAAGAAAATATCCTTCAAAAAAGTTGAAGTGACTTTTGGAAAATTTATAAGTGACCATTCAAAATATTGAAGATGCCCTTTTCTTTTTGATTTTCCCTTCGAAAAAACTATTATGGACCTTCAAAAAAGTTATTTCGAACAAAATGTTTGAAACAATTCTTTCTTTTAGATTTTTTGAAAAGATCCCTTCAGAAAGGCAAGTGTCCTTTGGAAAAATTGTAAGTGTCCTTTTCAAATAAATTCAAGTGTCCACTTTCCAAATAAAATGCCCTTCGAGAAAGTTACAAATGTACCCTTCAGAAAGATTGTAAAGTACCCTTCAAAAAAATGAAAGTACCCTTCAGAGAATTTATAAAGTACCTTTCAAGAAAGTGAAGTGGACCATTTATTGTGATAAATATACCCTTTGGGAAATTTGAACATACCCTTTAGAAAATTTACCTCGGACAATTTTTTTGAAAGAATTCCACTTAATGAAAAACCCAAAATAAATATACTTAAGGAAAGACTTCAGACAAAAATCCTGAAAGAATTTGGCAAAGGCTTAAAACAAAAACCTAAAAGAATTAGGAAAATGATTATAAATTACAAAAACAAACTTTCCAAAATGAATAGACTTATATATTTGTTGGGGATTTGACATAGAACACTTCTTCCAAAGAAAAACTAAGTACTGGACCTAGCAAAAGACATAGACTTAGACAATTTTCTACAAATAGGGGCGACCAATTTTGGCTTAAAGGGCTAAAATTTGGTCAAAAATATGAAATTTAGACAAATTTGGCTAAGTATTATATGGTATTGGGTAGATAGTAGTTCATAAAATGAATTGAGTCAACCACAAGGTACATAATTAGCTAGATGGTATAGGGTCAAATTGATTGACTACATTTAGAAGGAAAATTAATCAAAATATTCTATAAGAGACTGATTCAACTGAGTCAATTATGTTATATGAAAAAATAAACATAATATCTTTTAAGAGACTAAGTCAACTATGTTCTATGGGAAAACAAAAAGAATAACCTATAAGATACTGAGTCGAACATGTTGATGTTTTATAGGTAGGAAAATTTTGAAATATTGAAAATCAAGTTGATTGAGTGGTTATGTTAAAGTTAAACACATAGGTAACTAGGTTGATTATGTCGATCTAGTTGAATCACATAACACAAACCTTGTACCAACATTGGTTAATACAAGTTTTACAAGATAATTAAATTTGTAAACAAGCAGCAATAGTAAAATGTAAATGTTAATCTAATAAGTAGACATTATTGATGTATTTTAAATTAGGATTTAAAATGTGATAGGGTTTTTGGATTTATAAAGGAACTAGGAAGAGGTAAGCTAAATTTTGTTTTAGGTTTGTTAAGGATAAAATGGATCTATATTGGTAATGGTACAAATTTAATATTGGGGCCTACCCCCTCACTTCACAATCCCATAGTGAGAAGTGTGTCAGGTGTTTTTCCAATATACCATTAACCACATATTTATACTCAACTAGAAACTTGATTTAGCTCCCCCTTGGTGATTAAATCTAATTAGGTAGACCTGGGTAGAATTGTTTAAATGCATAGTTGATATTTTAATGATCTGGTAGTGTGTGAGAGAAGAATGTGACTAGTTCATTAAATTAACCTTCCTATTTATACTTTGTGAACTACTCTAAGCAAACAAGAAGATAAATGAAGAATTAATTAATTAATACCAATATGGGTTAACTTCCTTTGATTTTAAAAATACACAGTACTAGGTTGATTGGGTCAACCTTGTATGCAAACATTAGAGAATAGAGTCATTATGGTTGTCTCTGTCTATTAAAAATTAATCTAAAGAAATGTAGTCAGGCAAGTTGATTTAGTTTCCTATGCAAAAAGTAGATATAGAAATTTGAGAAGAGGAAATAACTAAGCTAGTTAGAATGAACCTGATAATTAATATGAAGTTGATTGGATTGATTTATTAATGTAGTAAAGATGTTGAATTATTTTTTTTTAAACTGCATCATCTAGATAAGGGTTTGAACCTAAAAGATCAAATGTTAAAATAGAGTCAAACTAGTTGTCTAATTTTGCATTAAACTAGATAATTGAAATAAATAAAAAATGGTGTTGACTAAATCAATCTAGTAGTCTAAATAGAACTTGTTAGATAATTTAAGAGACAAGATGAAAAACTAAATCTATAGGATCGATCTAGTGTGCTAAGATGGAAATTCAAATTGTAGAGAGTTGAATAAGATCGATAGGATCACCTTAGTTGGAAGACCTATAAAATTATTCCCTAACTATGTTTATCATATCAACAAATTATAAGATGACTTGTAAAGAGTATTAAACTATGTTAATCAGATTGATCTAGTTGTCTGTATAAGTAAATAAGCTACACATGGAGCCAAACTAAGTTGATTGGATTAATTAAGTATTAATGCTTACACAAAAACTATTATATTGAGTCAAAAAAATTGATCCATTAGTATGAAAATGAAAATTAAAAATTTGTAAGGGTTAGTTCATGTCGGGTTCACTAGAATGTATACAAGAAAAAAGTGAAGTTGATCTACAAATTAATCCTAACTCAAAAAAGATAAATCATCTAACTATACCACTACCAATACTTATATAATTAGTTTCATGACCACTATGGATCTACTAAACCTACCTAAGGGATCTCTTATCATATAATATGGCTAGAGAGGGTTATAAAGCCTCTAATCAAGCAACACCACACAATAATCCTAGATAGGTATATTAATGCAATAATAAAGTAAATCTAATCTAGTGCTCACTAAATCTTGTGGCATAAAATGGGGGATAAACATAAAAAATAAACATGCAAATTAAAACTCTACTCAATTCAATGTAGAGGTGATCCTAAGTAAGGAGAGACAATACATTCATTTACCATTATTCATGTAAACCTATATAATAAAATAGAAGAGTAAGGGTTAGGAATACTTACCTTGAAGATGAACCCATCAAGCCTCAACCTCTCCCTTGGCTAATGGTGCTTTTTAAGAGGTTTTTTTGTATTGTTGAATAATCTAAGGATGGATAATGGATTATAGTTTAGCCAAGGACCTCCTAGTGAATCTCAAGCTTACACAAGATAGGTTCTCTTCTAAGAAGCATGAAACCCTAATAAATGACACCTCAAGTAGAATGGTGTAAATTTAGATCATAAATAAGCACAAATAAATGATTCTCTATATTGTAAATGAGGTGAAAGAGGGGTATATATAGCTTTATTTGACCCTAATCCATTTTAGAATTTTAGTCAATGCAATCAGCCCAGTTGACCCTATTAGGTGAAAAATAGAGTCGTTAGGTCTTAAACTCAATCATCCTAGGATAAATCAGTCATGTAATGTATGTTATTCCTATAACTAGGTTAACCCATTTGACTATGTTTGAGAATTGGTAAAAATGGGTTTTACTTAGCTAGGGGTTATTTGAGTCGGTGAATTACTTAGAGAAGCATGTAAGTGAAGTATCAAAAATTAATAAAATGTATAAGAGTGGTTTGGATTAGTTTTAAGTGGTGGTATAGGGAACAAAAATATTTTGAATCACCAAAGTTTTTCCCACCCCTTTTCTAGTGCACCTTTAAAGTGTGTACTTAGAGAGATTGAGGTTTGATAGGTTCCTACAAGAGAGAAAGCATCAGTAATTGATAAAGTGTTTAAAAAATATTATGTGTATACATATTATCTAAATGAGATATTATTCTTGCTATATCATATCCATATTATTTATCATTATTTCCTTCTATAATAGAGCCAGCAATAGTCAAAATCTATTGGTTACTAGAAGCGTTCGCCTTATCTAGTAGTGTCTGAGAGCTTCAAATATTTTTTCTTCAAAATTCAAACCTATCTCTTCGATCAACCTATACACATTTGACATGTCATTTATAAATTAAAATTACCCATAGATTCATCCATAAATAAACATTAATCCTAAGGCCATTCATATCTACAATCTTTCTGCTATTACACTTGTACATTGAGGAATACATCTATAAATCCTTAAGGCATTATTCTAAACCATATAAATATGAAATCCTCTCAAAGGAATATTCAATAAGACAAGTATTAACACATAAATAAAGGTCAAACTTCCATATTTTCAAGTTTTTAAAGACAAAGAGTTACATTAAATTCTACTATATCACTTTGAACACACATACACATACATGGGATAACTATGTGTGATTTAAGACCTCTTTAGAGTACTAGAAAGTATCAAAAACTCAATCACTCAATTGGGTATGGTTTGGGTTTTACAACTAATATATTTAACCCATTTTTATAGACCAATAAAATTTTGAAATTGGAGCTAAGGGTTCAATAAAAAAGAGGAAAAATGTGAATTTTATCACAATACCAAGGGAAGGAAATGATAGATAAAAAATCTTGACATGTAGGCATAATTATTTATGGTAAAACAAACTAGAAAAAAATACAAAGACATTTTTTTGGTAAAAAGTAAACACATTTGATTGCCATTGGTTTTTGATCCTTTATGAAAGCATCCTAGTAGATTAAGATAGCCAATCTCTTGATCCAATAAATCACTATTCCATTGAAGATTATTTTTCACATATGTGCATAGACATAAATCTTAATATAATATAAATAGGATAAGTACTTGTCATTTATATAAATAGTAAGCTCAATCTCTATCTTATTTTTACATTTAGAACTATATAATGAAAAATATACCTTATGAAATCTTAATATTTTAGTTTGGATTATTTAAATCGCTAAATCCTAAATAATTTAAAACCTTATGGCAAAATTGATCATTCATTTTGGCATGGAAAACCCTCGGTTCCCCTTAGGATTTCATTCTACCTCTTTAAGATATATACATTTGGGTTTAAGTTATGATTTTTAATCTCCCCTTATTCATCTAAATTAATCATGGATATAATTGATATACATATCTATTTTCCATTTTTCACATAAACAAATATTATATATGATGGATATGCATATTTTATTCTTTCTTGATTTAATCTATGTTTCTCACAATTACATTTTACTTGCATGAAATATATAATATTTTTGACAACCATGTAGTGAAATGAGTTAAAATCTTGTGTAATAAAACAAAGGCTAAAATTAATGATGATAAATCCTTAGCTCTCCGTAATAACTCATATTTTTTAAATATATGTTATGAGATGTTTTTTTCACCACTCAACGTAAAATAAAATGTATGACTCTATTTGTTTATTCTTCCCCAAGACCTCAAGGTGGTGATAGCTACCATCATAACCCGTTAATCACTCTAAGACTATATTGGATTATTCAATCCATGTTATCATAAAATTAAGAGGTAGGGTGCCCAATCATTATTGAGAGAACATAGGTGGTCACAAAGTCACTCTTCATCAGAATCCACCTCCGAGGATGCCCATCAATCCAACTAAAGAGTATGATATCATTGATTAGCTTAATAATACTCGAGCCAATATCCCCATTATATATTTATTTAAGAGGTAACTATATAAAAATATATTATATATCCATCATTTCATGATAGAAATTTACCAAATGATATAAAATCCACTTACTTTGTAACATTATCAATACATTGAATAATAACAAGGACATGATTTCTTTTAAGAATTAATATTTTCCTACTCGAAATCTCAAGTGAAATTCTTAAATAAGGAAACCAAGTGTGTTTTTATATATAATGGATTATGATTGAATATTTATAATATCGCATTTATATAAAAATTTGTTATTAATTTTAACCATATTCATAAATGAGATAACAATATCATGGAATTTTATCATTTTCCTTACTAAGTGATAGGATAAACACTATGGATGTGATAATGGACCCTAAGACATTATCTACTATGTTTCATGTGATGAAAAAGTATTTTAATTACATCCTACTCTTATGTAGATCATTTGACTTATGTAATGTATTTTTTACCATATAATTTACATAGGTGTTTTATTTTTGTGATAAGGTATATTTTCACACATGTCCTATGGATAATTGACCTTTCATGTATTGAAAAATAGTGGAACCTAGTGATGGGTGTAGTCCAAAATATGATAATGTTTTGTCTACCATAATCCCCCATCACAAATCATACCAAAAAAATAATAAATACATATAATGTTAGAGATTCAATCCAATGTAATGAACAAAATTTAACTTTTCATACATCATTAAATCAAGATACAATAAAAGACACACATAATGGTTATGAAACACAAAAAGGGAAGGTAATAAATTTTATCTTATTAGTAAATTTAGATAATCCCAATAATATATTCATGGAATATTATGATATTGATGATGATGAGAATGATGTTATAAAAAAATATGAGTATTTGTCTCATCTAAATTTTACACTCAATGGTTTATGAGAGCATTGAGATGATTCAAAAATTGTGAGAATAATTATATTAGATAAAGGGAAAAAACCGCTTCAAAAAACTCATGAGGATAAAAATTTAAATGCTTGATGAAATATGAATTCACAATCAGATACATCAATTATAATCACTTCATTAATAAATTAGTTCATCAACTCCATCATGATTAGACTATAAGAGGCACAACACATTACATAACGTATCAAAGGTGAATACTTGGTGTTTGTGAAAAATTGAGTAAATAATGTAGAACTAATGGATACATAATATATTATCCAATTATATATTACTAGTGCATAAAAAAAAATTGACCACTATATTTACATATTAATTGATAATAATTTGATTTTTCTACCTACCATTAGACATAGAGTTGTGGGTTGATTATCACATCAAGAGGTGAAATCATTTTATAACTATCATAGAATAAATAGTCATGATACAAATGGTTTTATAGCCTTAGATAAAAATATTTAAAAATTTAATGAATGAAGGGATCATAATGATAATAAAACTAAAAAAAACCATAAATAACAGCTATTAAAAAGACTCACTTAAAAGACTAATCATATAGAAATTACAAACGTCCACAATAGGATATATTGAATTTTCAAGTATATATTGAGGGTAATTATCAGAAATAAATTCATATTGGTGATTTTGAGGGTGATAATTCATGTAACATTCCATTCCTATATCAATTGGGTCATAGTTAAAACATAGTATACATTGTGATAGACATATTGGAAATATGTCATTACAAATTCTAATTATGGGCCAAATATTATTGATACATAGATTTTTATGATGCATATTATATAAAAATCATGTGATATAATTGTAAAATAATTTTTATAATATATATATATATATAATCTATGATCGAAATAATAAACAAGTGCATTTCATTCCTATATGAAGGTAATACAATCAAGATTCGACATGATGGAAGAAGTGAACACCAAAATGTTTAAGATTTAAGAAAAATTGAGATGGAATTATTTCATAATAAATATCATGAGATTTAATATTTAGTTAAATAAAATTAAATATATATTCATAACATCTGAGAAAGATCAAAAAGAAATATAAGGTTAACTAACATACCAAGATATGATAATGATGATATATAGGAATTTAATAAGATGCTATATAAAAATTTGAGTACATTATCACTATAGCATCCATAAATTTTTTTAAACACTTTGGATTCCATCTTAATAATTTAAGATTCACATAATTCATATTTAAATAATAATATAAAATAATTAAAATATTCAAAATAAAAGTAGGGCTTATGAACGATAGACATTACTTGTTACATAATTGATTTATAGTATTATTCATATACTTGGTATGTTACATATCCATTATATTTTCACATGATTTTCATGATATAAATGAGTGGGATGTATGATATACATGTTATATATGATGCATATAAATTCAAAAGTGAAATATTACTTACACTTAGGGGCTACCTTACTACACTAGGGATATGCCTACACCAGGGGAATATTCATACATATTATGAAGTTATATATTTATATGAAACTACATTCATAATTTATATATATTTATCCTTATTATACATGACTTAATGTTGTGTATATTATTTATATATTTATTATGAAAGATTAAATATATTTATTTTGTATACTAACATCATTTGTATCATGCATGTTTAATTATTATAATGGTCACATGGAATGATCCTTGATTATGTATTATATATTTTGATGATTATTATACAACAAATTTTGTGCTCTATGTGTGACTATTTATCACTATTACATTGTGTGCCCTTTGATGTGTAAGACATTGATTATTATATTTCATGTTTACATGAGTGAATTAATTGCAATTTATTACATCATGCATATTTTGTATCAAGGATCCTATATTATATCTCATGGAAATGTTTTATATGTCAGTTTATATTTAGTATATATTCATGTAGTGTCATGAGTGCTTGTGTGTGTAATGGTCATGGCATTGTGTGTATATGTGTGTGTATCTACATGATTTTTAATATTTTGGTTTTTGTGATTTATATAATGAATTATTATACTTGTTTGTGTTACCATTATTTATTTTATGCATATTTTTTGTGCATTGATAATGGGTACTTATGATAGTGATGATTATTATTATATGCCTAGTAATTTTTATATCCACTTGACATGATGCTTGTATGTCATTGTTTACATGTTTCATATGAGAATGAATGAATATATATTTTATGATGAAATAATGTAATCATGTTAGGACACATTATTTACATGCTTATATTTTTTATGAATATAATTTTTTTTATTTGAGATGAGTTATTTGCAGGTTTCATTCGCCACCTCAAAAGGGGGAAAGTTAGTGTCATTGGCATAGAGATTCAAGTCTTGATAGAAAAAAATTATATTGGGATTCATATTGAGAAAAAATTATAGATTCAGACATATCTAAGACATGTTTGGAAATTTTATAGGAAAAAAATACATATTATAAGACATAATGAGACATATTACAAGGATCAAATTCAACATATTTATCATATTATAAGGATTTCATCGATTAGGTTATTAGATGAATTATATTACATTAGTCTATATTATCATATTATGTCATATATAGTGGACCAACTAACATATATATTTATGTTATTATATATCACATTGGGGTCAAAATTGATCCTATTTTTGGGCATGTGTGGTTTTTTTACATGCACTTTTATATTTATATTATGGTAACTATAGTACTATGTAAGAACTTTGAATCTAGAATATGTCTAAAGTGGTCGATTCAAATTT